>CM042139.1:101668064-101709123 GCA_023376005.1 Doryteuthis pealeii | reverse complement strand
AACCTGATTCCCCGTCGTCATGCGCAAACGATCTTTTCTTATATATACCCCGATGAATTTGCCGGAAATATCGAATGACGTCAGGGAAAAGTTCGTTAGAAATGATGATGACATAGTTTTGGCTACGTGACCCAATACACGTGAAAGGGGGTGGAGCTTAAAGGGTTAAAGCTGGGCAAAAACTGGATATATCTGGTCAGAAATGGAAAGGGGTTTGCTTACGTGCGAAAATGCACACGCGTGCTCTGATTACGTGCGTTCGTTCAGAGAAAGGGGTCAAGGCTGTTTTGACACATAATCCGGTGTGTCTATAACTGGTACTATTTTTCGCAGGAATCGACGGTTACGTAATGTGACTCTACCGCTACCGTCCAACCGTATCCGGTACTGCCTGTTGCCCATCGTTTCAACAACTCTCCCCGTTTTCGTCCACCGCTGTGGATATGGTCCCTCCTGATTCTGGACTTGCACCGACTCGCCAACCTGGAGTTCTTGGAGTGGGCGACTGTGTGTATTGTAGGGACTGGCAAACAGAGACTCAAAGTCATTTTTGACCAAATGACTACAGAAAATAATTTACCAAAAATCAGGGAATTATCAGATTTTAATGAAATTTTCAGTGTTTATGTGTCAATGAATGATCTTTATAATGCATTATGTATTTTATTTCAAAACTTTCTAATTTTTTTCAGGTCGCTTAATTTTGACCCTCCTTATGCTGGAGGCGTAAAATTGTTTCGAGTTGGTCCTTACCTGATACTAATTACAGTATAAATAATGAGATAAAAGACCGAACTTATGAATAGAAACAAACAAAAAAAAAATTTACGCTGGCTTTTCTATGAGAAAATAAGTACCGAAAATCGAAAAATAAAATGTAAAAAATAATAAATAATTAATTTTTTGGAGATTTCTTTTTTACTCATTTCGATAATTATTTAATTGGCTATTATTTTATAAAAGAAAAAATTATACATCGATGTTTTTTCTGAAGGGGTACATTTTCAATCGAGTTTTTCTTCAAAACTTATTACTTTCGTCAACAAAAATAAGGTTTGCATTAAGTAGATATTAATTTTTAGAATCTAAAAATATAACATTTTAAACTTAACATCAGCATTTTCATATTTTAAATGAATTTATATTATTAATTTTTCATAACAAAAATACTAAATTAAAGTTTTGAAATAAAATAACTAATGCATTATAAAATTCATTAATTGTTAAATCAATACTGAAAATTTCATTAAAATCGGATAATTACCTGATTTTTGGTAACATTTTTTGCAAACGCGAATGTTACAGTAAAATTGTAAACAAGCACTTAAAAACATCGAAATCGAGGCTGACTGGCTGATATCGTCGAAATTGACCAAAACAAATACTTTTAAATCTATTAAAAATAAACTGCATATGTAATGATATTTATCTTTTTTTAATTATGGTTATTATGTTACTACTTATCGATTTAGACAAAGTTTGGCCTTAAATAATAGATTTAATTATTTCTAATTCGCTTTTAAAGTTCCTAGCAGATGACAAAATCGCCTAGTGTATTGCATTGCCTTTGATTCAAAACATGCCTTTTCGCCATCGCCCTTTCTCTCAACTCCTTTGTTTCCCTCCAGCGTTTATGTATCTGATGCTTCTCGCGAAGTATAGGGAGGTGGTCCTTTATTGTTCTCCCATATAACATTTCCGCTGGAGACAAGCCAAGGTCCTGATGGGGTGTATTCCTATGTGTCATCATGACTCGTGCTGCCCGATCGTGTCGTAGGCGACCATAACCATTAATGCAGTCCATCAGTATTCTTTTGGCTGTTTTTACGGCCAGCTCTGCCCGGCCATTGCTCTGGGGGGTAATATGCAGATGATGTTCGTTTCTCTACTCCCCAATCTTCCAAGAATGAGTTGTACTCTCGTGAGTCGAATGGAGGACATCCGTCTGATGACATCTCCTCCGGTGCCCCGTATGTACAATACCAACCCCTCAACGCATCACATATTGCTACCGCCTTCCCCGATGGTAGCGGGGCTACTTCAATCCAGCCAGTGTACCGGTCCGCGTACACCATATAACTCTTCCCATGCATATCAAATAGGTCTGTGGCCGTTTTTTGGAATGGGAATTCTGGGTTTTAAGGTGACATCAGTGGTTCCCAGGGCTGGGATGGGGCAATGTAGTTGCATTTCTTGCACTGTGCTCTCGTCTGTCTGTGTCTCGCGTTGGCCATCATTCCATTCACACCTTGGTGAGCGGAGTGCAGTGCTTCGAGTACTTCTGCTCTGAGCTGCTTAGGTACCAGGATTCTGTCCCCTTTTATGGGTACCCCCTCGAGTCGTTGACGGCCCACATTGTTCCACACTGGAAACTTTACACCCACCCATGGATTCTGAGCTCCCACAGCAACGTCAACCTGATGAGGCCATGGACACCGATGAGAACATCGATATCGCATCGCCTGGCGTGCAGCACGAGCCCGAGGAGGGAATGGAGGTTGACAACGTCCCAAGTGTTGCAGAGGGTGATGTAGGAGAGTGCCTACACCCATTCGAACTCCCACCGTTGAGACAACGCTTGTGTCGCAGGATACGAGCACCAAGGACCTTGTCCCCACAAATGCGTGGACAATCACACGAATACTCAGACGCATACAAACCATGATGACCACATCGGTTCATTCCGTGGTCACGGGGGAGGGAGGGGCATGTATAAGTAGTGATATCCCCCCTGTATGTTGTCTGAATGGACTGGTCTGCCCTGGGAAGAATGGGCATAAATAAAGAGCCGAGAGACAGCCATTTGTAATCGGTCGACCGATGTTCGAACCACTTACAAAGTCTTACGTACTTTATACATATATATCGTATGTCCTTTCGACAATACAAACAAAGAGACACTGAAAGTATTGACGAATTTTTAGCAAGGTGCAGGTTGCAGGCGCAGAAGTGCAAATTCCGAGGTGATACTGAAATACTTTTATTAGAACAAATTTTCTACAGAACCAGGCACACGTGTTTAAAAAAGCAGCTGTTAGAAAAAGGGGAAAATCTCTCACTGGAAGAAGCCCAAATTATAGGCAGAGCCTACGAAGCTTCAATAGGCCACATGAAGCAAATGGTGGAAATCCACAATGGAGAAAGCCAGGAAATTGACTCTGTTAAATACAGCAGTTGTAAGCGGTGTGGTAGCATGCAGTCCCACCAGAAGGAAAAATATCCTGCTTGGGGTTCATCTTACTCAGCTTGTGGACGAAAAAAATCACTGGGCTAAAGTCTGTGACAACAGACAGGAAAATAAAGGAAGACACCCACAGACACAAATTAAACCGAAGGGACCCAAATTTAAATCTGGGTACAAGGAAACCCCGGGGCGTCAGCAGTACAGACACCATTATAAAAAAAATAATGTGTACTCCGTAAATGAAAATCAGGATAACCAGGAAATATACAACCAGTTGACATTTAATACTATCAAGCGGCAAAATAAAAAAAGACACTAGGACTGAGGCATTGCAGACCTTACAGTTAAGCTTCCCAACTTACCAGGCACCCACAAACTAAAAGCCAAAGTTGACACAGGAGCTGAAGGAAATACCCTCCCCTTACGTGTTTTCCGCAAGATTTTTCCAAAGTCAGAAATTCTGGACAGCCACTCCCTGGTACAACACATAAGGAGTCAACTGTACTGACTGCATACAATGGATCCAGCATCCCTCAACATGGTTCCATTAAGATAGAGTGTACCTACAAAGGAGAATGGAAATCACTAAAGTTCTTTGTGGTAACATCTGAAGGACCTACTATTCTAGGCCTACTCTCACTCAGAGACTTGGAACTGGTTACAATGCATTGCGTCATCGAAGAAAACCAAGCTCATATTAACTCTGCAGAAGACCTGAGAAATATGTACCCAGATCAGTTCAACCGAATAGGCAGTTTCACAGGAGAATACCGGATTGTCCTAAAATCGGACAACCATCCTGTCATCCACGCAACCAGGAAATGCCCCATCCACATGAAAGATGAGATTAAGACTGGGCTGGATGACATGATGAAACAAGGGATCATTCGCAGAGTAAGCGAGCCTACAGAATGGGTGAACAGTCTAGTGTATGTGCGGAAGAGTAATGGTAAACTCCGCCTGTGTTTGGATCCTAAGGATCTAAACAGAGCCATCATGCGGTGCCATTACAAGACTCCCACAATGGAGGAGCTTGCACACAAACTTTCGGAAGCGAAATATTTTTCCAAACTGGATGCCAAGAATGGATACTGGTCAATCAAGCTCGATCCCGAATCACAGCTACTGACCACGTTCAACTCTCCTTTTGGAAGGTATTGCTTCCAGAGAATGCCTTTTGGTCTGGTCATGTCACAAGATGTATTCCAGCAGAAAATGGACATGATTCTGGAGAAATGCCCTGGTACACTAGGACTCATAGACGACGTCATAGTATATGGCAAAACCAAAAAGGAGCATGACCAAAATCTGCACAACTTGATGGTGATGGCAAAAGCTGAAGGACTTAGTTTTAACAGCGAAAAATGCAAAATAGACCAGAAGCAGATACACTTCTTTGGGGCCATATATGACAACAATGACGTACGCCCTGACCCTAAGAAAGTGGAAGAGGTTAAGTTATTACCCAGCCCAAAGAGCATCACAGAACTACAAAGAGTGCTAGGAATTATCACCTACATGGCACCATTTATTCCACACCTCTCAGATATTACATCACCAATGAGAGATCTACTAAAAAAGGAGTCGGAGTATGGGTGGACGGAAGGTCACCAAACGTCTTTGCAAACAATAAAAGATTTGATTTGCAAAGAAATGCTGCTAACGTATTTCGACCCTAAAAAAGAAACTGTAATCCAGGTAGATGCATCCAACAGAGGCCTAAGTGCAGCCCTACTGCAGGAGGGAAAACCCATAGCGTTTGCGTCGAAATCGCTGACAGAAACAGAACAACGATATGCAAACATTGAGCAGGAGCTCCTAGCAGCTGTGTTCGGATGTGACCGTTTCCGAACGTACATCTATGGTTGTGCTTTCCATGTTGAAAGTGATCACAAGCTTCTAGAGATGATCAACCTAAAAAACCTGATTGCAGCTCCACCTCGTCTCCAACGAATGTTATTACGCCTACAAGAGTGTAACATGACTATTGCCTACCGCCCAGGAAAAGAAATGGCACTAGCGGATGGTTTTTCCAGACTCCCCAACAAGAGAGCGAAAGAAGCAATCGACATGGACATAAAAGTCGATGTTGTCCAATTTTCAGCTCAGAAGTTGACACAGATGCAACTGGCAACCAATGCTGACCCAACAATGTGTGAACTAAGGGAAATGATCCTGCACGGTTGGCCCAATACGTTCAGAGAAATTGGGAAGAATATGCGACCATACTGGACCTACCGGGATGAGTTAGCAATAGAAAATGGGATCTTGCTCAAGGGTGAACGAATATTCTTCCCAAAATCTCTGTAAAAAGAGGTACTGCACAAGATCCATTATGGCCACCAGGGAACTGAAAAGTGCAAGTTGCGAGCAAAAAGCTGTATATTCTGGCACAACATCAACCAAGATATTGACAGATTAATCCAGCTATGCGATGCCTGCAAGGAGCACCAAAAAATGCAAGGTGCTGAGACCTTGATGCCACATGAGATCCCAGTAAGACCATGGCAAATAGTAGCCACTGACTTGTTCCACTTTGAAGGATCAAATGTTATCCTCATTGTGAATTACTACTCCAAATATCCCTTTGTGAGGAAGTTGGATAATTTCTCCAGCCAGGAGGTTATAAACACGATGAAGCAAGTGTTTGGAGAGAATGGCATTCCAGAGAGAGTAATTAGTGACAACGGAGCGCATTATAGCTCAGCTGCATTTAAGCAGTTTGCAAAAGAATGGGGATTCGAGCATTGCACATCATGTCCGAGATACCCACAGTCAAATGGATTTGCGGAACGTTGTGTGCAGTCGATTAAATCCGCCATCAAAAAGGCTAAGTCAAGTAACCGTGACATCGATATGGTACTGCTATGCCTTCGGACAACTCCGATAGACCACACGATACCCTCACCTGGAGAAATGCTGTTCAACAGAAAATTAGTTAGCAACATTCCAGTAAAATGTACTAACCACAGCGCAAAAAAAAGCAGAGATATCAGCTCGTTTGTACAAGAGACAAGCTGAACAAAAAGCTTACTACGACCAGCACGCAAAAGACCTACCTGACATCCAAATAGAACAGTATGTTAGGATGCATGACAAGGACACAAATAGATGGAGCCTTGCAGTTGTCACACAAACATGCACGGAGCCAAGGTCCTACATCATTAAAACCACATCTGGACAAGTGCTCCGCAGGAATCGAAAACACCTGAGGGAAGACCCATCTACAGCAACTAGGTATCCACCAGAGATAATACCATCCAGAGTGGAAACCAACCCATCAAAAATATTCAAACAAAAATACTGAATACCCCATCCCAAACTAGCAATCATCATGTCCCACAGGAATCCCATACACGCTCTAACACAACAGAAAATAAAACAACCAAATCTGGCCGGATAATAAAGCCACCGGCAAGATACTGTAAATGAAATAACAAAAACATTTTTTCTCATTTTGTGAACTTCTTATCAAAAGAAAAATCCCTCCATGGACACACACAAAAAAAAAAAGAAGAAAACAAAGAGAACATTTCTTTTAATTTTTATGTTACCTACATATAAATATGCAGGGGAAAAAAGGACAGAAAAAAAGGAAAAAATCTATGTGAACACAACTGAACAGTTATATTTTTGATTTATTGTGTTATATGCAACTAAAATAAAAATAAAACTTGTAAGGGAAAAAATTATTTTGTAAAAAGAGGGGATGTGATGTTTCTGTATTTGAACTCTAAGTGAACCCTTAAGAGTTACTGCCCTTTGTCTAGACAGACAGCTGGACATAATAAAATGGCTCCTTAAACCTTCACACGTCGTCCGAGTGTACTCCATTTAATTCAGATATACTGACAGTTGTAGAGGCCACTTTGTAGGGGGCTATGAGATGTGTTCAATAATATTAGGAATGACGAATAAAAATATGACACAGTTTAGGTAAAGAATACGGAGAAATGATAAAAACAAATGCATATGATTATAAAATAATAAATAAATTTATTCAGATAATAAATTTGCAATAATATGTGAAATGTTCAAAAGGAATAGTGTAGATATGATATGTGTAATGTAAGGTGTAAAAGTTCTTGTGTTAAGTTTGGAAAAGTTAGTTTAGATGTGGACAGAAATGAGAATCACGTTTGTATATACGGCCTCCTGAAAAGGATTCCTGATGTTGAGTGCGGTGGTACGATTGAATGGTAAATTCTAGTAGTCAGCCTGTGACTCAGAAGGGTGTCGTGTTTGTCTTGATATTAGTGAATCGTCCCCGCAGATATCTGTTTGTTTTTTGTTGTCCGTGCGTGTGTCTTGACGGCGAGACGAAGTCTGAGTGTTTGTTTGTGGTCGTCGGATGTGTCCGGTTTGAAGTTTGTCTGTCTGTTGATTTCTTCTCCGTTTTTTATAATTAGAAGATAGGATCGAAAAGTAATTAATTTTGGCGCAAACGCGCGGACGTAGTTGAGAGCAATGCTAACCTAGCCGATCGATTTTGATTTTTGTGTAAACATTTATTTTAATCACTTTTCCTTAAATTTAGGAAAAGGATTTGTGTTCGTGTGTTCGTTTTAATCTCTTTTCCTTAAGTTTGGGAAAAGGATTGTGTTGTGTGTTTGTTTTAATTTCTTTTTCTTAAGTTTGGGAAAAGAAATGTGTACGTGTATTTATTTAAAAATATAGAATTGTATTCTATACAGTCCTATGGTTACATAGGACTATGTTAAAATGAACAGGTAAAGTTCTACGCCTCATACGGATTAAAAAATCTAACATCTAAAAACTCATTTTCATTTACAAAATGCTAAGGAGAAAGGCAATGAAGATCTGAGACGTCTTTTGGACCGCTGTGATAAGTCGTATGACGCATCTTGTTGGGGAGACCTTAATGCAACAGACAGAGTTTATTCATCTGAACTCAAAGAGGCAGGCTACGTCGACGTTGTACTGAAAGAGGAATCGGATCGTAAGAACCTGAGTTTAGTCTAAAAGTATCATCCTAACGATCCTGTAGGCTAAGGGATATGCTTTCTTACGTCTCAAGGATCTAGCTTGCTGATATAACACTCATATCGCTGACGTAGCGGGTACGTCGGTTGCCCCGTATGTAGTAGCATAGGTTGGAAAAGGGCGTGTTCGTAAATAGTAAAAGAAATTCTATATGGAGTGTCAAGGGAATATATATATATATATAATATATATATATATATATATCTTTTGAGATGGAAATCTAAGATGCAACCCATTGGTTGTTGTCCCCATGATAAGCAGGTAATCCTGAACTTTCCGCGAGTTTTGTCTCAGGAGTCAGGTTGGGAGATTAATGGCGTTTCCACCTGTAATTATTTCGCAGAGGTTTCTGTGAAAAGAAATTTTGATTTTTTTTTAAATAAGTGACAAGAAGCTTTGATAGTAGAGTAAGAAAGCCTTGTATTCGGAGTATAAGTAGATCCTTCAACTCTCTTGTATTACCAGTAAGATTTTTGACCGCTTGTTTACGAAGGAGTACATTTTCCCTGCGCTGAAAGCCAGGACTTATTTGCTTATTTTGGTTCAGCCATTGTTATTTTTAAGGATAAATTATTCTTGAGTTCTTGCAACCATGGGATGAAACCTCTGGTTGCTAATTTAAACCCATCTCGAGTTGACTCGGGAAAATTTAAATTTAAGAGGAGGATTGGTAGTGTTGGGTTTCAAAAGATATTAAAGTTAATTATACTTGGTTGGTTGGCTTAGAGGCCTCCCAACGTGGGTACACATATGAACAAACAATATTCCGAGAAGGGCGTTAAAGATAACAATGGACTTTAATATATGAGCACGCGGAGAAGAATAAAATAAAACTGGGGATTAAAATAAAACGAAAATAAAATTAGAATAAAAAAATTAAAAAATAAAACAACAAACTCACAGGGGCCTTCACCGGAAGAACCCTCTGCGCATGTCCGACAAAAAAGACTGTCCTCCGACCCCAAAAAGGATCTCTCAGCCATTTCGTTTTAGATCTTAACTGGGTCTGGTCGCTCCCACTAGTCAGGGAGATATCCCCTTGCTACAGGGGACTATGGCTGGTCAATAAAGTCATAAAATTACCTCTTTCCTTTTTCGTTCCTTAAATTCCATTTCAGCTTACCAGCCCCCAAGAAGGAAGAACCAGCTTTATTGGGGATAGGATACAAGTACGAACAAACCAAACCTTACCCCATAACTCGCTTATCCTACGGAATCCACAGTGCCAGTAAAGTATTCCAAAAAGAGGTAGCAAGAATCTTAGAGGGGACGGAGGGAACAAAGAACTCTAGTCTTTCAGTTCCATTACAAATGAATAGCGAGTTTCTTGCTGTATGCCCCATACTTGTGACCTTGTGTCACATCCTACCTGTAGATAATGGTTTGCTTGGTTGTTCGGTTGTTTTGTTTTTAATGCTGAATTAAGTCATTTTTGATAAACAAAGGACTTAGATTGCTTACAGTACCTGCTGTTGCTTAAGTGGTCACCCATTTAAGGATTTAACAGGCTCATCACTGCTTAACTTTGGTGATCAAGCAAAACAGGTTGGGTAAATACTTACAACAAAATGAAATGAATAAAAACGCCTGACATTTTTAGTTGTACTCTTCATTTCTTTTCTTCAACTGAAAAACATTTTTTTTATCTTTATTCTTTATAAACATATTTTCAAAAATTCTTTTTTCATGCAGTTATGCTTTTTATATTCACACTTTGTCCATTTTATGTCTTTGTATGATATTCATATGAATAAATTTAAATTTCTGGGTATGTTCCTGCATCCATGCTAATATCAAAATATTTGAGATGTATGCGGTGTTTCTGAAAAATGAATATAATTTAATGTGTAGAAATAATTCAAATTCTATGTTTAATATATAAAAACTGTTTTTCTTTTATTCAATGGCATTTCTTTACGTTAAAGAAAAAAAGACATAAAACATAAACATAGAATTTTGAGTTGTTTCTACACAATTAAATTTTGAGACAAACACATAAACACACACACACATAAACACACACACATAACACACACATGCACATAAACATACACACGCACATAACATACACATACCCCCCCCAACACACAAAGATATGATACAAAAATAAAATGGATGGTTGCTAGCAACAGCTTCAGTTTAAGAAATCTTCGTCGAAGAGATTTTTATCTCGAAATATTAAGAATTAAAAAATTACAGGTTAACAAACAACACCATAACTAACTTATTTTCTTTACACTTGCATTGTGATAGCGTTCAAACCAACCACCAAACCTTTTGAGATCATTTGATCAAGAATTTGTCAAGTTATTAGATTACGAAAATTATATCAATTTTTCTGTACATCTCAAATGATATAAGATTTTTTGAAACAGCCTGTATGACAAAAATGACAAAAGTTATGGACAGCAAAACAAATATGCAGAGGTCACGCTATTGATAAATAAATTCGATTGTTAATCAATACTATTTTTTTTCTAAACTATAAACCAATAGATGAATGCATACATATCCAGAACACAAAAACAACATCATTGTTGTTATCTATTACACTTTTCTTAATCTGGTATGTAGACCTAAATTTGCTTGTTACTAAATGGTTATTCATCTAAGTACTGAACAGACTCACCTCTGGTTAACTTCAGTATTCTGATGAGAATTGGTGCTTTCAGCATGGAAAAAAAACAACAACAATATAATTGTTACTTATACAAGAACAAACAAGAGGTTTATTATGACCGAACCCAATATATGGATCACTTAGAAAAAGTTTGATAAAATAATTACCGTATTTGACGCATATAGGACGCACTTTTTCCCAAAATTTTGTCTCAAAAAATTGCCCTGCGTCTTATACATCGTAGGAGAAGTTTGAGACCTCCTATAGGCCTAGACTAACCTTCTCTATGATGCTTACGCTCAGTACTTTTTCCTACCCTAAACTCCATGCATCCTTATTTTATTGCTGGTATTGTTATAATCAATGTTAACAGGAGCGTATGATGGCGAAGAAAAAAACAAACACAGGTTTTGAATTTCAACAAATTGTATTAAAAAACGAAAGGTTAAGAAATTGACTTTGTGTCGCATCCTGCTCGTGTGGAGGGGTTTGGTAAATATATATAGACAAATCTAACAAGTTGCACTCAGAGATTCCTATGAGCTTGGCTTCTTACAGTCCAGTGTAGCTCGTCACCTTCTGACATCACGGATTCTCTTGAAATTCTCTTGCCATCACACTTGGTAATGTTATATATCAAGTAAAATTTTGCCATGACTTCTCATCAGAGGCTAACAGATTAGACGGTACACATCCCTAATGAACACCAGATAGCCACTTATTTTACAGACCTGGTGGAGGAAATGTCATGTGACCCTCCTTGGCCAATGGAAGACATCTCCAACAATGTTGCAGAAGTATACAGCTACATCGGTCAAGGGATCTCTCTCCTCTCTTTTTTCCTCTGGCTGCTGGCTAGGATTGATGTATCTAGGTTTTGTTCCAAACAGACATGCCAGCCATCAGGCTGGTGTATACAACAAACTCTCTCTCTCTCTCTCTCTCTCTCTCTCTCTCTCTCTCTCTCTCTCTCTCTCTCTCTCTCTCTCTCTCTCTCTCTCTCTCTCTAATTTGCACATACATATTAGCAAAAGCATCAACTGTAAATCCACCCTCAATGTAAAGAGGCTAGAAGATGCAATAACTCAACTTTATCTTGTTTCCACATACCACCATGTACAAGACCAGAAGATACAGCTATAACTCTTCCCATGTGACCACAACTACATGCTAAAAAGAAGTGGACATCACTGCCATATCCCAACAGTCAAAATCCCCCTTATAACCTCTTTCCCACATCAACCTGTGCAGCGAACAAGACCTGAACATAAAGTCCTTATCTTCCTTTCCCACTGACCATCTGCAGTGAGAGAACCCATCCTCAATAGTCAAAACTCTCCTATGCAATACATTGTTATCCATATCTCAGCCTTCCCGGACCTTAGTAAACTAAAAAAAACAAAAACTACTTCATCCTGATTATCAGCAATAACTCCAAACTACCTATAAAGATATGGTTCAGACGTCAGAGTAGAATTGCCAATGGCCACTTTCATGTTTCTATTTACACTGTCCTCTGATCAAGGCACCCTGTTCAGCCTAGACACAGGGGCAGATCACGATCACTCTATTTTAATTATACATGCCCCTCCTACCTGTGACAATGGGATAAACCAATGTGGTCATCTTGGTTTGTATGTGCCAAGTATTCGGGATCATCAGCGCATCCGTGGGACAAAGCCCTTGGCACTCATACCCAGCGACATGAGTGTTGTCTCAACGGTGTCCGTGGGTGTGTTGCTGCTGGGACCCAGAATCTGTGGGAAAGTTTGAATCTGTGGGAGTGTCCGAATGTGGGCCGTAAACAACTGGGCACTTTTTAAGTTGCATCTTTTGCTGTGTACCAGTATGCAGTGCATCTTTTGCTGTGTACCTGTATGCAGAGTATCTTTCGATGAGTTAATTCTGTCTGTGCATTCCCTTAACTGCAATGAGTCAAATTTGTTGCAACAGGTGTTCCTCTGTGGCAGAGTTGAGTACCACAGGTCATATCAGCTTGAACAGTAATCTGTTTGCTTTGGGGCTACACACCATCCTTAGTTTGTTTCTAATCACTGCTGGATCTTCCAACCCACACATATCCTTCTATTGGGCCAATGTGTTAATAAAAAATGTCCAATTGCTGACTGTTGCGTTTAGTCCTATCGAGGGTATCTCTGGTTTTAACATCGGACATATTTAGCTGTCCATTTAGCCTTTCCTTCCCGAGTGCAATTTTCCTGTTGTAGTTCCACAAGTTGCCTCATAAGCTCCAAATATTGTTGGTCTATGGTTATTTGTGATGCAGCCATGTCCATTTTATCACTTTTTGAAGTCGAAGTCAAAAAACCTCCTCGCAGCGCCATATAAAGTATGAAAGATCAAGAGTAGAATTGCAAATGGCCACTTCCATGTCGCTATTTATACTGTCGCTAGTCAAGAGCAGATCACCCTGTTCAGCCAATACACACGAGCAGTTCACTCTGTTGTATTCATACGCTACCAATTGTGACGCCAGTTCACTACCTACAAACAAACTTTTTATTAACTAACTCTCTTTCATTGTTCACCAACAAACTCTCCCCTTTGTATATATTCCTCCTTAATGTTGTCGATATCAATATCCTTCCTTGTTTTAACTCTTTATTTCCTCTCGCAACCATACACCTTTTCTATTACAGTACCCCCATAGACAGCATTCATTTTCACACTGATGAATGTAATTTTGCTGGTCAACAAGATTGGAGGTCAACCAAGTGGCTAGTTTGTATGGTGAATGCTGAGCAGCTCTGGTTTCAGTGTTTGAAGAATGCTTTCAACATTGCAATAAATACGTTGGTGTTTAATGACATATCAAGCCTTGTGGTTAATAAATGCCAAATTTAAATTTTATTTTTATATATGATTTATTTTAACTCTTTGCCTACTTTAAACCACTCACGGTGGCTCTCTCACCACTACGTATACCACACCTCATCAAAGTACAAAAACGGATGGTTAGTTCATTATGATTGAACAGAAGGACTCACATTACAATAATAATAGGACTTTATTTGAATAGAATGAGTTTTGAGGTGAATAGATAGTGAATTTTTTCAAATATTCCATCATACAGAAGAAAAATACCCAGAAAATTTGGTATTGCCACGTGGGGATATTTGGTAGGCAACGAGTTAACTTCATGTGTATTAAGGAATAGGTAGAAATAATTTTCATTAATTTGCAAACATATTTATTGACCCATAGATGGAATTCTAACAGGAACTACCACACCAGGTCAGAGTGGATCTTCGAGTAATGACAATGAAGGGATACTCCACATTCCCCAGAGCTCCAAAATTGGAGCATCACCATCAGATGCAGTTTAGCATCATACCCATGACACTGTAAATAGTGTAAATAATGAAAATGTCTGTTTAAAATTTAAGGAATATTTTTGTACTTATCCAATTCTTCCACAGTAATCAAAATGAAAAAAGATTGATACAAATAATACTTACTGAAGACAAAATTTGATTTATCAAAAATTAAGAAAATTAAGGAAATATGGGAACCTCTGCTTTTTAGCATAATTTTTTCTCTCTCTTTTAAAGGGATTTTTGTTACATTGGTTTTTGTTTTTTAATTTTATATAGATGTGAATTTATAAAAAATCAAGAGGAATTTCTGTCATTTTCCCTAACATTCTAAAATTCCAATAGTTTCTGTTACTTCCCTTGTCCTCAAAGCAAGTGAAGCTTAAGGATAAGAAGGAGGAGGAGCATAGTTTAGAATACTAATGAAACTATTTTCTAATTGACAGTTCATGGGTGAATTAGTACATGCATATACAAAAAGTACATTTGTACTGGGGTCTATTTGCTGAAAACTTAAGAGCTTCAATGAAGTAGAACTTTTAAATCACTAACAGATACACACACACACACACACACACACACACACACACATATATATATATATATATATATATATATATATATATATATATAAGACTAAGTTTTGGTATGTACGTGTTGACGCATAAGTCAAAAGGGAAGGTCACTCTGATTCGAAATCTTGCAACATATTAATATCTTTCTAAGAAACACGCCAAATTTGGTTATTGATTTTACTGATTAAGGGATATAATTAATTAATTAAACCAAAATCACCCAATTTGCGAAACTGTCCGTATACCAACTCCTGCTGATGATAAGATATTGTCCCCTACCTGACTTTTTGTTAAAGCGATAAGCTGAATTCACTGCTTATCAGCAGTGAATTCAATTTTAGTGAATAAATTTCGCAGTTTTAAGCCGTTCAGCTCGGAATTTATCGCCTATTTGTTGTCCAATCTTAAAAATATCCATATGGTTGAAAAGAAGAGAAAATAATCTTGTTCAATATATAATTTGTATGAGTCTTTATCCATTGAATTATTTTTTATAGCGAGTTAGAAAAAAAATTATTTTGATTCGGACAGCAAAAGTATGTTTTAACGAAAAATCAAATCTTATTCCTATCGCAATCTTTTTATTCCTGTCTTTAAAATATTAATTAGTTAGAAATGAAATGAAATAATCTATCTTACAATACTTATTTGGTAAGAAAGAGCGAAGTAAATGACAATAATAAGAGAAAGAAATAATAAGCGAAGTAAATCACAATAATAAGTGAAATAAATAATAAGCGAAGTAAATAACAATAATGATTTAACTCAACTTTGTTTTTAATTTTTTCGTATATATACAAAAGAGTTTTAGAAAAAAGCCTTTTACAAAATTAGGTAGTTAAATTATATAACTACTTATTTCGTAACTAAGTAAACATATAGTTGTATTGTAATAAAAACAAAAAAAAATTATATAAAAATACGATGTAGTTAACATTTCGTATATAAACAAAACAGTGTTTGAAATGTTATGTTAAGCTTACCTTAAACATAAAATAAAAATGATTCTAATGTACGTGACTTGAATGAGAAAATTTGTTATTGTTGTGAGGTTTTAAGGGGTCAAATAAGAACAAAACGACGGGTAACAAAGTAGAAAAATGTATTAACAGAAAGTAGACAAATACAATAGAGAGATGTGGAAATTACGTCCGACGAACAGAGTTATTGGCACTCGCATTGGCTTACTGCTAAGCCACAATTGTCTCTGTTATTTATAGTAACCTGTCGGCGCATTCCATTAGTCTTATAGGGTGTATCACCTATAACAGTTATTTAATTTATCATAATTCTAATGATAAATAAATAGGCAGATTTTTTTAAAAATTAAGTCACCACTTTTTTCTCTCTCTCTTTCTTTTTTTTGTATAAAACAGTTAATTTTAACTAGGGAGTTTAGGTTAGGGTTGGGGTTTAGCATTAGTTTAATGGAAAATAAATAAATAATTTGGGTTCTGTTTTTTCTGGGTCACCCTAATTTTCCGACCGTTTTTCAAGTTCAGAGATAAAATTCGAAAGACTATTTTTGACGGTTTTTAGTAATAAAAAAGAGAGAGAGAGAGAGAGAGAGAGAAGAGAGAGAGAGAGAGAGAGAGAGAGTGGTGACTTAATTTTTAAATGGTTTTAAGTGGTTTGGGACCACCACACATATACAGGGTGACCCAGAAAAAACAGAACCCACACCTACCAACGCGATTTGAAAAAAATGCATATGTGCAAATTTACTCTCGCCAACTCTCTTGGCTTCAAGATCGTGCAAATTATAGTGCCAAGGCAGTCATACTTTCCTTTTCCACTCATCTTACAAGCCATACAGGTTCATGCCCGCTTTGCTCTACGATGCAAGTCATCTCTCTCGATACATTTTACTGTGCAAACTTCACATATAGTTGTAGTGTCAATCAGGAGCTCCATAAGAAACAATTGCCAAGTCAAGATTGAACATAGCAGCTAGGTATGTGCAGAGGCAGGCGCAGGCACATGCATAATAAACACAACAGTGTTACCAATAACCACACAAACAGTTTTTCCTGTGTTTCCAGTGCTTTGGAGACCTTATTTTGGGGATTACCGTTGCAGTATGGATTACTGCATTGGAATTTTAGGTTTATTTGGAGATCTTACTTCAATTCATATATTACAAGACAATTAGTTGGACTTAACCAAAAACTTGTAAAGACTATCATGAGCTCCTCTTCCTCTAATAAGTAAGTTTTTTCCTGTGTAAAATGTATGTGAGTGATTTAAGAAAATATGTTTTGTTAAGTAATAAATTTTCATCTCTTATGTCATTTACACAATTTTATTTTATGATTAGTGTCAATTTAAGTGCATTTTTGTTCATCTTTCTGTCTGATGGCTTCTATCTAACTTCACACAAGGTTCTTTTATCATGACATAAAGACATAAAGAAAGAAAAACAATGTTTTTTTAGTTAGTGATATGTCAGAAAGAAGACAATAGAGAAAATCAAATCATGATTTACCACTAAGATGGCTTCACTAAAAATTAAATTTTATTTCAAAAAATAAATTCTATGCATGATCAGCTCATCCAAACTTTCTTATTATGAGCAAAAACAGCGCAGAAATCTTTTTCCTCAATCGTGTGTGTGAGTGTGTGAATGAGAGAGAGAGAGAGAGAGAGAGAGAGAGAGAGAGAGAGAGAGAGAGAGAGAGAGAGAGAGAGAGTCAAGGGAATCCATGCTGTCAGTATGCCTTGAAGATGGTGATGATTACTTATGAGTGCCTGTCATAAAAATACTTGATAGTGTATAGTAAACTTTTATTAATTCAAATATTGTATAAAGGCAAAAAAAAAAGAAAATCTTGTCTAATAGAAACCTTCTTGATATGAGGAAATTAGTTTCTTTTGCCAAAATCAATATTTGTAGCTAAAAGAAAGAACTATTTTGTTTTGTCCAAAGTCACTGCCAATGTTACAGTAAAATAGAAAAATTGGCACCAGATGATCATTCAGTGAACTTTGATCCATGATGGCAAATCAGCCATTATCAAATTTTCACCAGAGACAAATTTGATAATGAAGAAAATATTTATTACTTAATTAAGATTAAATTATATAAATGCACAATTGTTTACATTACAGGTAACTGTTTAGGTAATACTATTTTTTACATTTTTTTGTTACCTTGAGTCGGACTAAAAAAAAAACAAAAAAACTACAAATTTCGACAACTTTTTAGGCACGGTCACGTCTGCCCATCTGACTTTCATGTCGTTTTGAGAAGCCGACTACATCCGTTGTTGCGACTTACCAAGATAGTGCATCTACTATTGCCTTTATTTTAGTATTTATTTATTTTGTAGCAAAGCATAACTAGTTATACTTATCTCACCTGACAATATTATATCTGTGGTAATGAAAAAGAAGTTAAGTGTAGGAAAATAAAGCAGATTTGTAAATGTTTTTTTCTGCCTCGATTGATTTCTATATAACCAAACATTGATGTTTTTTTCCATCTTATCATGGGAATGTCAAGGTGCAGCCTCTTTGTATGATCCTTCATTGCATTCACAATTTTCTCGTAATGAAGCGTTAATTCAATTAAGTAAGATTTGAATTAAGTGACAAGATAACAATTCATTATACTTTAGTAATTTATTCATTGATATAAATGTCTTTACTGTGGTTGAGGAGCACAACCTCTGCCGAATCCAGCTCTAAATTGGAAGTCTGTAGAGCTTCCAGCACCAACATCAGCCTTCTTGTCACCAGACATGTTGGCAGGTGCTCTTCTGTATTCACGATCAGTAGGTGGTCCACCTCGTGCCACTTCTGTGCCTTTGGTCTTGGCCCACGAGTGGCTTCTGTATGAGTCTGCATTTTGAGCTGGAACAATTTCTGAAGGCAGATGGAGGAAATCACACAAGTACTGGATGCCCTCGTTGGTGAGATACCAATAATAATGCTGTTGAAATTCACTTTAGTCAGTACTAATTATTACTAACAGACTCTAATAATAGTGGGGTCAGAAGTTATCTGCCCTAATCCATTGATTGTACGGGTGAGTTACTTTCCTTTGACCTTTTGTTTTCAGTTATTGTTTTAAATAAATTAAACACCTCGTGTTATGAAAAGCAGTTCTAATGTGTTGCCTCGTTAATCCAATGGAAGGTATCTCAATTGGAATATGTCTCAATGAGTAACTGTGATTGCCAGAGAGAAAAAGGTATGTCTCTTTTTCTGTGGGATTAAGTTAATAATTTTCCAACAAATGCCTCCAGGCAAACTGTTCATTCACAAAACCCCGAGATTTTAAACTCTGAAGTGCTTTGATCACATGGAGGTTGGGACACTCCAGTAAAGTCTTTCTTAGCAACCATGACAACCTCTTTGAAGAGGTTTTCAATAGATAGCTACGCAATTCTTTTTAGGCATCAACATGTTGACTGTTTAGAATGGCGTCTAAACCAAAAAAATACTGAACATGAACGAGAATAGAATTTCAATGAAATTCACTTGCAAAGCCAGAGTACAAAATTTTAATTATGAATCATTAATTCAGTGACATTAATTTGTAAGAGAAATAAAAATAAACAAGTTAGTTACGTTAGTAATTTCTGCTACTCGGGAAAGGTACAAAGCGAATATGTGTGTATATTCGGGTAAATAATTTATTGGGTGCAATATGAAGATGTGTGTTAAGTTTACAAAATGTATTTTCAGGGAAAAGTGTTCAAAGTGTATGTGAGAGTTCGTAAGGTTGCCAGAGACGTTCGCTCGGCGGGAAATATTATGTTTGTAATGTATTAGACAAGGTAACTTATCTCGTGTTGTAGTGTTTCAGCAATGTTTGTGTAGTAACGAGTCGAACTTACCTGACTCAAAGCGTCCTAGATGCCTGGCCTGCGAAACTGTCCCTGGCAAGGAAAGGAATGTGGTTGGGGGAAGAAGGAATGTGGTACGCCATTATGCCCACTCTGAGTAAGAAGTGTCAAGAAATTGGAGGGGGCAGAATGGACTTTTTATAGAGGTTGCGAGGAATTATGGGTAACTACCCAAAGTGCATCGCAACTTTTATTTTACTATAAAAGCGACCTATTTTAGCCTGAACCGCACACTGCATTTTTGTTCTTCAGTAACAGTGTCGAGAGAGCAGAAGAAGAAGAAGAAGAAGAAGAAGAAGAAGAAGAAGAAGAAGAAGAAGAAGAAGTAGAAGAGAAGCTGGTGGACAATTTTCAAGTATATCCGAATTTGCATAAGCGCATCCAAACGAGCAGAAATAAAGACGGACTGTCGCTGACAGGGCGAGTGGAGAAGAAAGTGTTTGAACGGCAAGTGAAATCTGACGACTGCTATTTGAAGTGAGAGTGGCGTGTTCGGTTGGGAAAGGAATTGCATTTCGTTTGCTGGAGAGACTTGCAAAGTATTGATATTACCTTGAATCTTTTGGACCCTTTTAAAATCAGTTCGGTGTTTGCTGCTACAGTGTTGTCAGCCTGTCGAATTCCTTGTGTGCCTCTCACGGGTGCTTGTCTGTTCGTTGAATTTGTCTGGTCTTACCCCTGTGGGTGCCTAGACTGATGCTGAAGCTGACCTTAATTCGGCCGCTACTAAAATGGTCCGACTTCTGTGCCTGCGGAATCTGTTCTGGTCCCTGTGCTTGCGGGATCTGTTCTGGTGATTTTTTAGGGCTCTACCCCATGGCGTCTGATTCTCAGGAACTAATAGGGGCAGATAACCCAAATTTCTGATATTTGATTGTAATATACATACATTTATATGATAAGTTGTAAACAAGGTATGTTTGGAATGGCTTTTTTGCCAACAATTTTTTGGAGAATATGTGCTTAATTGAGTCGTACCTAATTTTGAAAATTATTAATTAATAATGAATTAGGCGGGAATGCCTATTTAAATGTATGGCTAAACAAATCGAGAAAAATCAATCTCTGTATGTACATTTCGGCCTATTAGGCCATCAAACATACCTTGTTTACAACTTATCATATCGTCGTGTAATAAAAGTCACTAGAAGAGGAATATTAACCTACTCTAAACAAATCGTAAAATCTAAGAAGTCCGTTTGGTGTAGCGGTTATGGGATTGGCCTGTCAGCTTGGCAGTCCGGTTTCAAATCACGCACAGGGCGGCCTTCCTATCTATAGCTCTGCTGATGAGCCTAATAGGCCGAAATGTACATACAGAGATTGATTTTTCTCGATTTGTTTAGCCATACATTTAAATAGGCATTCCCGCCTAATTCATTATTAATTAATTAATTTTCAAAATTAGGTACGACTCCAATTAAGCACATATTCTCCAAAAAATACATTTATATATAAATGCCTCTGTCATATATGCCACACAACACACGGATATCCGTGCTGCCAGTACGACCTGATTATATATATATAATATATAAAAGCTGTGGCCGTATAAGTCCTACCATGCGGCTGCACCACTTCTACTCTAATGAAGCACCCCGAGAATAATTTAGATGAGAGTTTCACAACGATGCTGCATGCTGTTTTGGACAAATCCTGGATGCAGCAGGACACAAAAAAGTAGCTGTACGGCACTTGCCTCCTATCACACAATCCATCCATGTAAGATGAACAAGACCACTGAACACTGCTAAGAGTATTTTACGGGGGTTCGAAGGAGCTCTTATTCTCCGAGAAATGGCTATTTCGGACAAAGAAGGAAACAAATACGAAAGTAAATTGCAGAACACTTGTATTAACAAAAATACATAAATGTTTGCAAATTTATTGTATTTGCTACAAACTTGTCTGAGTTTAAGTAGTGTTCTTGGAGTAGTGGTGAATAACAGGGGTATTCTGGTCGTTGGTAGGAAATGTTGATAAGACGCTTCGTCTCGGTAGTTTCTCGTCCTTCAGTCAGTATGCTATTGTAACCCGCCTATAACGTTTGCTGATACAATGCCTTAGAAGTGAACTGGTTATGTGCGAGATGTCTGAGAGGCGCTTATTTTTCGTGTCCTTCTCCAGTAACTGTGATAAGTGGGCCCTGTTTTGGCTAGTGTGAGAAGCGTTTATTTTACGTCTCTCTTTAGTAACTGATGTGCGAATAGTGAAGAAATTTAGTTTTTGGCGCCAACATACGATGTTGGCGATTCGCCCTCTAGCGGCAGGGGAAGATAATTCACTATGGAATTTCCGACACTGCAGTGACATTTCTTGTTGACACTACACATGGGCACACTAAGGGGGGCCGGCTAGCAAAAGCCTACGTCAATCAGTCTGTATGGAAACAATACTGTGCAGGAGACCTTGCATTTTTCCGATAGGACAGATGACGGGAGAGTCATGGATATCCGTGCTGTCAGCACGGACTGATTGCAAAATAATGTGCTTGCATAAACTTATCATGTCCGTATAGAAGAGGTGAGCGTCTCTTGCTTAGTTTGAGTGAGTTGACTTTAAGTTTCAGCCGTAACAGCGAAAGGGGAAGATTGACCTCATCTTTAAAATTAGCGGCCTAGCCTAGCCTAATGATATGTATTTTTATGTGTCAACAAGAAATGTCACTGCAGTGTCGGAAATTCCATAGTGAATTATCTTCCCCTGCCGCTAAGGCGAATCCCAACCATCGTATGTGGCGCCAAAACTAAATTTCTTCACTTATCGCACATCAGTTACTAAAGAGAGACGTAAAAATAAACGCTCTCATCACACTAGCCCAAAAACAGGGCCCACTTATCACAGTTACTGGAGAAGGGACACGAAAAATAAGCGCCTCTCAGACATCTCGCACATAACCAGTTCACTTCTAAGGCATTGTATCAGCAAACGTTATAAGGCGGGTTACAATAGCATACTGACTGAAGGACGAGAAACTACCGAGACGAAGCGTCTATCAACATTTCCTACCAACGACCAGAATACCCTGTTATCACCACTACTCCAAGAACACTACTTAAACTCAGACAAGTTTGTAGCAAATACCAATAAAATTTGCAAAAACATTTATGTAATTTTTGTTAATACAAGTGTCTGCAATTTTACTTTCGTATTTGTTTCCTTCTTTGTCCGAAATAGCCATTCTACGGAGAATAAGAGCTCCTTCGAACCCCGTAAATACTCTTAGCAGTGTTCAGCATGTCTTGTTCATCTTACATGGATGGATTGTGTAGATAGGAGGCAAGTGGCCGTACAGCTACTTTTTGTGTCCTGCTGCATCCAGGATTTGTCCAAAACAGCATGCAGCATCGTTGTGAAACTCTCATCTAAATTATTCTCGGGTGCTTCATTAGAGTAGAAGTGGTGCAGCCGCATGGTAGGACTTATACGGCCACAGCTTTATATATATATTATATATAATCAGGTCGTACTGGCAGCACGGATATCCGTGTGTGTGTGTGCATATATGACAGAGGCATTTATATATAAATGTATTTTTTGGAGAATATGTGCTTAATTGGAGTCGTACCTAATTTTGAAAATTAATTAATTAATAATGAATTAGGCGGAATGCCTATTTAAATGTATGGCTAAACCAAATCGAGAAAATCAATCTCTGTATGTACATTTCGGCCTATTAGGCTCATCAGCAGAGCTATAGATAGGAAGGCCGCCCTGTGCGTGATTGAAACCGGACTGCCAAGCTGACAGGCCAATCCATAACCGCTACACCAAACGACTTCTTAGATTTTACGATTTGTTTAGAGTAGGTTAATATTCCTCTTCTAGTGACTTTTATTACACGACGATATGATAAGTTGTAAACAAGGTATGTTTGATGCCTAATAGGCCGAAATGTACATACAGAGATTGATTTTTCTCGATTGTTTAGCCATACATTTAAATAGGCATTCCCGCCTAATTCATATTAATTAATTAATTTTCAAAATTAGGTACGACTCCAATTAAGCACATATTCTCAAAAATTGTTGGCAAAAAGCCATTTCCAAACATACCTTTTACAACTTATCATATAAATGATATATTACAAATCAAATATCAGAAATTGGGTTATCTGCCCCTATTAGTTCCTGAGAATCAGACGCCATGGGTAGAGCCCTAAAAATCACCAGAACAGATCCCGCAAGCACAGGACCAGAACAGATTCCGCAGGCACAGAGTCGGACCATTTTAGTAGCGCCGAATTAAGGTCAGCTTCAGCATCAGTCTAGGCACCCACAGGGTAAGACCAGACAAATTCAACGAACAGACAAGCACCCGTGAGAGCACACAAGGAATTCGACAGGCTGACAACACTGTAGCAGCAAAACACCGAACTGATTTTAAAAGGGTCCAAAAGATTCAAGGTAATATCAATACTTTGCAAGTCTCTCCAGCAACGAAATGCATTCCTTTCCCAACCGAACACGCCACTCTCACTTCAAATAGCAGTCGTCAGATTTCACTTGCCGTTCAAACACTTTCTTCTCCACTCGCCCTGTCAGCGACAGTCCGTCTTTATTTCTGCTCGTTTGGATGCGCTTATGCAAATTCGGATATACTTGAAAATTGTCCACCAGCTTCTCTTCTACTTCTTCTTCTTCTTCTTCTCTTCTCTTCTTCTTCTTCCTTCTTCTCTTCTTCTCTGCTCTCTCACACTGTTACTGAAGAACAAAAATGCAGTGTGCGGTTCAGGCTAAAATAGGTCGCTTTTATAGTAAAAAAAAGTTGCGATGCACTTTGGGTAGTTACCCATAATTCCTCGCAACCTCTATAAAAGTCCATTCTGCCTCCAATTTCTTGACACTTCTTACTCAGAGTGGCATAATGGCGTACCACATTCCTTCTTCCCCAACCACATTCCTTTCCTTGCCAGGGACAGTTTCGCAGGCCAGGCATCTAGGACGCTTTGAGTCAGGTAAGTTCGACTCGTTACTACACAAACATTGCTGAAACACTACAACACGAGATAAGTTACCTTGTCTAATACATTACAAACATAATATTTCCGCCGAGCGAACGTCTCTGGCAACCTTACGAACTCTCACATACACTTTGAACACTTTTCCCTGAAAATACATTTTGTAAACTTAACACACATCTTCATATTGCACCCAATAATTATTTACCCGATATACACACATATTCGCTTGTACCTTTCCCGAGTAGCAGAAATTACTAACGTAACTAACTTGTTTATTTTATTTCTCTTACAAATTAATGTCACTGAATTAATGATTCATAATTAAAATTGTACTCTGGCTTGCAAGTGAATTTCATTGAAATTCTATTCTCGTTCATGTTCAGTATTTTTTGGTTTAGACGCCATTCTAAACAGTCAACATGTTGATGCCTAAAAAGAATTGCGTAGCTATCTATGAAAACCTCTTCAAAGAGGGTGTCATGGTTGCTAAGAAAGACTTTACTGGAGTGTCCCAAACCTCCATGTGATCAAAGCACTTCAGAGTTAAAATCTCGGTTTTGTGAATGAACAGTTTGCCTGGAGGCATTGTTGGAAAATTATTAACTTAATCCCACAGAAAAGAGACATACCTTTTCTCTCTGGCAATCACAGTTACTCATTGAGACATATTCCATTGAGATACCTTCCATTGGATTAACGAGGCAACACATTAGAACTGCTTTTCATAACACGAGTGTTTAATTTATTTAAAAACAATAACTGAAAACAAAAGGTCAAAGGGAAAGTAACTCACCCGTACAATCAATGGATTAGGGCAGATAACTTCTGACCCCACTATTATTAGAGTCTGTTTAGTAATAATTAGTACTGACTAAAGTGAATTTCAACAGCATTATTATTGGTATCTCACCAACGAGGGCATCCAGTACTTGTGTGATTTCCTCCATCTGCCTTCAGAAATTGTTCCAGCTACCCTCAAAATGCAGACTCATACAGAAGCCACTCGTGGGCCAAGACCAAAGGCACCAGAAGTGGCACGAGGTGGACCACCTACTGATCGTGAATACAGAAGAGCACCTGCCAACATGTTGGTGACAAGAGGCTGATGTTGGTGCTGGAAGCTCTACAGACTTCCAATTTAGAGCTGGATTCGGCAGAGGTTGTGCTCCTCAACCACAGTAAAGACATTTATATCAATGAATAAATTACTAAAGTATAATGAATTGTTATCTTGTCACTTAATTCAAATCTTACTTAATTGAATTAACGCTTCATTACGAGAAAATTGTGATGCAATGAAGGATCATACAAAGAGGCTGCACCTTGACATTCCCATGATAAGATGGAAAAAAACATCAATGTTTGGTTATATAGAAATCAATCGAGGCAGAAAAAAACATTTACAAATCTGCTTTATTTTCCTACACTTAACTTCTTTTTCATTACCACAGATATAATATTGTCAGGTGAGATAAGTATAACTAGTTATGCTTTGCTACAAAATAAATAAATACTAAAATAAAGGCAATAGTAGATGCACTATCTTGGTAAGTCGCAACAACGGATGTAGTCGGCTTCTCAAAACGACATGAAAGTCAGATGGGCAGACGTGACCGTGCCTAAAAAGTTGTCGAAATTTTGTAGTTTTTTTGTTGTTTTTTTTTAGTCCGACTCAAGGTAACAAAAAAATGTAAAAAATAGTATTACCTAAACAGTTACCTGTAATGTAAACAATTGTGCATTTATATAATTTAATCTTAATTAAGTAATAAATATTTTCTTCATTATCAAATTTGTCTCTGGTGAAAATTTGATAATGGCTGATTTGCCATCATGGATCAAAGTTCACTGAATGATCATCTGGTGCCAATTTTTCTATTTTACTGTAACATTGGCAGTGACTTTGGACAATAAACAAAATAGTTCTTTTCTTTTTAGCTACAAATATTGATTTTGGCAAAAGAAACTAATTTCCTCATATCAAGAAGGTTTCTATTAGACAAGATTTTCTTTCTTTTTTTGCCTTTATACAATATTTGAATTAATAAAAGTTTACTATACACTATCAAGTATTTTTTATGACAGGCACTCATAAGTAATCATCACCATCTTCAAGGCATACTGACAGCATGGATTCCCTTGACTCTCTCTCTCTCTCTCTCTCTCTCTCTCTCTCTCTCTCTCTCTCTCTCTCTCTCTCTCTCTCTCTCATTCACACACTCACACACGATTGAGGAAAAAGATTTCTGCGCTGTTTTTGCTCATAATAAGAAAGTTTGGATGAGCTGATCATGCATAGAATTTATTATTTTGAAATAAAATTTAATTTTTAGTGAAGCCATCTTAGTGGTAAATCATGATTTGATTTTCTCTATTGTCTTCCTTTTCTGACATATCACTAACTAAAAAAACATTGTTTTTCTTTCTTTATGTCTTTATGTCATGATAAAAGAACCTTGTGTGAAGTTAGATAGAAGCCATCAGACAGAAAGATGAACAAAAATGCACTTAAATTGACACTAATCATAAAATAAAATTGTGTAAATGACATAAGAGATGAAAATTTATTACTTAACAAAACATATTTTCTTAAATCACTCACATACATTTTACACAGGAAAAAAACTTACTTATTAGAGGAAGAGGAGCTCATGATAGTCTTTACAAGTTTTTGGTTAAGTCCAACTAATTGTCTATGTAATATATGAATTGAAGTAAGATCTCCAAATAAACCTAAAATTCCAATGCAGTAATCCATACTGCAACGGTAATCCCCAAAATAAGGTCTCCAAAGCACTGGAAACACAGGAAAAACTGTTTGTGTGGTTATTGGTAACACTGTTGTGTTTATTATGCATGTGCCTGCGCCTGCCTCTGCACATACCTAGCTGCTATGTTCAATCTTGACTTGGCAATTGTTTCTTATGGAGCTCCTGATTGACACTACAACTATATGTGAAGTTTGCACAGTAAAATGTATCGAGAGAGATGACTTGCATCGTAGAGCAAAGCGGGCATGAACCTGTATGGCTTGTAAGATGAGTGGAAAAGGAAAGTATGACTGCCTTGGCACTATAATTTGCACGATCTTGAAGCCAAGAGAGTTGGCGAGAGTAAATTTGCACATATGCATTTTTTTCAAATCGCGTTGGTAGGTGTGGGTTCTGTTTTTCTGGGTCACCCTGTATATGTGTGGTGGTCCCAACCACTTAAAACCATTTAAAAATTAAGTCACCACTCTCTCTCTCTCTCTCTCTCTCTCTCTCTCTCTCTCTCTCTCTCTCTCTTTTTTATTACTAAAAACCGTCAAAAATAGTCTTTCGAATTTATCTCTGAACTTGAAAAACGGTCGGAAAATTAGGGTGACCCAGAAAAAACAGAACCCAAATTATTTATTTATTTTCCCATTAAACTAATGCTAAACCCCAACCCTAACCTAAACTCCCCTAGTTAAAATTAACTGTTTTATACAAAAAAAAGAAAGAGAGAGAAAAAAGTGGTGACTTAATTTTTAAAAAAATCTGCCTATTTATTTATCATTAGAATTATGATAAATTAAATAACTGTTATAGGTGATACACCCTATAAGACTAATGGAATGCGCCGACAGGTTACTATAAATAACAGAGACAATTGTGGCTTAGCAGTAAGCCAATGCGAGTGCCAATAACTCTGTTCGTCGGACGTAATTTCCACATCTCTCTATTGTATTTGTCTACTTTCTGTTAATACATTTTTCTACTTTTGTTACCCGTCGTTTTGTTCTTATTTGACCCCTTAAAACCTCACAACAATAACAAATTTTCTCATTCAAGTCACGTACATTAGAATCATTTTTATTTTATGTTTAAGGTAAGCTTAACATAACATTTCAAACACTGTTTTGTTTATATACGAAATGTTAACTACATCGTATTTTTATTATAATTTTTTTTGTTTTTATTACAATACAACTATATGTTTACTTAGTTACGAAATAAGTAGTTATATAATTTAACTACCTAATTTTGTAAAAGGCTTTTTTTCTAAAACTCTTTTGTATATATACGAAAAAATTAAAAACAAAGTTGAGTTAAATCATTATTGTTATTTACTTCGCTTATTATTTATTTCACTTATTATTGTGATTTACTTCGCTTATTATTTCTTTCTCTTATTATTGTCATTTACTTCGCTCTTTCTTACCAAATAAGTATTGTAAGATAGATTATTTCATTTCATTTCTAACTAAATTAATATTTTAAAGACAGGAATAAAAAGATTGCGATAGGAATAAGATTTGATTTTTCGTTAAAACATACTTTTGCTGTCCGAATCAAAATAATTTTTTTCTAACTCGCTATAAAAAATAATTCAATGGATAAAGACTCATACAAATTATATATTGAACAAGATTATTTTCTCTTCTTTTCAACCATATGGATATTTTTTAAGATTGGACAACAAATAGGCGATAAATTCCGAGCTGAACGGCTTAAAACTGCGAAATTTATTCACTAAAATTGAATTCACTGCTGATAAGCAGTGAATTCAGCTTATCGCTTTAACAAAAAGTCAGGTAGGGGACAATATCTTATCATCAGCAGGAGTTGGTATACGGACAGTTTCGCAAATTGGGTGATTTTGGTTTAATTAATTAATTATATCCCTTAATCAGTAAAATCAATAACCAAATTTGGCGTGTTTCTTAGAAAGATATTAATATGTATGCAAGATTTCGAATCAGAGTGACCTTCCCTTTTGAACTTATGCGTCAACACGTACATACCAAAAACTTAGTCTTATATATATATATATATATATATATATATATATATATATATGTGTGTGTGTGTGTGTGTGTGTGTGTGTGTATGTATCTGTTAGTGATTTAAAAGTTCTACTTCATTGAAGCTCTTAAGTTTCAGCCAAATGGAAAAGACCCCCAGTACAAATGTACTTTTTGTATATGCATGTACTAATTCACCCATGAACTGTCAATTAGAAAATAGTTTCATTAGTTATTCTAAACTATGCTCCTCCTCCTTCTTATCCCTTAAGCTTCACTTGCTTTGAGGACAAGGGAAGTAACAGAAACTATTGGGAATTTTAGAATGTTAGGGAAAATGACAGAAATTCCTTCTTGATTTTTATAAATTCACATCTATATAAATCTAAAAAACAAAAACCAATGTAACAAAAAATCCCTTTTAAAAGAGAGAGAAAAAAATTATGCTAAAAAGCAGAGGTTCCCATATTCCTTAATTTTCTTAATTTTTGATAAATCAAATTTTGTCTTCAGTAAGTATTATTTGTATCAATCTTTTTTCATTTTGATTACTGTGGAAGAATTGGATAAGTACAAAAAATATTCCTTAAATTTTAAACAGACATTTTCATTATTTACACTATTTACAGTGTCATGGGTATGATGCTAAACTGCATCTGATGGTGATGCTCCAATTTTGGAGCTCTGGGGAATGTGGAGTATCCCTTCATTGTCATTACTCGAAGATCCACTCTGACCTGGTGTGGTAGTTCCTGTTAGAATTCCATCTATGGGTCAATAAATATGTTTGCAAATTAATGAAAATTATTTCTACCTATTCCTTAATACACATGAAGTTAACTCGTTGCCTACCAAATATCCCCACGTGGCAATACCAAATTTTCTGGGTATTTTTCTTCTGTATGATGGAATATTGAAAAATTCACTATCTATTCACCTCAAAACTCATTCTATTCAAATAAAGTCCTATTATTATTGTAATGTGAGTCCTTCTGTTCAATCATAATGAACTAACCATCCGTTTTTGTACTTTGATGAGGTGTGGTATACGTAGTGGTGAGAGAGCCACCGTGAGTGGTTTAAAGTAGGCAAAGAGTTAAATAAATCATATATAAAAAATAAAATTTAAATTTGGCATTTATTAACCCACAAGGCTTGATATGTCATTAAACACCAACGTATTTATTGCAATGTTGAAAGCATTCTTCAAACACTGAAACCAGAGCTGCTCAGCATTCACCATACAAACTAGCCACTTGGTTGACCTCCAATCTTGGTTGACCAGCAAAATTTACATTCATCAGCTCTGTGTGAACAATGAATGCTGTCTATGGGGACTTACTGTAATAGAAAAGGTGTATGGTTGCGAGAGGAAATAAAGAGTTAAAACAAGGAAGGTATATTGATATCGACAACATTAAGGAGGAATATATACAAAGGGGAGAGTTTGTTGGTGAACAATGAAAGAGAGTTAGTTAATAAAAAGTTTTTTTTTTGTTTGTAGGTAGTGAACTGGCTGTCACAATTGGTAGCGTATGAATACAACAGAGTGAACTGCTCGTGTGTATTGGCTGAACAGGGTGATCTGCTCTTGACTAGCGGACAGTATAAATAGCGACATGGAAGTGGCCATTTGCAATTCTACTCTTGACGTCTGAACCACATCTTTCATACTTTATATGGCGCTGCGAGGAGGTTTTTGACTTCGAACTTCAAAAAGTGATAAAAATGGACATGGCTGCATCACAAATAACCATAGACCAACAATATTTGGAGCTTATGAGGCAACTTGTGGAACTACAACAGGAAAACATTGCACTCGGGAAGGAAAGGCTAAATGGACAGCTAAATATGTCCGATGTTAGGAAACCAGAGATACCCTCGATAGGACTAAACGCAACAGTCAGCAATTGGACATTTTTTATTAACACATTGGCCCAATAGAAGGATATGTGTGGGTTGGAAGATCCAGCAGTGATTAGAAACAAACTAAGGATGGTGTGTAGCCCCAAAGCAAACAGATTACTGTTCAAGCTGATATGACCTGTGGTACTCAACTCTGCCACAGAGGAACACCTGTTGCAACAAATTTGACTCATTGCAGTTAAGGGAATGCACAGACAGAATTAACTCATCGAAAGATACTCTGCATACAGGTACACAGCAAAAGATGCACTGCATACTGGTACACAGCAAAAGATGCAACTTAAAAAGTGCCCAGTTGTTTACGGCCCACATTCGGACACTCCCACAGATTCAAACTTTCCCACAGATTCTGGGTCCCAGCAGCAACAACACCCTGATGATGCCACGGACACCGTTGAGACAACACTCATGTCGCTGGGTATGAGTGCCAAGGGCTTTGTCCCCACGGATGCGCTGATGATCCCGAATACTTGGGCACATACAAACCAAGATGACCACATTGGTTTATCCCATTGTCACAGGTAGGAGGGGCATGTATAATTAAAATAGAGTGATCGTGATCTGCCCCTGTGTCTAGGCTGAACAGGGTGATCTACCCTTGATCAGAGGACAGTGTAAATAGAAACATGAAAGTGGCCATTGGCAATTCTACTCTTGACGTCTGAACCATGTCTTTCATATCTTATAGGTAGTTTGGAGTTATTGCTGATAATCAGGATGAAGTAGTGTTTTTTTGTTTTTTTTAGTTTACTAAGGTCCGGGAAGGCTGAGATATGGATAACAATGTATTGCATAGGAGAGTTTTGACTATTGAGGATGGGTTCTCTCACTGCAGATGGTCAGTGGGAAAGGAAGATAAGGACTTTATGTTCAGGTCTTGTTCGCTGCACAGGTTGATGTGGGAAAGAGGTTATAAGGGGATTTTGACTGTTGGGGATATGGCAGTGATGTCCACTTCTTTTTGCAGCATGTAGTTGTGGTCACATGGGAAGAGTTATAGCTGTATCTTCTGGTCTTGTTCACTGTACATGGTGGTATGTGGAAACAAGATAAAGTTGAGTTATTGCATCTTCTAGCCTCTTTACATTGAGGGTGGATTTACAGTTGATGCTTTTGCTAATATGTATGTGCAATTTACTACCAAGAGGAAATTAAAGAGAGAGAGAGAGAGAGAGAGAGAGAGAGAGAGAGAGAGAGAGAGAGAGAGAGAGAGAGAGAGAGAGAGAGTTTGTTGTATACACCAGCCTGATGGCTGGCATGTCTGTTTGGAACAAAACCTAGATACATCAATCCTAGCCAGCAGCCAGAGGAAAAAAGAGAGGGAGAGAGATCCCTTGACCGATGTAGCTGTATACTTCTGCAACATTGTTGGAGATGTCTTCCCATTGGCCAAGGAGGGTCACATGACATTTCCTCCACCAGGTCTGTAAAATAAGTGGCTATCTGGTGTTCATTAGGGATGTGTACCGTCTAATCTGTTAGCCTCTGATGAGAAGTCATGGCAAAATTTTACTTGATATATAACATTACCAAGTGTGATGGCAAGAGAATTTCAAGAGAATCCGTGATGTCAGAAGGTGACGAGCTACACTGGACTGTAAGAAGCCAAGCTCATAGGAATCTCTGAGTGCAACTTGTTAGATTTGTCTATATATATTTACCAAACCCCTCCACACGAGCAGGATGCGACACAAAGTCAATTTCTTAACCTTTTCGTTTTTTAATACAATTTGTTGAAATTCAAAACCTGTGTTTGTTTTTTCTTCGCCATCATACGCTCCTGTTAACATTGATTATAACAATACCAGCAATAAAATAAGGATGCATGGAGTTTAGGGTAGGAAAAAGTACTGAGCGTAAGCATCATAGAGAAGGTTAGTCTAGGCCTATAGGAGGTCTCAAACTTCTCCTACGATGTATAAGACGCAGGGCAATTTTTTGAGACAAAATTTTGGGAAAAAGTGCGTCCTATATGCCGTCAAATACGGTAATTATTTTATCAAACTTTTTCTAAGTGATCCATATATTGGGTTCGGTCATAATAAACCTCTTGTTTGTTCTTGTATAAGTAACAATTATATTGTTGTTGTTTTTTTTCCATGCTGAAAGCACCAATTCTCATCAGAATACTGAAGTTAACCAGAGGTGAGTCTGTTCAGTACTTAGATGAATAACCATTTAGTAACAAGCAAATTTAGGTCTACATACCAGATTAAGAAAAGTGTAATAGATAACAACAATGATGTTGTTTTTGTGTTCTGGATATGTATGCATTCATCTATTGGTTTATAGTTTAGAAAAAAAATAGTATTGATTAACAATCGAATTTATTTATCAATAGCGTGACCTCTGCATATTTGTTTTGCTGTCCATAACTTTTGTCATTTTTGTCATACAGGCTGTTTCAAAAAATCTTATATCATTTGAGATGTACAGAAAAATTGATATAATTTTCGTAATCTAATAACTTGACAAATTCTTGATCAAATGATCTCAAAAGGTTTGGTGGTTGGTTTTGAACGCTATCACAATGCAAGTGTAAAGAAAAATAAGTTAGTTATGGTGTTGTTTGTTAACCTGTAATTTTTTAATTCTTAATATTTCGAGATAAAAATCTCTTCGACGGAAGATTTCTTAAACTGAAGCTGTTGCTAGCAACCATCCATTTTATTTTGTATCATATCTTTGTGTGTTGGGGGGGGGTATGTGTATGTTTATGTGCGTGTGTATGTTTATGTGCATGTGTGTGTTTATGTGTGTGTGTTTATGTGTGTGTGTGTTTATGTGTTTGTCTCAAAATTTAATTGTGTAGAAACAACTCAAAATTCTATGTTTATGTTTTATGTCTTTTTTTCTTTTAACGTAAAGAAATGCCATTGAATAAAAGAAAAACAGTTTTTATATATTAAACATAGAATTTGAATTATTTCTACACATTAAATTATATTCATTTTTCAGAAACACCGCATACATCTCAAATATTTTGATATTAGCATGGATGCAGGAACATACCCAGAAATTTAAATTTATTCATATGAATATCATACAAAGACATAAAATGGACAAAGTGTGAATATAGAAAAGCATAACTGCATGAAAAAAAGAATTTTGAAATATGTTTATAAAGAATAAAGATAAAAAAAATGTTTTTCAGTTGAAGAAAAGAAATGAAGAGTACAACTAAAATGTCAGGCGTTTTTATTCATTTCATTTTGTTGTAAGTATTTACCCAACCTGTTTTGCTTGATCACCAAAGTTAAGCAGTGATGAGCCTGTTAAATCCTTAAATGGGTGACCACTTAAGCAACAGCAGGTACTGTAAGCAATCTAAGTCCTTTGTTTATCAAAAATGACTTAATTCAGCATTAAAAACAAAACAACCGAACAACCAAGCAAACCATTATCTACAGGTAGGATGTGACACAAGGTCACAAGTATGGGGCATACAGCAAGAAACTCGCTATTCATTTGTAATGGAACTGAAAGACTAGAGTTCTTTGTTCCCTCCGTCCCCTCTAAGATTCTTGCTACCTCTTTTTGGAATACTTTACTGGCACTGTGGATTCCGTAGGATAAGCGAGTTATGGGGTAAGGTTTGGTTTGTTCGTACTTGTATCCTATCCCCAATAAAGCTGGTTCTTCCTTCTTGGGGGCTGGTAAGCTGAAATGGAATTTAAGGAACGAAAAAGGAAAGAGGTAATTTTATGACTTTATTGACCAGCCATAGTCCCCTGTAGCAAGGGGATATCTCCCTGACTAGTGGGAGCGACCAGACCCAGTTAAGATCTAAAACGAAATGGCTGAGAGATCCTTTTTGGGGTCGGAGGACAGTCTTTTTTGTCGGACATGCGCAGAGGGTTCTTCCGGTGAAGGCCCCTGTGAGTTTGTTGTTTTATTTTTTAATTTTTTATTCTAATTTTATTTTCGTTTTATTTTAATCCCCAGTTTTATTTTATTCTTCTCCGCGTGCTCATATATTAAAGTCCATTGTTATCTTTAACGCCCTTCTCGGAATATTGTTTGTTCATATGTGTACCCACGTTGGGAGGCCTCTAAGCCAACCAACCAAGTATAATTAACTTTAATATCTTTTGAAACCCAACACTACCAATCCTCCTCTTAAATTTAAATTTTCCCGAGTCAACTCGAGATGGGTTTAAATTAGCAACCAGAGGTTTCATCCCATGGTTGCAAGAACTCAAGAATAATTTATCCTTAAAAATAACAATGGCTGAACCAAAATAAGCAAATAAGTCCTGGCTTTCAGCGCAGGGAAAATGTACTCCTTCGTAAACAAGCGGTCAAAAATCTTACTGGTAATACAAGAGAGTTGAAGGATCTACTTATACTCCGAATACAAGGCTTTCTTACTCTACTATCAAAGCTTCTTGTCACTTATTTAAAAAAAAATCAAAATTTCTTTTCACAGAAACCTCTGCGAAATAATTACAGGTGGAAACGCCATTAATCTCCCAACCTGACTCCTGAGACAAAACTCGCGGAAAGTTCAGGGATTACCTGCTTATCATGGGGACAACAACCAATGGGTTGCATCTTAGATTTCCATCTCAAAAGATTATATATATATATATATATATTATATTATATATTCCCTTGACACTCCATATAGAATTTCTTTTACTATTTACGAACACGCCCTTTTCCAACCTATGCTACTACATACGGGGCAACCGACGTACCCGCTACGTCAGCGATATGAGTGTTATATCAGCAAGCTAGATCCTTGAGACGTAAGAAAGCATATCCCTTAGCCTACAGGATCGTTAGGATGATACTTTTAGACTAAACTCAGGTTCTTACGATCCGATTCCTCTTTCAGTACAACGTCGACGTAGCCTGCCTCTTTGAGTTCAGATGAATAAACTCTGTCTGTTGCATTAAGGTCTCCCAACAAGATGCGTCATACGACTTATCACAGCGGTCCAAAAGACGTCTCAGATCTTCATTGCCTTTCTCCTTAGCATTTTGTAAATGAAAATGAGTTTTTAGATGTTAGATTTTTTAATCCGTATGAGGCGTAGAACTTTACCTGTTCATTTTAACATAGTCCTATGTAACCATAGGACTGTATAGAATACAATTCTATATTTTTAAATAAATACACGTACACATTTCTTTTCCCAAACTTAAGAAAAAGAAATTAAAACAAACACACAACACAATCCTTTTCCCAAACTTAAGGAAAAGAGATTAAAACGAACACACGAACACAAATCCTTTTCCTAAATTTAAGGAAAAGTGATTAAAATAAATGTTTACACAAAAATCAAAATCGATCGGCTAGGTTAGCATTGCTCTCAACTACGTCCGCGCGTTTGCGCCAAAATTAATTACTTTTCGATCCTATCTTCTAATTATAAAAAACGGAGAAGAAATCAACAGACAGACAAACTTCAAACCGGACACATCCGACGACCACAAACAAACACTCAGACTTCGTCTCGCCGTCAAGACACACGCACGGACAACAAAAAACAAACAGATATCTGCGGGGACGATTCACTAATATCAAGACAAACACGACACCCTTCTGAGTCACAGGCTGACTACTAGAATTTACCATTCAATCGTACCACCGCACTCAACATCAGGAATCCTTTTCAGGAGGCCGTATATACAAACGTGATTCTCATTTCTGTCCACATCTAAACTAACTTTTCCAAACTTAACACAAGAACTTTTACACCTTACATTACACATATCATATCTACACTATTCCTTTTGAACATTTCACATATTATTGCAAATTTATTATCTGAATAAATTTTTTATTATTTATAATCATATGCATTTGTTTTATCATTTCTCCGTATTCTTTACCTAAACTGTGTCATATTTTTATTCGTCATTCCTAATATTATTGAACACATCTCATAGCCCCCTACAAAGTGGCCTCTACAACTGTCAGTATATCTGAATTAAATGGAGTACACTCGGACGACGTGTGAAGGTTTAAGGAGCCATTTTATTATGTCCAGCTGTCTGTCTAGACAAAGGGCAGTAACTCTTAAGGGTTCACTTAGAGTTCAAATACAGAAACATCACATCCCCTCTTTTTACAAAATAATTTTTTCCCTTACAAGTTTTATTTTTATTTTAGTTGCATATAACACAATAAATCAAAAATATAACTGTTCAGTTGTGTTCACATAGATTTTTTCCTTTTTTTCTGTCCTTTTTTCCCCTGCATATTTATATGTAGGTAACATAAAAATTAAAAGAAATGTTCTCTTTGTTTTTCTTCTTTTTTTTTTGTGTGTGTCCATGGAGGGATTTTCTTTTTGATAAGAAGTTCACAAAATGAGAAAAAATGTTTTTGTTATTTCATTTACAGTATCTTGCCGGTGGCTTTATTATCCGGCCAGATTTGGTTGTTTTATTTTCTGTTGTGTTAGAGCGTGTATGGGATTCCTGTGGGACATGATGATTGCTAGTTTGGGATGGGGTATTCAGTATTTTTGTTTGAATATTTTTGATGGGTTGGTTTCCACTCTGGATGGTATTATCTCTGGTGGATACCTAGTTGCTGTAGATGGGTCTTCCCTCAGGTGTTTTCGATTCCTGCGGAGCACTTGTCCAGATGTGGTTTTAATGATGTAGGACCTTGGCTCCGTGCATGTTGTGTGACAACTGCAAGGCTCCATCTATTTGTGTCCTTGTCATGCATCCTAACATACTGTTCTATTTGGATGTCAGGTAGGTCTTTTGCGTGCTGGTCGTAGTAAGCTTTTGTTCAGCTTGTCTCTTGTACAAACGAGCTGATATCTCTGCTTTTTTTTTGCGCTGTGGTTAGTACATTTTACTGGAATGTTGCTAACTAATTTTCTGTTGAACAGCATTTCTCCAGGTGAGGGTATCGTGTGGTCTATCGGAGTTGTCCGAAGGCATAGCAGTACCATATCGATGTCACGGTTACTTGACTTAGCCTTTTTGATGGCGGATTTAATCGACTGCACAACAACGTTCCGCAAATCCATTTGACTGTGGGTATCTCGGACATGATGTGCAATGCTCGAATCCCCATTCTTTTGCAAACTGCTTAAATGCAGCTGAGCTATAATGCGCTCCGTTGTCACTAATTACTCTCTCTGGAATGCCATTCTCTCCAAACACTTGCTTCATCGTGTTTATAACCTCCTGGCTGGAGAAATTATCCAACTTCCTCACAAAGGATATTTGGAGTAGTAATTCACAATGAGGATAACATTTGATCCTTCAAAGTGGAACAAGTCAGTGGCTACTATTTGCCATGGTCTTACTGGGATCTCATGTGGCATCAAGGTCTCAGCACCTTGCATTTTTTGGTGCTCCTTGCAGGCATCGCATAGCTGGATTAATCTGTCAATATCTTGGTTGATGTTGTGCCAGAATATACAGCTTTTTGCTCGCAACTTGCACTTTTCAGTTCCCTGGTGGCCATAATGGATCTTGTGCAGTACCTCTTTTTACAGAGATTTTGGGAAGAATATTCGTTCACCCTTGAGCAAGATCCCATTTTCTATTGCTAACTCATCCCGGTAGGTCCAGTATGGTCGCATATTCTTCCCAATTTCTCTCTGAACGTATTGGCCAACCGTGCAGGATCATTTCCCTTAGTTCACACATTTGGGTCAGCATTGGTTGCCAGTTGCATCTGTGTCAACTTCTGAGCTGAAAATTGGACAACATCGACTTTTATGTCCATGTCGATTGCTTCTTTCGCTCTCTTGTTGGGGAGTCTGGAAAAACCATCCGCTAGTGCCATTTCTTTTCCTGGCGGTAGGCAATAGTCATGTTACACTCTTGTAGGCGTAATAACATTCGTTGGAGACGAGGTGGAGCTGCAATCAGGTTTTTTAGGTTGATCATCTCTAGAGCTTGTGATCACTTTCAACATGGAAAGCACAACCATAGATGTACGTTCGGAAACGGTCACATCCGAACACACAGCTGCTAGGAGCTCCTGCTCAATGTTTGCATATCGTTGTTCTGTTTCTGTCAGCGATTTCGACGCAAACGCTATGGGTTTTCCCTCCTGCAGTAGGGCTGCACTTAGGCCTCTGTTGGATGCATCTACCTGGATTACAGTTTCTTTTTTAGGGTCGAAATACGTTAGCAGCATTTCTTTGCAAATCAAATCTTTTATTGTTTGCAAAGACGTTTGGTGACCTTCCGTCCACCCATACTCCGACTCCTTTTTTAGTAGATCTCTCATTGGTGATGTAATATCTGAGAGGTGTGGAATAAATGGTGCCATGTAGGTGATAATTCCTAGCACTCTTTGTAGTTCTGTGATGCTCTTTGGGCTGGGTAATAACTTAACCTCTTCCACTTTCTTAGGGTCAGGGCGTACGTCATTGTTGTCATATATGGCCCCAAAGAAGTGTATCTGCTTCTGGTCTATTTTGCATTTTTCGCTGTTAAAACTAAGTCCTTCAGCTTTTGCCATCACCATCAAGTTGTGCAGATTTTGGTCATGCTCCTTTTTGGTTTTGCCATATACTATGACGTCGTCTATGAGTCCTAGTGTACCAGGGCATTTCTCCAGAATCATGTCCATTTTCTGCTGGAATACATCTTGTGACATGACCAGACCAAAAGGCATTCTCTGGAAGCAATACCTTCCAAAAGGAGAGTTGAACGTGGTCAGTAGCTGTGATTCGGGATCGAGCTTGATTGACCAGTATCCATTCTTGGCATCCAGTTTGGAAAAATATTTCGCTTCCGAAAGTTTGTGTGCAAGCTCCTCCATTGTGGGAGTCTTGTAATGGCACCGCATGATGGCTCTGTTTAGATCCTTAGGATCCAAACACAGGCGGAGTTTACCATTACTCTTCCGCACATACACTAGACTGTTCACCCATTCTGTAGGCTCGCTTACTCTGCGAATGATCCCTTGTTTCATCATGTCATCCAGCCCAGTCTTAATCTCATCTTCATGTGGATGGGGCATTTCTTTGCGTGGATGACAGGATGGTTGTCCCGATTTTAGGACAATCCGGTATTCTCCTGTGAAACTGCCTATTCGGTTGAACTGATCTGGGTACATATTTCTCAGGTCTTCTGCAGAGTTAATATGAGCTTGGTTTTCTTTCGATGACGCAATGCATTGTAACCAGTTCCAAGTCTCTGAGTGAGAGTAGGCCTAAGAATAGAGGTCCTTCAGATGTTACCACAAAGAAACTTTAGTGATTTCCATTCTCTCCTTTGTAGGTACACTCTATCTTAATGGAACCATGTTGAGGATGCTGGATCCATTGTATGCAGTCAGTACAGTTGACTCCTTATGTGTTGTACCAGGGAGTGGCTGTCAGAATTCTGACTTTGGGAAAACTTGCGGAAAACACGTTAAGGGGAGGGTATTTCCCTTCAGCTCCTGTGTCAACTTTGGCTTTTAGTTTGTGGGTGCCTGGTAGTTGGGAAGCTTAACTGTAAGGTCTGCATGCCTCAGTCCTAGTGTCTTTTTTTATTTTGCCGCTTGATTAGTATTAAATGTCAACTGGTTGTATATTTCCTGGTTATCCTGAATTTTCATTTACGGAGTACAACATTATTTTTTTAAATGGTGTCTGTACTGCTGACGCCCCGGGGTTCCTTGTACCCAGATTTAAATTTGGGGTCCCTTCGGTTTAATTTGTGTCTGTGGGTGTCTTCCTTTATTTCCTGTCTGTTGTCACAGACTTTAGCCCAGTGATTTTTTTTCGTCCACAAGCTGAGTAAGATGAACCCCAAGCAGGATATTTTTCCTTCTGGTGGGACTGCATGGCTACCACACCGCTTACAAACTGCTGTATTTAACAGAGTCAATTTCCTGGCCTTCTCCATTGTGGAGTT
>CM042139.1:101522279-101667964 GCA_023376005.1 Doryteuthis pealeii | reverse complement strand
TGAGCTAATCATCAAATATTGACGATGTATGCGGTGTTTTCTGATAAAATGAATTATAATTGGTAATGTGGTAGAAATAAATTCAAATTCTACTGTTTAATATATATAGTTAAAATGTTTTTCTTTTATTCAAATGCATTTTCTTTACGCTAATTTTTTTTAGAAAAAACTATTTAAAAAATAAACAATAACAGCAATTATTGAAGTTGATTTCTCACAGAATTTAAGATATATATAGACGACAAACACATGAAACACACACACACATAAACACACACACATAACACACACATGCACATAAACATACACACGCATAAACATACAACATTCCCCCCCAACACACAAAGATATCGATTAAAAATAAAATTGAAGATGGTTTGCTAGCAACGATACTAGCTTCAGTTAAGAAATCTTCCGTCGAAAGAGATTTTTAATCTCGAAAATATTAAGAATTTAAAAATTCAGGTTAACAAAACAACACCATAACTTAACTATTTTCTTTACACTTGCAATTTGTGAATCACGCGTTCAAAAACCACCAACCAAACCTTTGAGCATCAAAATTTTGATCCGAAATTTTTGTCAAGTTTTTAGATTACGAAAATTCATCAGATCTAATTTTTCTGTCACATACTGCATAATTGATATATGAACCTGGGAAGGTAATGGTGATGAAGTCAGTAATTTTTTTTGCAAAGCAGCCTGTAATGGACAAAACAGAATACAGCTCTAGATGGACAGCACAAGATACTGCTAGAGGTCACCTATCTCAGAAATTAATATAATTTCGAATAATGTTATATCATACTATTTTTTTCTAAACTATAAACCAAAGAGATGACACCTTCAAATACATATCCTAGAACACAAAAACAAAACCTCAAAGAATTGTTGTTATCTATTAAACACTTTTCTCTTAATCTGGTATGTAGACCTAAATTTATAGAGTTTAAATTGTCATACCGCTTATCACCTCAAAGTGGTTATTCATCTAAGTAATGAACCTCTTAGCACTACACACTCTGGTTAACTTCAGTATTCTGATGAGAATTGGTGACTCTTCAGCCATGTGAAATTAAACAAAACAACAACAATAGACACTGAGAGCTTTACTTGTGAGCTATTTTAACAAGAAACAAACACAAGAGGTTTATTATGACGCGTAACACCAATAATGGATCACTTAAGAAAAAGTTTGAATAAAAATAATTACCTGTTTGACGGAATATAGGCACAACACACTTGTTTTAATCCACAAACTCTCTCTCGTCATCAAAAAATTCACCACACTGGCGTTCTTATAAGGATTTGCATCGTAAGGAGAAAGTTTGAGACCTCCTACTCATACTTTGAGCACTAAGCATAACTGATGTCTCTATGATGCCTTACGGCTCAGTAGCTTTCAGTTTATATTTACGCTCACCGGAAGCTCTTTGGCTAGATACTTTCTCAATCAATATGGTCATTGGATTTTTATTGCTGAGTATTGTTAGGTAGGGAGAATAATTAGGCATCATGTTAACAGAGTCGTTATGATGGCGACAGAAAAAACAAACACAGGTTTGATTTCAACAAATTGTATTAAAAGAACGAAAGGTTTAAGAAAATTGACTTTGTGTCGCATCCTGCTCGTGTGGAGGGGTTTGGTAAATATATATAGACAAATCAACAAGTTGCACTCAGCAAGATTCCTATGAGCTTGGCTTCTTTTAACAGTCCAGTGTAGCTTCGTCACCTTCTGACTATCACGGATTCTCTTGAATTCCTCTTTGCCATCAAACACTTGGTAATGTTAATATATTAAGTAAAATTTTGCCCATGATTCTCATCAGAGGTCTAACAGATTAGACTGGTACAGCATCCCTAATGAACACCAGATAGCCACCTTATTTTACAGACCTGTGAGGCAAATGTCATTGACCTCTTGGCCATCGGAAGACATCTTCCACAATGTTGCAGAGAAGTATGACACTACATCGGTCAAGGACTCTCTCCCTCTCTTTTTTCCTCTGGCCTGCTGCTAGGAATTGAATGTATCTAGGTTTTGTTCCAAACAGACCATCAGCCATCAGGCTGTGTATACAAACAAACTCTCTCTCTCTCTACATGCTTTCTCTCTCTCTCTATTCTCTCTCTCTTCTCTCTCTCTCTCTCTCTCTCTCTTTAATTTTCCTCTGTAGTAAATTGCACATACAGATTTAGCAAAGCATCAACTGTAAATCCACCCTCAATGTAAAGAGGCTAGAAGATGCAATACTCAACTTTATCTTCGTTTCACATACCACATTGTACAGTGAACAAGACCAGAAGATACAGGCTAATAACTCCTTCCATGTTGATCCACAACTACATGCTGGCAAAAAAAGTGGCATCACTGGCCATATCCCCAACAGTCAAAGTCCCCTTATAACCTTTCGCCACATCAACCTGTGCAGCGAACATGACCTGAACATAAAGTCCTTATGCTTCCTTTCCCACTGACCATTGGTGCAGTGAGAGAACCCATCCTCAATAGTCAAAACTCTCCTATGCAATACATTGTTATCCATATCTCAGCTTACCGCGGACCTTAGTAAACTAAAAAAACAAAAACACTACTTCATTCTGATTATCAGCAAATAACCCAACTACCTATAAGATATGAAAGACATGGTTCAAGACGTCAAGAGTAGAATTGCCAATGGCCACTTCATGTTTCTATTTACAAACTGTCCTCTGATCAAGGGTGATCACCTGTTCAGCCTAGACATCAGGGGCAGATCACGATCACTCTAATTTTAATTATACATGCCCCTCCTACCTGTGACAATGAGGAATAAAACCATGTTGGTCATCTTGGTTTGTATGTGCCCAATATTCGGGATCATCAGCGCATCCGTGGGGACAAAGCCCTTGGCACTCATACCACCAGCGACATGAGTGTTGTCTCAACGGTGTCCGTGGCATCATCAGGGTGTTGTTTGCTGCTGGACCCAGAATCTGGGGAAAGTTTTGAATCTGTGGGAGTGTCCGAATGTGGGCGTAAACTACTGGGACTTTTTAAGTTGCATCTTTTGCTGTGTACCAGTATGCAGTGCATCTTTGCTGTGTACCTGTATGCAGAGTATCTTTCGATGAGTTAATTCTGTCTGTGCAATTCCTTTACTGCAATGAGTCAAATTTGTTGGCAACAGGTGTTCTCTGTGGCAGAGTTGAGTACCACAGTCATACAGCTTGAACAGTAATCTGTTTGCTTTGGGGGCTACACACCATCCTTAGTTTGTTCTAATCACTGCTGGATCTTCCAACCACACAATATCCTTCTTTATTGGGCCAATGTGTTAATAAAAAATGTCCAATTGCTGACTGTTGCGTTTAGTCCTATCGAGGGTATCTCTGGTTTCCTAACATCGGACATATTTAGCTGTCCATTTAGCCTTTTTCTTCCCCGAGTGCAATGTTTCCTGTTGTAGTTCCACAAAGTTGCCTCATAAGCTCCAATATTGTTGGTCTATGGTTATTTTGTGATGGCAGCCATGTCCATTTTATCACTTTTTGAAGTTCGAAGTCAAAAACCTCCTCGCAGCGCCATTAAAGTATGAGGATGTGGTTCAGACGTCAAGAGTAGAAATTGCAAATGGCCACTTCCATGTGCTATTTATACTGTCCGCTATGTCAAGAGCAGATCACCCTGTTCAGCCAATACACACGAGCAGTTTCACTCTGTTGTATTCATACGCTAACCAATTGTGACAGCCAGTTCACTACCTACAAACCAAAAAAACTTTTATTAACTAACTCTCTTTCATTGTTACCAACAAACTCTCCCTTTGTATTATTCCTCCTTAATGTTGTCGATATCAATATACCTTCCTTGTTTTAACTCTTTATTTCCTCTCGCAACCATAACACCTTTTCTATTACAGTAAGTCCCATAGACAGCATTCATTGTTCACACAGAGCTGATGAATGTAAATTTTGCTGGTCAACCAAGATTGGAGGTCAACCAAGTGGCTAGTTTGTATGGTGAATGCTGAGCAGCTCTGGTTTCAGTGTTTGAAGAATGCTTTCAACATTGCAATAAATACGTTGGTGTTTAATGACATATCAAGCCTTGTGGGTTAATAAATGCCAAATTTAAATTTTTATTTTTTATATTGATTTATTTAACTCTTTGCCTACTTTAAACCACTCACGGTGGCTCTCTCACCATACGTATACCACCCTCATCAAAGTACAAAACGGATGGTTAGTTCATTATGATTGAACAGAAGACTCACATTACAATAATAATAGGACTTTATTTGAATAGAATGAGTTTTGAGGTGAATAGATAGTGAATTTTTCAATATTCATCATACAGAAGAAAAATACCCAGAAAATTTGGTATTGCCACGTGGGGATATTTGGTAGGCAACGAGTTAACTTCATGTGTATTAAGGAATAGGTAGAAATAATTTTCATTAATTTGCAAACATATTTATTGACCCATAGAATGGAATTCTAACAGGAACTACCACACCAGGTCAGAGTGGATCTTCGAGTAATGACAATGAAGGATACTCCACATTCCCCAGAGCTCCAAATTGGAGCATCACCATCAGATGCAGTTTAGCATCATACATGGACACTGTAAATAGTGTAAATAATGAAAATGTCTGTTTAAAATTTAAGAATATTTTTTGTACTTATCCAATTCTTCCACAGTAATCAAAATGAAAAAAGATTGATACAAATAATACTTACTGAAGACAAAATTTGATTTATCAAAATTAAAGAAATTAAGGAATATGGGAACCTCTGCTTTTTTAGCATAATTTTTTTCTCTCTCTTTTAAAGGGATTTTGTTACATTGGTTTTTGTTTTTTAGATTTATAGATGTGAATTTAAAAATCAAGAAGGAAATTTCTGTCATTTTCCCTAACATTCTAAATTCCCAATAGTTTCTGTTACTTCCCTTGTCCTCAAGCAAGTGAAGCTTAAGGGATAAGAAGGAGGAGGAGCATAGTTTAGAATAACTAATGAAACTATTTTCTAATTGACAGTTCATGGTGAATTAGTACATGCATATACAAAAAGTACATTTGTACTGGGGGTCTTTTCCATTTGCTGAAAACTTAAGAGCTTCAATGAAGTAGAACTTTTAAATCACTAACAGATACATACACACACACACACACACACACACACACATATATATATATATATATATATATATATTATATATATTATATAAGACTAAGTTTTTGGTATGTACGTGTTGACGCATAAGTTCAAAAGGGAAGGTCACTCTGATTCGAATCTTGCATACATATTAATATCTTTCTAGAAACACGCCAAATTTGGTTATTGATTTTACTGATTAAGGGATATAATTAATTAATTAAACCAAAATCACCCAATTTGCGAAAACTGTCCGTATACCAACTCCTGCTGATGATAAGATATTGTCCCTACCTGACTTTTTGTTAAAGCGATAAGCTGAATTCACTGCTTATCAGCAGTGAATTCAATTTTAGTGAATAAATTTCGCAGTTTTAAGCCGTTCAGCTCGGAATTTATCGCCTATTTGTTGTCCAATCTTAAAAATATCCATTATGGTTGAAAGAAGAGAAAATAATCTTGTTCATATATAATTTGTATGAGTCTTTATCCATTGAATTATTTTTTATAGCGAGTTAGAAAAAAATTATTTTGATTCGGACAGCAAAAGTATGTTTTAACGAAAAATCAAATCTTATTCCTATCGCAATCTTTTTATTCCTGTCTTTAAAATATTAATTTAGTTAGAAATGAAATGAAATAATCTATCTTACAATACTTATTTGGTAAGAAAGAGCGAAGTAAATGACAATAATAAGAGAAAGAAATAATAAGCGAAGTAAATCACAATAATAAGTGAAATAAATAATAAGCGAAGTAAATAACAATAATGATTTAACTCAACTTTGTTTTTAATTTTTCGTATATATACAAAAGAGTTTTAGAAAAAAAGCCTTTACAAAATTAGGTAGTTAAATTATATAACTACTTATTTCGTAACTAAGTAAACATATAGTTGTATTGTAATAAAAACAAAAAAATTATAATAAAAATACGATGTAGTTAACATTTCGTATATAAACAAAACAGTGTTTGAAATGTTATGTTAAGCTTACCTTAAACATAAAATAAAAATGATTCTAATGTACGTGACTTGAATGAGAAATTTGTTATTGTTGTGAGTTTTAAGGGGTCAAATAAGAACAAAACGACGGGTAAAAAAGTAGAAAAATGTATTAACAGAAAGTAGACAAATACAATAGAGAGATGTGGAAATTACGTCCGACGAACAGAGTTATTGGCACTCGCATTGGCTTACTGCTAAGCCACAATTGTCTCTGTTATTTATAGTAACCTGTCGGCGCATTCCATTAGTCTTATAGGGTGTATCACCTATAACAGTTATTTAATTTATCATAATTCTAATGATAAATAAATAGGCAGATTTTTTTAAAAATTAAGTCACCACTTTTTCTCTCTCTTTCTTTTTTTTGTATAAAACAGTTAATTTTTAACTAGGGGAGTTTAGGTTAGGGTTGGGTTTAGCATTAGTTTAATGGGAAAATAAATAAATAATTTGGGTTCTGTTTTTCTGGGTCACCCTAATTTTCCGACCGTTTTTTCAAGTTCAGAGATAAATTCGAAAGACTATTTTTGACGGTTTTTTTAGTAATAAAAAAGAGAGAGAGAGAGAGAGAGAGAGAGAGAGAGAGAGAGAGAGAGAGAGAGAGAGAGTGGTGACTTAATTTTTAAATGGTTTTAAGTGGTTGGACCACCACACATATACAGGGTGACCCAGAAAAAAACAGAACCCACACCTACCAACGCGATTTGAAAAAAATGCATATGTGCAAATTTACTCTCGCCAACTCTCTTGGCTTCAAGATCGTGCAATTATAGTGCCAAGGCAGTCATACTTTCCTTTTCCACTCATCTTACAAGCCATACAGGTTCATGCCCGCTTTGCTCTACGATGCAAGTCATCTCTCTCGATACATTTTACTGTGCAAACTTCACATATAGTTGTAGTGTCAATCAGGAGCTCCATAAGAAACAATTGCCAAGTCAAAGATTGAACATAGCAGCTAGGTATGTGCAGAGGCAGGCGCAGGCACATGCATAATAAACACAACAGTGTTACCAATAACCACACAAACAGTTTTCCTGTGTTTCCAGTGCTTTGGAGACCTTATTTTGGGGATTACCGTTGCAGTATGGATTACTGCATTGGAATTTTAGGTTTATTTGGAGATCTTACTTCAATTCATATATTACATAGACAATTAGTTGGACTTAACCAAAAACTTGTAAAGACTATCATGAGCTCCTCTTCCTCTAATAAGTAAGTTTTTTTCCTGTGTAAAATGTATGTGAGTGATTTAAGAAAATATGTTTTGTTAAGTAATAAATTTTCATCTCTTATGTCATTTACACAATTTTATTTTATGATTAGTGTCAATTTAAGTGCATTTTTGTTCATCTTTCTGTCTGATGGCTTCTATCTAACTTCACACAAGGTTCTTTTATCATGACATAAAGACATAAAGAAAGAAAAACAATGTTTTTTTAGTTAGTGATATGTCAGAAAAGGAAGACAATAGAGAAAATCAAATCATGATTTACCACTAAGATGGCTTCACTAAAAATTAAATTTTATTTCAAAATAATAAATTCTATGCATGATCAGCTCATCCAAACTTTTTATTATGAGCAAAAACAGCGCAGAATCTTTTTCCTCAATCGTGTGTGTGAGTGTGTGAATGAGAGAGAGAGAGAGAGAGAGAGAGAGAGAGAGAGAGAGAGAGAGAGAGAGAGAGAGAGAGAGAGAGAGTCAAGGGAATCCATGCTGTCAGTATGCCTTGAAGATGGTGATGATTACTTATGAGTGCCTGTCATAAAAAATACTTGATAGTGTATAGTAAACTTTATTAATTCAAATATTGTATAAAGGCAAAAAGAAAGAAAATCTTGTCTAATAGAAACCTTCTTGATATGAGGAATTAGTTTCTTTTGCCAAAATCAATATTTGTAGCTAAAAAGAAAAGAACTATTTTGTTATTGTCCAAAGTCACTGCCAATGTTACAGTAAATAGAAAAATTGGCACCAGATGATCATTCAGTGAACTTTGATCCATGATGGCAAATCAGCCATTATCAAATTTTCACCAGAGACAAATTTGATAATGAAGAAAATATTTATTACTAATTAAGATTAAATTATATAAATGCACAATTGTTTACATTACAGGTAACTGTTTAGGTAATACTATTTTTTACATTTTTTTGTTACCTTGAGTCGGACTAAAAAAAAACAACAAAAAAAACTACAAATTTCGACAACTTTTTAGCACGGTCACGTCTGCCCATCTGACTTTCATGTCGTTTTGAGAAGCCGACTACATCCGTTGTTGCGACTTACCAAGATAGTGCATCTACTATTGCCTTTATTTTAGTATTTATTTATTTTGTAGCAAAGCATAACTAGTTATACTTATCTCACCTGACAATATTATATCTGTGGTAATGAAAAGAAGTTAAGTGTAGGAAAATAAAGCAGATTTGTAAATGTTTTTTTCTGCCTCGATTGATTTCTATATAACCAAACATTGATTTTTTTTTCCATCTTATCATGGAATGTCAAGGTGCAGCCTCTTTGTATGATCCTTCATTGCATTTCACAATTTTCTCGTAATGAAGCGTTAATTCAATTAAGTAAGATTTGAATTAAGTGACAAGATAACAATTCATTATACTTTAGTAATTTATTCATTGATATAAATGTCTTTACTGTGGTTGAGGAGCACAACCTCTGCCGAATCCAGCTCTAAATTGGAAGTCTGTAGAGCTTCCAGCACCAACATCAGCCTTCTTGTCACCAGACATGTTGGCAGGTGCTCTTCTGTATTCACGATCAGTAGGTGGTCCACCTCGTGCCACTTCTGGTGCCTTTGGTCTTGGCCCACGAGTGGCTTCTGTATGAGTCTGCATTTTGAGGGTAGCTGGAACAATTTCTGAAGGCAGATGGAGGAAATCACACAAGTACTGGATGCCCTCGTTGGTGAGATACCAATAATAATGCTGTTGAAATTCACTTTAGTCAGTACTAATTATTACTAACAGACTCTAATAATAGTGGGGTCAGAAGTTATCTGCCCTAATCCATTGATTGTACGGGTGAGTTACTTTCCCTTTGACCTTTTGTTTTCAGTTATTGTTTTTAAATAAATTAAACACCTCGTGTTATGAAAAGCAGTTCTAATGTGTTGCCTCGTTAATCCAATGGAAGGTATCTCAATTGGAATATGTCTCAATGAGTAACTGTGATTGCCAGAGAGAAAAAGGTATGTCTCTTTTTCTGTGGGATTAAGTTAATAATTTTCCAACAAATGCCTCCAGGCAAACTGTTCATTCACAAAACCCCGAGATTTTAAACTCTGAAGTGCTTTGATCACATGGAGGTTTGGGACACTCCAGTAAAGTCTTTCTTAGCAACCATGACACCCTCTTTGAAGAGGTTTTCATAGATAGCTACGCAATTCTTTTTAGGCATCAACATGTTGACTGTTTAGAATGGCGTCTAAACCAAAAAAATACTGAACATGAACGAGAATAGAATTTCAATGAAATTCACTTGCAAAGCCAGAGTACAAAATTTTAATTATGAATCATTAATTCAGTGACATTAATTTGTAAGAGAAATAAAAATAAACAAGTTAGTTACGTTAGTAATTTCTGCTACTCGGGAAAGGTACAAAGCGAATATGTGTGTATATTCGGGTAAATAATTTATTGGGTGCAATATGAAGATGTGTGTTAAGTTTACAAAATGTATTTTCAGGGAAAAGTGTTCAAAGTGTATGTGAGAGTTCGTAAGGTTGCCAGAGACGTTCGCTCGGCGGGAAATATTATGTTTTGTAATGTATTAGACAAGGTAACTTATCTCGTGTTGTAGTGTTTCAGCAATGTTTGTGTAGTAACGAGTCGAACTTACCTGACTCAAAGCGTCCTAGATGCCTGGCCTGCGAAACTGTCCCTGGCAAGGAAAAGAATGTGGTTGGGGGAAGAAGGAATGTGGTACGCCATTATGCCCACTCTGAGTAAGAAGTGTCAAGAAATTGGAGGGGGCAGAATGGACTTTTTATAGAGGTTGCGAGGAATTATGGGTAACTACCCAAAGTGCATCGCAACTTTTATTTTACTATAAAAGCGACCTATTTTAGCCTGAACCGCACACTGCATTTTTGTTCTTCAGTAACAGTGTCGAGAGAGCAGAAGAAGAAGAAGAAGAAGAAGAAGAAGAAGAAGAAGAAGAAGAAGAAGAAGAAGAGAGAAAGCTGGTGGACAATTTTCAAGTATATCCGAATTTGCATAAGCGCATCCAAACGAGCAGAAATAAAGACGGACTGTCGCTGACAGGGCGAGTGGAGAAGAAAGTGTTTGAACGGCAAGTGAAATCTGACGACTGCTATTTGAAGTGAGAGTGGCGTGTTCGGTTGGGAAAGGAATTGCATTTCGTTTGCTGGAGAGACTTGCAAAGTATTGATATTACCTTGAATCTTTTGGACCCTTTTAAAATCAGTTCGGTGTTTGCTGCTACAGTGTTGTCAGCCTGTCGAATTCCTTGTGTGCCTCTCACGGGTGCTTGTCTGTTCGTTGAATTTGTCTGGTCTTACCCCTGTGGGTGCCTAGACTGATGCTGAAGCTGACCTTAATTCGGCCGCTACTAAAAATGGTCCGACTTCTGTGCCTGCGGAATCTGTTCTGGTCCCTGTGCTTGCGGGATCTGTTCTGGTGATTTTTAGGGCTCTACCCCATGGCGTCTGATTCTCAGGAACTAATAGGGGCAGATAACCCAAATTTCTGATATTTGATTTGTAATATACATACATTTATATGATAAGTTGTAAACAAGGTATGTTTGGAATGGCTTTTTTGCCAACAATTTTTTGGAGAATATGTGCTTAATTGGAGTCGTACCTAATTTTGAAAATTAATTAATTAATAATGAATTAGGCGGGAATGCCTATTTAAATGTATGGCTAAACAAATCGAGAAAAATCAATCTCTGTATGTACATTTCGGCCTATTAGGCCATCAAACATACCTTGTTTACAACTTATCATATCGTCGTGTAATAAAAGTCACTAGAAGAGGAATATTAACCTACTCTAAACAAATCGTAAAATCTAAGAAGTCCGTTTGGTGTAGCGGTTATGGGATTGGCCTGTCAGCTTGGCAGTCCGGTTTCAAATCACGCACAGGGCGGCCTTCCTATCTATAGCTCTGCTGATGAGGCCTAATAGGCCGAAATGTACATACAGAGATTGATTTTTCTCGATTTGTTTAGCCATACATTTAAATAGGCATTCCCGCCTAATTCATTATTAATTAATTAATTTTCAAAATTAGGTACGACTCCAATTAAGCACATATTCTCCAAAAAATACATTTATATATAAATGCCTCTGTCATATATGCACACACACACACGGATATCCGTGCTGCCAGTACGACCTGATTATATATATATATATATATAAAGCTGTGGCCGTATAAGTCCTACCATGCGGCTGCACCACTTCTACTCTAATGAAGCACCCCGAGAATAATTTAGATGAGAGTTTCACAACGATGCTGCATGCTGTTTTGGACAAATCCTGGATGCAGCAGGACACAAAAAAGTAGCTGTACGGCCACTTGCCTCCTATCACACAATCCATCCATGTAAGATGAACAAGACATGCTGAACACTGCTAAGAGTATTTACGGGGGTTCGAAGGAGCTCTTATTCTCCGTAGAATGGCTATTTCGGACAAAGAAGGAAACAAATACGAAAGTAAATTGCAGACACTTGTATTAACAAAAATTACATAAATGTTTTTGCAAATTTTATTGGTATTTGCTACAAAACTTGTCTGAGTTTAAGTAGTGTTCTTGGAGTAGTGGTGATAACAGGGGTATTCTGGTCGTTGGTAGGAAATGTTGATAAGACGCTTCGTCTCGGTAGTTTCTCGTCCTTCAGTCAGTATGCTATTGTACCCGCCTTATAACGTTTGCTGATACAATGCCTTAGAAGTGAACTGGTTATGTGCGAGATGTCTGAGAGGCGCTTATTTTCGTGTCCCTTCTCCAGTAACTGTGATAAGTGGGCCCTGTTTTGGGCTAGGTGATGAGAGCGTTTATTTTTACGTCTCTCTTTAGTAACTGATGTGCGATAAGTGAAGAAATTTTAGTTTTGGCGCCAACATACGATGTTGGCGATTCGCCCTCTAGCGGCAGGGGAAGATAATTCACTATGGAATTTCCGACACTGCAGTGACATTCTCCTGTTGACACCTACACATGGGCACACTAGAGGGGGCCGGCTAGCAAAAGCCTACGTCAATCAGCTCTGTATGGAAACCGGATACTGTGCAGGAGACCTTGCATTTTTCCGATAGGGACAGATGACGGGAGAGTCATGGATATCCGTGCTGTCAGCACGGACTGATTGCAAAATAATGTGCTTGCATAACTTATCATGTCATTCGTATAGAAGAGGTGAGCGTCTCTTGCTTAGTTTGAGTTGAGTTTGACTTTAACGTTGTCACCGTAACAGCGAAAGGGGAAGATTGATTCCTTCAATCTTTAAAATTTAGCGGCCTAGCCTAGCCTAATGATATGTATTTTATGTGTTGTGATTGGTCGCCGACAATAGCCTTTAACCAATCACACAATATCTCTTATCAGGTGATGGTTAAGGGGCGGTAACTGTGTAAGGTCATATTATTTCTTTTACTTTGTAGAAGTCCATTCCTCATAAAATTCATGTTGTAATTACTGCCAAAGGCAGGTCCTACAACATATCAAAATAAATTTGTTTGAAATTTCCAGGTGTTTCCATTATTTTGTCCCCCCCTCTCTCTCTCTCTCTCTTCTCCCCCCTCTCTCTCTCTCTCTCTCTATATATATATATATATATATATATATATATATATATATATATATATAAGCACACACACACAAGCATACACACACATATATGTATATACACATACATAGATACACACACATATATATATTTACTCAATGTTGAGATATCAAACAATATTCAAATAAAATGCATTTCTTTTTTAATCATGAGACAGTATATAGTTATTGAGACAATATAAATGATAGTATTAATGTGATAATATCATATCTATGATAAAGAAAAACAAGCTGGGTGTAAGAAAATGAAGCAGAGTATTAAATCCTTTTTTTTCTGCCTCGATTGATTTCTTTATTGATCAATATTAGTTTTGAGATGAGAATAACATTCGAATAAAATGCATTTCTCTTTAAATTATGACGCAGGAGGATATAGTTATCGTTATTGGCTAACAGCTTCAGTCAGCTATTTGAGCTATTGAAACTGATAGAGAAGTTTGCTAAAGCCAAATTGACATACTTCCATAATCTATTGATTTCAGTAAAAACCGACTTTTTCTTTCTTTCTTTCTTTCTTTCTTAAGCTCGCCTTGCCTGCCATTCAAGAACTATGGATGATGGGAATGAACACACCAAAGTTTGAATTGATTGTACAGTTTATTGATTTTGTTGTGGCGAAATCTTTTGTCTGGGAGAAAATTAATAAAAGCTGAACCTGTACAAATTCCACTGTTTAATTACAATATACAAATAACATTACACTTATATTTACTTATATGTATACAATACAACAAAATAAGGATGTCTCATCATGGTATAATGGTTAGCAAGCTAGTCTCGGAAATCCATTACTACTGAAAAGCAAGTTCAATCATCGCTGGATGACCCGTACTTGCAACCTCCTACTCATGGCGTACAGATCGGGTATTAAGTTTGTCTCATTGTGGTAGAATGGTTAGCAATCTAGTTTCGCAGATATATTACTATTGAATAGTGAGATCAATCCTCACTGGATGACCCCTTATTTATGACCTTCCAATTCACATCCAGCCTGCGACGAACGGGGTTAAGAAAGGGCGTCCCATCATGGTGTAATGATTAGCAAGCTAGTCTCGTTGATCCATTACTTCTGAATAGCGGATTTGATCCTTGTTGGATGTGTGATAATACCTGAACTCGTGCACCTTTGTTGCACAATGGTGTTGACCCTACGTTGTAATAATCTGTGCTGTCCGGTTCAAAAGGCACGAGCTAGAGACAGGTCCACTAGGATAAGAAAAACACCACAGCACAAACAGGACGCTAATGGAGGAGGAAGGTGTGACACTTTGTGCAGTTTGTGGGGGAGCAGAGATATAAGATATCTGCCATCAGCTGCTAGCTTCAATGATGTGGTCTTTGCTTATTTTCTATCTACTGCAACTGGCACGACACTATCACCCCGACTGCTGGTGTAATTCTACTTCTTAATATACGCAAAATTCTCCCCAACTCGACCCAGCTTATTTGACAACCTAGAAATTAGTAATGACCTTTTCGGTCAGACTTTATGGCTCCAATTTCTCTTAAAATTATGGACTTTTTTTCCAGTCTCAGTATCCCAAATTTTCAGACCATTAATTTTTCGAGACCCATTTTCTCTTAAAACTAGCCACATAAAGATATTATCTTTAAGTGGTCGTACATTTTTAAGGTTTTCCTGAAACGTATGGACCGAGTATATTCTATTTTTCCTTTTTTTACTGTATGTTCACTTAACCATTATGTCACAGATGTTCCATAATTGCGACCTTGTGGCAAACGCATTGGGTAAATGCATACCCTGACTTTCTTCCATGCTGGATTGCACAACTTTCATGTTAACTTTTAAACATATGAAAATACTTGTTAGAGTTTAAACAGTAAAAACGTAACCAATAGTGGTAACCAATATCTCTTGGATTGACCTACTTTCTATTCAGTTTAAATGTATCATTCATTTCTTGTGTTGAAGTTGATAGAGATGGTCAGTAAGAAAGTGTCTTCCAGTGGATCTGGGAATTGTGAACTCTCCAAAGAAGAGAAATTAACTTTTCTTTGAGTTTTGGTGAGCCGTGGTATTTTAAAGTTAAAGAAGAGAGTTTTCCTTGCTGGAAAAATGAAGAATACCAGTGATTAATATAAGAAAACAGTTCAGTTAGATGCTGTAAAGAATAGTTAACGACACACAAGGCTTATAAACAAAACAGAGGCTTTATCGTAGCAAGACAAAGTTATACAATACAATACAATACAAATACAATTACAATGTAAGTTGGTACAAGTGTTTGTGTAAGTTTACAATGTGTAATGCTTGTAAATGTTCAAATTGTGGGTTGTTTGTGAGTTGTTTGCGATTTGATACTTATCGCGGACTTATCTTAAATCCAGGTAGAAAGTCTTGCTAGTTGGTTAGTCGTCTTTTACGCGGACAGCGGCCCTGCCTTAGCTGTTCCAATTCCTTCTCGTTCCGTGAACGCCTGGAGCATAAATTTACGTCCTTCCGAGATAGATTCCAGCGGCAAGAGGGTGGATAGCAGTTTTCACAATCAAAATTGGCGGTCCAAACTGAGCCTCGTAACGTGTGCTCTGATTGGTCGCCGACAAAGGCCCTTAGCCAATCGCATGACTTTTCTCATCAGTTTATGGCTAAGTCATTAGGCTCTGTCGCTATAGACAAAGGGAGATAATTAGAATTGTTTTGGGCTTATTATGTTTATTATTTGCATAAGGTGGAAAATAGATAATATTATTTTCCATATTAACTTAATCAAGTCAAGTCAGTGGAGTGGCCTATTGTTGGTTTCAGCCGGACAGCTGGGGAGTCTATCCCTTTTTCACTTGCAGAAATTACTTGAAAACATATAAGTGTGCTATCTTTTTGCATTAACAGTTGCTTGAAGCTAAATATTCTTTTTTCTTTTCTTTTTTTTTTCTTTTTATAAATGATTAATATCAAATAGTAATAGTTGCTTGAAACTATATATAGAAAAATAAAGATAGCAGAGTGACCTAATGTCAGTATCAGCCAGACAGCAAGAGAATTTAGTTAAATCCTACTTAATGGACATAAATTCCACCATCGTATTTCACCCTGCCGAAAGAAAAAAAATACTAAAAATCAAGGAATTAACCGAATTTAATGAAATGTTCACTGTTGATAAATTAATGAATACGAGATATAATGCACCCGTTATTTTATTTGAAAACACTTACATTTTTTCAGGTCAGTTAACTTTGAACCACATATCTTTGAGGCGTAACACAGATTCACAAACATACGTGGTTAAAAGTTAATTGACTTGAAAAAATGCAAAAGTTTTTAAATAAAATAACTCGTGCATTATATCTCTTATTCATTAATGTATCAACACTGAAAATTTCCTTAAATTCGGTTAATTCCCTGGTTTTTAGTATTTTTTCTTTCGGCATTTCTCTGTCTCCTTCGTAGCCTTTTCAGGATTTTTTGAGTGCTCCTACTTTGCTTGGTACCACTGTTACCTTCGTGTTCTATAAACTTTTCAACTCTCTGATAAAGTCAATGTATTTATCCAGTTTTTGTCTTCCCTTTACTTTTACTCTGTAATCTACAAGAACATTGAAGTTCACTAGAGGACAAGTTCTTTTCTTTTTATTAATTAAAAGAAGAATTGGTCTTCTGGCTAGGATTGGGGGGATCTGTTTGTATCTGATTAACTGTTTCATTTCTCTTTCCACATACCATGCACTTGCTATTCCCTGAGTCTTATCTATTTTAGCTATTGGATAATTCATTCTAATGACATTATTTTAGGTTGCTCTTAATAGTGATTAAGTTTCACTCTTGAAATTTCCTCTCTATAGCCATGTGCATTGTGCATGTCACCCCATGTGTAATTTCTTTAGTTTGTCTTCTAAAGTGTTCACATGGCTGTTTTCTTCCCATATTTTTTTCACTGAAGACTGAGTGACAGCAAGTCTCCTCAAGTTTTCAGCATTTTTGTAAGTATTCTAGCTGATTCTAACAGTGCTGTGTTCTGGATAGTCCCAATTCTTCCTCTGATCTCCAATTCTTTTCAAGTCCTTTGGAGACCATTCCAAAGTCACTAGCTACAATTGCTATCATTGTCCCCTTCATGTTCCACAGCTTTATTAGTTCTCTGGCAAGATCCAAGTATTTAACTATCTTTTTGCTTTCTTTTCACTCTGTGATCTGCTGGAACAGAAAAATCTAATAGATGAGAAGTTTTTTTCTTGTTAATTAACAATTCACTGTAATGGGTGATCTGTTTGTATCTTAAAGTCCCAGAGAATTTCATGAATCTCATTTTCTAGGACAGATTCTAGTTTGGGCATATACCATTAGTTAGCATGATCAAATTTTAATCTCTTCCAAAATTCCCAGTGAATCACCTTTCCCACCCAGTCATGCCTAATCTTGTATTCCTTTTGTGTTAGTTTGCTTTATTTGCTTATTATGTAATTAATTTTTTCCCTCTCTGTCATCATATAACCTACACTTGCTGTTCTTTTGCGTATCATCAATTTTTGCTTCAATGGAATTAGTCCTTATGGCAAGATTTTATACTGCCATTAATAGACATTCAGTTTCTCTCTTGAGGTTTCCTCTTCTTAGCCGTGTCATCTCATGAGAAATTTCCTTAGTTTATTGCTTGAAGTATCCATTATTATTAATATTTCACTCTTTGTGAGTTTTTCACGCCCACTTTAGTTAGTGGTCTGGAGTCTTAGTGATGACAATTCTCCTAAGGTCTCCAGGATTCTTCTGGGTATTCTAGCCAACCTTATCAATGCAGTTTTTTTTAAGGTTTTGATTTTTCCTATGAATTCCAGTTCCCCCAGACTCTTTTCTAAACCCTTGGACACTGTTCCAAGGATACCAATTACAATTGGTACAACTTTTTCCTTCATGTTTCACTTTTTTTTTTCAGTTCTCTGGCCAACTATTTGTCTATCTTTTCATTTTCTTCCAATTTCACTCTGTGATCTGCTGGGATGGCAAAATCCACCAGATAACAAGTTTTCTTTTTTCTTGTTAATTAACACTAGGTCTAGTTTCCTATCCAGGATTAGATGATCTGTTTGTATTTCAAAATCCCAGAGAATTTTATGCATCTCATTCTCTAGGACAGATTTTGGTTTGTGCATATTCCATTTAGTAGCATGGTGAAAATGAAATTTCTTGCACAATTTCCAGTGGTAATATTATTATTATTATTATTACTAGCAAATATATGCACCCTCCGGGTGCAAGTATTTAAGTTTTAATGTAATAAAATATTGTATTAAATTAGAAAGGCTAATGAAACTAAATAAGAATACAGATAAAAAGATTTGAAACAGAGGGAGTATAATAAAAGATTTGAAACAGAGGGAGTATAATAAAAGATGGAACTACTGAAACTTACTCTTCCATCACTCTCATCTTTCATTGTTATTTTTTTCTAATTTAAGTATTTAGTTATAAGAGGAAGTAAAGAATAAAATGACAGTTATTTTATCTTGTTAATGGATTTCATTTAAGATTCATTGAAGAGATTTTTGCTTATATTCATTAAAATAAAACCAAACAGTTAGAAATCAATAATACTAAGCACATATTTATTAAATTTGATTTTTTAATATTAATATGCAAATTAGCCTTCCCGTTTACACTGTAAACCGCTATTTTGTTGTATATATAAATATAATTGCATGTTGTCAGTATGTTGATATAGTTAACAGTATTAATAATGTAAGACAATTTTATTAATAATTGAGGTTTAGATAAAAATAAAATCATGGAGAATGTGATGTCAATAACTAAGAGAATTGTGACTTGAGTAGGAATATAGTTTTGGTTACAGACAGAAAAACACACAATCTCCATTATAATAAGATTATTATTATTATTTGTTGTTGTTGTTGTTGTTATTGTTTTGTTGTCTATGGTGTGGTAGTGGTGGTGGTGTTCTTCTGCTTACATTAAAAGTAAAATGTTTCTGGGGATTAAAAAGAAAAGAATATCTTTAGACTGAGGTAGGTATTTAGAGTCCCAGTAATACCAATGTTAGAGTCATAGTAAATGGACTTGTCAAACAGAGAGTTCAAATCCTGGACGAGGCTGTTTGTATTTCCCAGTGCTAATACCCTTGGGAAAGGTATGCATCTAACTGCTCTCTCTCCAGCTATGGGTAAATAGTCGGGCAGACTGGGCTCTTTAACTTTGGCTAGACAACCAGTCTAGGAGAAGGAAAGCTCTGAATTTAAACCTGTTAAATTCTGCTTAACAAATTGACCTATTGAGGTGGGACCCTAACAGGTACTACCACTCTGGCTCAGAGTGGAACTAGGAGCAATGGTTTGGTTTGTTTTGTTTTACGGCATATCAACCTTGGTGGGCCATTTAATGCCGACAAAATTGTGAAATAAATTCATTGTTAATGCATAATACAATTTTGTTTATAAACTCATGTTTTTATATTCAACCCATAGATTGGACCCTAACAGGTACTATGTTTGAAATTTGAAAAAAGAATTCTTTCATTTTCCTTATAATATTAAGAAATTCTTTTCTTTTTATTTTATTTGCCTTGAATTATAAATTTTCATTTTGTTAAGAATATCCAAACTTAGAAAACAAAAACAAAAACAAAACCCAACAAAAACTTTATTTTTATTTATTTGTACTCAGTCACCCTATGCAATGCTAATCATTATTTACTAAGCTTTATTTAGCTGTGGCTCACGGCTGTAAATACAGGGCACCTGATGTGAATCAAACTCACTAACAATGATTTGCTAATATAGCTTGCTAACCAATACTCCATCTGAAGTGCCCTATGGATTTACACAACCCATTCACAAGGGATGTGTATGGGGCATCCACTGAGGATTGAACTAACTATTCAGCAGTAATAGATCTGTGATTTTTGCCACCAGTTGTCCATTAGATCACTAGTGGCTTGTTTGCTGGGTAATTGGTGAAATCTTTTTGAACAGAGAAAATAAGATGAGACCATGATGGGAGACCAGTTCTAAGGTATAGTGTTTAATTATCCAGCAAGGATCAAACTTACTATTCAGTAATAATGGTTCTGCAAGACTAGCTTGCTAACCATTACACCACAATGGGACGCCTATGGTATGATGTTAAATAAAACAAGTGCTCTCTGAAAAAGAAAATTATTTCCAATCAGAATCAATGAAATAATTATTGATTTGTTAACTCCTATGCTAGTTGAACTTTACCAAATAAAAATCATGATGTCCTGCCACCCAAATGATAAGCTTCAGTAATTGTCATTTAAAGGGGTCGACACACAGTCTGCCCTTGGCAATTTGTCAGAGCTTTATTATTTAATGTCTATTACTATTATTATTAATACTGTTTGCTTTATGTTGTTGTTGTTGTTTTTTTTTGGGGGGGGGTTGTCTCCTCCTGACATTTAATATCAATGGTTCACCTTATTTGCTTTGTTCAAACAGATTTCACCAACTACCCAGCAAACAAGCCACTAGTGATCTGATGAATGACTGGTGGCAAAAACACATGGCTCACCAGCAGCTACTATGGACAAACCAACATATTTATAGTTCATTGAATTCTTGGTGATTCTCCAGCCTCTGACCACCAAGATCATGGGCAGTCAGCCAATGTTAACCACTCCTGAGCTGCTATCAATTTTGCCACTGGCAATTCACAACACTATTAGTAGCTAGGTAGTTGGATGGTCAGTAGTGATTTATTTTTAGTATAAAAAGCAAGTAAAAAAAGACAAAAACAAAAGAATGCTATTGAATATGACTTGCCTATAAATTTGTATGTGAGTAAGCCTGTTCAGCCATCAAATAAAAACTATGATCTGACAAACATAGTGAACAAAAAAAAAAAAAAGAGCCACATATCTAAAAGCATGCATAGAGGCATGTGGTGTAATGGTTATCATCATAGGAAATGGAGGCGGCAATTTAAGTTCCAATCCTGCATGAGGCTGCATTTCACATAGCACTAATACCCTTGGGAAAGGTAGGAATCCAACTATTCTCTTTCCAGTTATGGGTAAATAGTAGGGTATACTGGTCTCTTTAACTTTGGTATGGCAATCAGTTTAGAAAGAAGAGAACTCAGAATTTAAACCTGTTAGACTAGTCACATCCTGTTTGTTCAGAAGGTTTGGCAAATATAGCCTTGAATGACTCCTATGGTAGAAATAATAGAGGTGGGGGGGGGCAGTGGCATATATTCCTAAGAAGCAAAGTACACATTGCTTATTGCCTGTGAATCAAAATGTGTCTACTAACCTTTGTCTTGTGCACTAACAATTCATTTGAAAACAAAAATATTTACCTACAAATTATTCACTTACAATATATATATATATATATATATATATATATATGAAGGTAAATGTATCCAATTAACTGGTATATTGGGGATAATTTGGGATCATCAATATCTCCTGTATATCCACAATGCATGCACATGTTGATGCACACTTATTCATATATACAAGGATTTTTATAAATCCCTAAATTAATTATTTACAGAGCAATATTTACACTTTCAATAAGAAAGAAAAACTAAAGAAACCATCGATTGGCTATTATGAATTTATTTTGATCATAACTCACTAAATGAGTCTAGTTTCATCTGACAGCCTATAAATGTGTATGTGAGTAAGCCTGTTCAGCCATCAAATAAAAACTATGATCTGACAAACATAGTGAAAAAAAAAAGAAAAAAAAAAGAACCACATATCTAAAAGCATGCATAGAGGCATGAGGTGTAATGGTTATCATCATAGGAAATGGAGGCAGCAATTTGAGAAAACAAACTGGAATGGAGAAAATATTTGTTTCCTTTCCTTTCTCTTCTTCTACAAAACCAATAAAATCTATCCTCTTCAAACACACTCACATAAAACCGTTGATATGACTAGCAGCAATACCCGGTCTATGAACATAATAAAATGATTTTAGGAACATCGGGAAGTGAGAGAGAAAGAGGGAACACAGAATTAAGAGAGTGGATGAGAGGAAAATAATTGAGACAAGATTCTTATGAAATTAAAAAAAGATTGCTGATAATTCAAATATTACAATTTTTGTTTATTTTAGGAAATGTTTTTTTATTATTTAAAAAGATGTAACCCTAACCTAATTTTCCTAAAAACTGTTTTTGTATTATGGCAAAAACTTAAATTCAGTTCTTAATTAGTTGTTGAGTTAAAGTGATGAAAATATATTTGTTTGATTTATTCTATTTTTTTACCCCTAAAATATAACAATGAAAAGAACCTAAGAATTAAATGTTTCCTTATTTGTAGATGAAAAATTTAGCATATAAATTCAAATAAAAATTATTAGTTTATTCAAGTTTTAACGATAAAAGAAGCTAAGAATTTGCATATTATAATTTTAGGAATAGATAATTTTTGTGGGTTACGTTTGAAATATTAAAGATGTCCCATCGTGGTGAAATGGTTCGCAAGCTAGTCTGACAGATCCATTACTACTGAATAGCACGTTCAATCCTCAATAGTTGTGCCATACTCGCAACCTTGTGTCACATCCTATGTGTGGCAAGAAGGTATTGCATTGTGATGTAATGGTTAGCGTGCTAGACTCGCAGATCTATTACTATTGAATAGCTAATTCGATCCTTGTTGGGTGCCCCATACTTGTGATCGTGAGTCTCATTCTATCCGTAGTGAATGGGTTAGGTGAATACCAACATTTAAAACATTATTTAAAAATGTAACCCTCAACTTGTGAGTGGTTACAAGTTTGAAACAACTTTATTTGGTTCTTCCTTGCTGGTTGAGTTACAATGAAAGGAAATGTATTCGTTTAATTTATTTAATTTGTATCACTTGGTTTGAAAGATTTTCAAGTTTTTTGTTTACTTCTTCAAAAAATGAAGATTTTTATAATTAGAATTAAATTACAAATAAATAATTTGATTGAAATCTCAGTGATATTTAAACAGCGCATGTCTTAAGACTTTTTATACTTAATTATGAAAAATTTTGATGAGTTCCACAACTCGATTGATTTTTAATAATTAAATTATATCATTTAATGAATAAAATTCAAAACCTAAATTTTATACTGTTCCTTATAGTATTATCATTTCATATGCCCTCTGCTTTCGTCTTTAACAATAATTTAGGCATGCTGTGGTGAAAGACTTAGTTTGATAATGTTCGTAGTACAATGGTTATCATGCTAGTTATGTAGATCCATTACTACTGGGTAGTGAGTTCAGTCCTCACAGGATACTCCATACTTGCGATCTTGTATCACATCCTACCCATGGCAAATGGGTCAGGTAAAAAAAGGCATCCTATTGTGGTGTAATGGCTAGCACACTAGTCTTGCAGGCTCATTATAACTGAACAGCAAGTTGGATCCTTGATGGATACCCCAAACTTGCGACCTTGTGTCCCATTCTACTTGTGGTGAACTGGGTAAATACTTGATTGGTCTGATTATTTTGTCAGTTAGAAGTTTATTTTTCTCTATTGTAATGAATTTCCAATCTTCTTTACCAGAGGTTTTCAAAGCCCTAACTCTTCTGTGGGTAGCGAAATAAATTAATTGGTTCAAAAAATGAAAATGGGTAGTAAAAAGTAAAATTTAAAAAAATTGGGTCGCAAAAATAAAGAAAAGATTAAATACACTGTAATCTAGGCTTTGTTATTTTAATGTACACTCCACAGTCTAGGAATGGACTACAAGGAGAGTATTTCTAGAATCTTAAAATAATATTTTTATCTTCATAAAATTGGATACATATGATCTATATTGAAAGAAATGTTCTGGTATGTACATGTCATTTTATAACTCAGAAAAGAGAAACCATTCAGCATTGTAATATCGTTACACCTTAATATGTTTATAATTAAGAAAAATATAAAATTTAGTTTTTGATTCTTATTAATTAAGGGATATAATTCAATAATTAAACAAAAACCAATTAATTTGTCAAACTCTTCTCAGTTCTTCATATGTTAGTATAAAAAGACACACCATGGTTTACCCTACAAAACCTATCATTGTCTAAGTGAATATATTTTGCTATATGGTGCCTTGAGTTTCACTCAAAGATATGTCAAGAGCTGCATATGTTTACCAAACCTTCGGTCCTTGTGCCTTCAGCCAGTGGACTAGTTAGATATATAATACTGGTGGGAATCCCAGAGGGCCATCCCCCGAGACAACACCTACCCCCTTCGTCTGAAAGGGGCATGGCTGGGTTTATTGCCCAGAGCTTGAGGCAGATCAAAAGAGGAATACTGAAAGGATACATGTAATTTCTAACATTGGCCACCACATGAGTTTCAGTTTGTGCGTGGCTCCCAACATAAATCAGACTTTGTGTTCATCTGACATGGTGGGATGTTGGAAAATAACTACTTTGACAGCAGCTGTCTAACCAAAGATCAAAGAGTAGTATCTGTGCCTGGAGTCTGCAAAAGGTTCTCGCTTGATTCCAGAGGGCCAACCCCCCCCCCTTAGGTAGCACCTGCCTCTCGTCTAAAAGGGACAGGGCCGGGTTTATTGCCCGGTGCTTGAGGCGGCCCAAAAGGGGAATACCAATGGAATTTTAAGCAATTTTTAGACCCAACTTGGGCCTGACCTTGTGTCCTATTTGGCTTTGTGATTAAACAAATACCCAATCAAAGATCCTTTACAACTGAATAATGAGTTTGATTGTTGCATAATTCCCATACTTGAGATACCTCCTACCCGTGGAAAATAGGTTGTGTAAATACTAACTCTTTACTGTTGAAGGAACATGTTTCATTTTTTTTCTGTGCTAAATCCACGTCTGAAACTTGTTGAAAGTGGTCTGCAAATTTAGCCTTCATATATTCAAGCCTTCATTGCTGTATTGTATTGTATTCAAATATATTGTTGCAATTCAAACAAATGAAAGCATCACTCATAACTTTGTCCCTACATTGTTTACCTTCCAGTTTTAGAAACTGCAACACCGTCTTAGTTTTTTTGAGTCCCCTGCAAAGTCATCCAGATTTTTGGTAGGGTTATTTTCTAGTAGGAAGTAAGAATCTCACAAAAATCTCATTCAGGATATTGATAAAAATGGTGTCCAGCTTAGCCTGTGCTAAAATTTAATATATTTTGCTCTAAGAAATCCTCATTTTTACAATTCGTACTAAATTATGAACATTTCGAAAAAGCATTATATTCAAATTTCGCCTCTGGAATATGTGGGATATTTAAACATAGCGGGTGTAATGATATAGTCATTAACAGAATTGACTTACAGCTAATATTTATCGAACTCTCCTGAAGACAGAGTTGATATTTATTGGTCGGTTGGTTGATTGGGTTTTATAGAATAATGGCAGTGAAGGTGTACTCCATGCTCTCCAGAGCTCCATAACAGGAAATTGCAACACAAGTTGCAACAAAATGTTTCTTTATTGTTCCTATAGGTCAAACATTATACAGTGAAAATTTTAGGCCTAAATTTAGCTCATAACTGTGTCAGTCAATAGACTTATTGATCTGTCTTCATAGACAAGAGCGTTGCAGATCAATGCAAATATGGTTCATTAGTAACTTTTATTAATGTTTGAATATTCCAATCAGGTAAAACTGGTTCAGCCACTTACCCCAAAAATAGAATTCTGGACAGAGATTAACCTCATTAGAATTTGTTTATTGAATTCATCTCTTTATTGGATGTATTACCACAAAAGATTTTTTTTTAAAGATGAATTAGAAATCATTGTCTGATATACTTTTTTCTTTATTTCTCTTAGAAAGAAACAATCCCACTTATTTTTCATTAAAAATCACCTTAGTACTGGAAACTCAGCATGAATCACAAAATACAAATATATACAGAATACAAATATATATATATATATATATATGCACAGGGTGTTTGGGTTATTTTTCTCCGTAGGTTGGGGGTATTGATGCACACTACGCATCATTTAAAAGAATGGACCCTTCTTCATTCATATACGTGATGACAGATAGAATGGATGACTGGAACCCACTTGTATCATGATGATCTGCACCGGCCATCAAAATAAGAAGATTATGGTTACTGCCCAATGCTCCCTTAACACTGTAAAAACAACCAGGCATCAATTGGAGTCATGCAGACTAAATTTCCCCAAACTGTGATAGTTTTCGGATGTGTATACTCTGAGGGTGATGTGATGCCTCCGCATTTTTTCAGAGAGGGTATCAAGTTGTATTCAGATGCCTATGTGGAGTTGCTAAACACTGTAGTCAAGCCCTGGATAACAAGAGTAGCCAATGGTAGGCCATATATATGGCAGCAGGATTCGGCCCCCTGCCACACCTCTGGGAAAAGTCAAAAATGGTTGTCTGCAAATTTTTACAACTACACCAGTCCCAATATTTGGCCTCCAAACTCCCTAGATCTTAACCCCATGGATTATTATGTATAGGGCGCTGTTGAGAAAGACACCAATTGTCGTGCCAGTACCACAAAAGCCCAGTTAATCGACAGAATTAAGGTAATTTTTGAAACCCTTCCCAGGATAACTGTAACATCAGATTGCTCCAGGTTCGGGAGCAGGATTGAGGCTGTGATCAATGCTAATGGTGGTTATTTTGAGTGAAACTTGTTGACCGTAGTGTAATTTCCGTGCCTGTTGAATTTCTTTACAATCCATTAAATTTTGTAGTTACCAAGCACTTTTTTTTTTCCACCCACAGGGTGTTATGAACACCCTGTGGGTGGTAAACATGGAAATAAATCCAATAATGTAGAAATAAGAAAAAACAAAGGAATCCAAAAGATGAGTTTATTTGAAAATGGTAAAGTTGTCATTAAGATGTTATGCTTTATTATAAAACCGCCATCAGGACAGACAACACAATACTCATCCTAATGTCCTGATGAAGGTTTTATAATAAACTGAAGCATTTTAATGTTGACTTCACAATCTACAAATAAATTCATCTTTTGTATTACTTTGTTTTTTCTTGGAATGTATCAAATTTTTCACTGAATGTTGGCAATATCTATATGAGCAGAATGTGTAAATAACTTTCCATTCAGTGGATATGTAAACATCTGGCAGCCATTTAACTGCAGAACAGATGTTGTATAGCCTTCTTCACTTCACTTACTTCTTGTCGTATTTTCTATTCTGGCCAGCTGCTATTCTGATCGCCTTTGGTATTTCTATCATCTTGACTTGGTCTGGAATCTTCTAAGGTCTGGACTTTCTTGGGGACTTCGGGTCTGGTTTCTGTTAGGGATTTCTCCTTATCAGAAGCCCTGTGTCATTGTTAGTTTTTAGGTAATAAACACAAGACTTCGATTTACTTTGATATTACTTTATTTTCAATCCCCAACCCAGACATCTGCACAGATCGACTTACATCCTATCGGGCTCGGCTCCTACCTGCTAACTGACTGAGACTTACTATCCTTACCGGAAAACAGGGTCTTCTATGCCTTCCAGTTCTCACGATTTATCCCCGGAAGGCAAGGTGAGAGTGAGGTCAAGTGCCGTTACTCACTCTCAAGGCCATCAGCTGCACTAATCGCCATTATGTTTCTATACTACCTTATATAAGTATTAGGGATCTAATAATTATGTAACACAGATTTGATTGTGTCAAATTATTAATGAGAGCCCTTCAAATACATCAAATATGGGATGCTAAAATTATTTGACTATTACCATGAAATCAACAATTATTTCTGAATTAGCTAAAGGCAAAACAACATTGGAGATATCTAAAATTATTAGCAGATACCACCAAACAATTAAAGACTTTGTTGGAGCTCCTAATGTAAGAAGGCAGATAAAGGTTTGTCATGGACAGTTTCCCATCAGATAATGTTGTGTATCAAGTGAGAAGTCATAAAAAGTGCATAATTATTGTGGCTATTTTTCAACAAATTTGTTGAAAAAAAGCCGCAATAATTATGCACCAATCAATAGTATTTTTAAAATGGTAGCTTGGTCAGCAACACCTGTTAATAAGCCTCCTTTATTCATAAGGAAAATCATCTAAATTGGAGATAGGAGTACATGAAAATTGACTTTTTCAAGGTACTTTTCACAGATGAAACTCATACCACCTTTGAATGATCTAATGGCTTTATAATATGGACAGGGATTAATGGTGTTAATCAAAATGACCGCTGATGCCTATATTGCTTTCTTGAAGGAGTACCTTGAGTCTTGGGTGAAGATACAGGGAGACTCATTCAAGTGTATAATTGCTTTCATGCAAGATAATGTCCCTTCAAATGCAGTAAAGAAGACTACAGAGTATCTTGAATGACAACAAGGCTTTTTTCAGACTGCTTGTTCATCTGATATTGAACCCTATTGAGAATGTATGGAGTCTTCTAAAATGCAGGTTTAACAAGATGGATGCCAATTTGCTTCCAAAAATGCATTATGGGATTGAATTTTAGATGCTGCTCATATCATTACTCCTGATCAGATCCCAACTTTGATAAGTTTGGTGGATAAGTGGCTCATAACTGTTATTTATAATAAAGGATTATATACTAATTATTAATAACTGAACTAACATTTTTCAATTGTTAATTACTGACCAATTAAATATGTATTGTTATTTCATTTATATACACGAGATATCCAAATAAAAAAATTATGAATTCCTTAGTTACAGAGTTTTTTTTCTTCTACCTCAATATTAATATGATCTGCTGCTATGAGTCTATCAAGGGGGGAGGGGATCCAAAATCAAGACTTGCACTGGTTTGCTCCTCAAATCTAACTCATCTGGTCTGCTGCTAAAACCTGTCTCCCGACCAACTCCCAATTCTAACTGTCTTGGTCTTCAAATTCAACTTTCCCCTCTCACTTCTAATTCTTGTCCCCAAATCTCATTCTTGTGAGATCATGTCATCAGCCCACAGGATTTGAAAATTCTTTTGTTTAAGAAGAGACCATTCCGGTGGTCAATTGTTAGCTAGTTTTATCACTTTACTCAATTTCTATCTGCCTTCCACTTTGTTCAATCCAGACATCTTGTCTTCTTAGGGGAAATTTTATCATCATATATCTACTCATTCTCTTTCTTCTTCTCTATAGAATTTTTTAAAGACTTTCATGAACTTCCTTTGACTGACACAGACCAAACCTTATCTATTGCTTACTTATATATACATATATATATATATACATGTACACATAGGATCCACTATCTCTAATGTCTCTAGTCTGTCCATACACATATATGCATATACGCCTACACATACTCTATCTATATATTTATATGATTATATAATCACACACACATTTGCACATGGCGTGCATAATGCACTCGTACATCACCTCGTTGTGTCATACAAGGTAACAATTTTTTACCTATCTTCAAAATGCATTTACACCTTTTTCGGGAATTCTAAGACTAACAGACTATTTTTTCATGGAGAAAATCTAAACAGTGGCGATGTCACCCACCAGCACAAAATGCTGAATCATGGCAGCAGCCACACATCTTCTGTATGGCATCCAGTATCTACAGAGATCTGATTGATGTATGCTTTTGCTGGTCAGCCTACACTGATATGTCCCTGTGTAGGTATCCACAGGAGAATGTCACTTATGAGCTCGTACTTGCTTAAAATTTCTGATGATATTATATAAAATAAAGTGACAAATAAGTTATGTTAAAACAAACAAGTAAAAATTTAAAAAGATAAAAGAAAAATACTCATCAAAAGTAATAATGACTAATTAGGATGAGGTTCTTTAAAAAATGTAAAAATGGTTTCAATTAAAACAAATATTTTTAGTTATAAATATTTACTAAGCTTAACTTAGTCTGACACAAGGCCAAATATTTTAGCATCTTGAAGACAAAATTAGCTAAACCTAATGAGAGGGTAAAGAGTGAGTAATTTGTCAGTAAGAGGGGGGGGGTAAATGTTCAGCTGCAATAGAACCAGGCATGAAAGACTTGAAAGGAAAGGATCATGAAGTGCAGGGGGAAGGGAGGGGGAAATGGAGGTGTAAGAAGACGAGGAGGAGTGGAAGGAGGAGAGAAAAATATTTATGAAAAGTTTTGGAAAGATTTAAACAAAACAATAGAATGAAAAAAAAATAATACATTAAAAGAGATTGATGTGTTTGTAGAAGAATTCAAACAATTTCACTCTAGTGAATTCTTTCATTTCTCCTTTCACCCTTTTTAGTTTTCAGTTATTTTCCACTGAATTTAGTCATTACAACAATTGTCCCAGTTTCTTAAATTAAGTCATTTGAAGAATATGATGCAACTTTTTTTCTTAATTTCAACAATCTTCATTCATATGGATTCATTACAATTTGAACCTTGAGAGATGGAAAAACCAAAAATTAATCAAAGTTAAATAATAAGTATTTATTTTTTATCTTTATATCTTTTTAAATTTTCATGTCCCCATTAAGATCCAAATTTGATTAATCTCAGAAGGTAAGTAACTTTGATATTATATATGAATACTTGGAATATATTCAAGAATTAAAAAAAAATACCCTTATACATCCCCCATTAATTAATTAATATATTTATTTTTATTATTAATAATAATAATAATAATAATAATAATAATAACAATAATAGAAAATTAATGACACAAAATAATGCCATAAGAACAAATTATATCAAAGCAAAAATTGATAACAAAAATTTGTATACAAAATAGTAAATGTAGACTGTGCGGTGACAGAGATGAGACTGTAAACCATGCACTAAGTGATGGCAGCAAACTAGCACAACGGGAATGCAAAACTAGGCATGACTAGGTTGGGAAGGTGATCCACTGGGAATTATGCAAAAAATTAAATTTTGGCCATACAACAAAATGGTATATGCATAAACCAGAATCTGTTCTTGAGAATGAAATACATTAAATTCTCTGGGACTTTGAGATAAAGACAGATCACCTTATCTTAGCAAGGAGACCAGACCTAGTGGTAATTGACAAAACAGAAAGAACTGGTGGATTTTGCAGTTCCAGCAGATCACAGGGTGAAGATGAAGGAAAACGAAAAGATGGACAAATACCTGGACCTTGCCAGAGAACTGAAAAAGTTATGGAATATGAAAGTCAAAGTGATACCAATTATAGTTGGTGCACTTGGAACGGTCCCAAAAATCTTGGAAAAAAGACTGGAAAATCTGGAAATCAGAGGAAGAATTGAGACCATCCAGAATACTGCATTGCTGCAATCTGCCAGAATACTCAGAAGAGTCCTGGAGACCTGAGGGGACTTGTTGTCACTCAGTCTCCATGGAAATACCATCAGTTAACGCTGGTTTGAAAAACTCACATAATAATAATAATAATAACCATTATTATTATTATCATTATTATTATCATCATAATTAATAATAATAATAACTATCATCATCATTATTATAATCATAATTAATGATAATAATAATAACCATCATCATTATAATTATCAAACCATCATCATTATAATCAATAGTGACCAACATCACCATCATAATTAATAATAATAATAATAATAACCATCATGATCATATCATCATTATTATTCATTTTAACTTGAATTTTTTTTCATCTTGTAGAAATTTCCTTTTGATGTGCTTAAAGTAAAACTAAGAATTTAGAAAAATTAAAGAAAATACTATTCAAAAGTGATAATACCATAATTATTTGGACTATGAAATTCATGAGAAATAAAATTCTTGTGTATAATAGGCACTTTTTAGAATTTTTAGCAGCTAAATTTAACGTAAATTTAGCTTTTGTTCAACATTTTATCGGCTCATACTACCTAAAAATAAGAATTTATATAGTTATGTCTTAAAACAGAAAATTTACACGGTATTTAGAGCAAACACATGGACATTTTCACGTCAAAATGAGACAATCTTGCAGTGAAAATAAGCTCACATTAGGAGAAACAAAATTATAAACAAACACATTCTAGTGATTATTGCTCTGTAACAATGTAAAACACATTAATTTGGATTACAGATATAACTTCCTTTTAGTCATGCTGTCACAAATATAGAGAGGTATATGGCTGGAAAAAGTTAATTATATAGTTCTTATGTATAATACACAACACTAACTTTTGGGCTAATAAATATGGAAAAATAGTGCATCTTATATGCAGATAATTGCAGTAATGGCCAATTAGGATGACTTTGATAAAAATAGAATGTTTTTGATAAAAAAAAATAAATTTTAATTTATAGATATTTATCATGCTTAAATTGTTTGTTATTATTTTGTCTTGCTTTATTAATTTTTATTTTGTTAAAAATACACAAATTTAGAATGAAAACAAAAATAGGTTATGGTTCCTGCTAGATTACTGTCATGGCATTTCAATCTCAGAAGACTATAAATGTAGTTTTTGTGCCCCTGAAGTTACAGCACCTTTTGTGACTGCAAAGTCCAATGTTTGAAAAACATTCTCGACCACAGATGTCGCATTTTTATGCTGTCGTACATGCCTTTGATATTACCGGATTCAGCAGATGATTGAATGTTGCTGCAAAGCTGTAGCCAGTAACTATTAGCACAGCGATGTGCAGTTTGTTGTAGCTTCTTCCTTGAAGCTCTAAGGGCTTGTCATTCAGCACAGATTTGTAATTAATGGAAGTGATTTTTTTTTTCTTCCAAGATTGGTGTCAATACAGAGCCATTTGCTTTGAACCAATCATTAGATCTACGCACTCTTTTGCCAAAAACTGTCAGGGCTGTGTTATGGATGGTGGTCCGTAGGCCATCCCAATATTGCTGGGCAGAGCAACACTGTGGTAGGTGGTGGAGAGACTCCTCTAGGGCACGGAGGAAGGCAGCAGCTTTGGTTGGGTCAGCTGCTTTGGCACTATCCACACGAGGGGGTCCATTTGATTTGACTCTGTGGAAATTTTTCAATTGGAGTTTAACTCTACAGCAGACAAGTGGTCCGAGTCAAAGTCTGCACTGTGAAAGCTTGGCGGACACTTCTGAGATCAGAGCACTGTATTATGATCAGGTCCAACTGGTGCCAGTGGCCTGATCATGGATGTCTCCAGGAAACTGACGAGGTTTGGACTTAAAATATGAGTTGGTGATGCATAGATTGTGGTATGTGCAGAACTCAAGGAGATACATAGGTATACAGTTACAAAATAATAAATGAAGAGTAAGAATGTGATGGTTGGCTGGTTGGATTTCAACCCTAATGTTATTTTATGCCAAAATATGTTGTCTTATTCATCTTATTCATTGTTGGGTATTCAATTTAAAAAAAAAAAAAAAAATAGATAGGACCCTAACATACTATCACTCCAGGTCAAAGTGGACCAGGCAATGCAGGGGTACTCTACACTTCATAGAGCTCCAGAATTGGAACCTTACCATTAGATGCAGTTTAATGTCAATACCCAGGACATGTAAAAAAATAAGAGACAAGTGTATTACAACAAAACAGAAATCCAAACAAAGAGTAATACGCTCATTAACTATGTTCTTTAAAAAAAAAAAAGTCCAATGTTGTATCTGGAAGGAAAGCATTAACGAGAAAGTTTGATCCATGGTGAAAAGAATTGTTGAAAAGAAGTCATTAGAATGAAACAAATGTGTGGGGGAAGATTTTCATAGAATGGATGTTGCTTGCTAGAAATAGCAAAATTAGTTCTTACCAGTTTTTACTTATTTTGAATTAAAGAAAAGAAATTAATCATCAAGTCACCATGATGTAACACAACATCAGACAGCATATTGGGAAAATGTGTCTATTTGAGATGAATCAATTCTGGATTCAGGTTGACCCAGATTTTCTTCATAACAATGGCAATTTGAAACAGCTGTGGTGGCTGATCTAACTGCATATTTGCCACTGATGCCACTGATGGTTAGGATTCAAATTCAGGTAACATTTCATTTACTAATTTTCAAGGCAAACTGTCTCCACTTGGAAGACAATCTTTTAATTCAAATATTTGGCTTTGTAAAACATCAAATAATTTATTTTAAATCAATGAAATTTAATTTTTGTTAAAATTATTTTTATTCCTAGTTATTAGGAAATAAATGTAAGTAGGCTGAAAATTTCAAAAGGTTGAAAGTTCATATCTGCTGTTGAGGACTTCTTTTTTTTTAGCAATGGGATCCAAACACTGGAAGACCAATGAAAAAAGTGTGTGGATAGCAACAGGTACAATGTTGAAAAATAAACCTCATTTGATCACATTCCATAAAAGTATCTTGGTCAGCCAATTAACCTTTTAGCCAACCCTCATAAATTATATTATTGTTTTAATTAAAAGTATATTACAAAGGGACAAGAAAAGAGAAATATAACCTAAGACAGGGTAATACACTTATTTGGCTTTGGAAGGAACATTAATTCACTGTTGTGTGTTTAAAAAAGATGGCTATTGGGAATGTCAGTGCATAGTATTAATTCTCTCAAATGTTTTTTTTTTTAAGAAAATTAGGTATAGACTAATAAATAAGTTTAATTGACTAATAGTCCCAGGTTAAAAACATGTTAAGTATTTTAAAATATTTTAAGTTATAGATATATACTAAGCTTAAATTGTATGTTTTGTTTCATTAATTTTAATTTTGTTAAAAATATACAAGAAAAAAAAAACAACAAAAACTACCTATTATTTATTTTTATTTTATTTATTTGTACTCAGTCACCCTAAGCAAAGCTAGTCGTTATTTAATAATCTTTGCTTAGTTGTGACACAAGTATGTGGCACCCAATGAGAATCAAACTCACTAACTGTGATTTGCTAATCCGGCCTGTTAACCATTACATCACCTGAGGTATCCTAAGTATTTACCCAACCTATTTGCCATGGGCAGAATGTGATACAAGTCATGGGTCACCCAGTGCGGATCAAACTTGCTATTCAGTAGTAGTAATGGATGCTGGGAGAAAGATAGTAGTCCAAATTAAAAGTATGGCAATGGTAACCTGAAGCTGAATTTTTTTTTAACCTGGCCTATTTAACAAAACCTTTCTTATTCATTAATGATGATTGCATCAGAAAAATAAGATCTAAAAAAAACCCATCAAACTTGCTATTCAGTAGTAATGGATGCTGGGAGAAAGATAGTAGTCCAAATTAAAAGTATGGCAATGGTAACCTGAAGCTGAATTTTTTTTTTAACCTGGCCTATTTAACAAAACCTTTCTTATTCATTAATGATGATTGCATCAGAAAAATAAGATCTAAAAAAACCCATCAAACTTGCTATTCAGTAGTAATGGATGCTGGGAGAAAGATACTAGTCCAAATTAAAAGTATGGCAATGGTAACCTGAAGCTGAATTTTTTTTTAACCTGGCCTATTTAACAAAACCTTTCTTATTCATTAATGATGATTGCATCAGAAAAATAAGATCTAAAAAAAAAAAAAAAAAAAAAAAAAAAAAAAAAAAAAATAAAAATAAAAAGTTGGGCTTTGGGTTTCAAAACAAAACAAGAACCTGATTAAAAGCAGTATTCTGCTTTTAACCAGGTTGTTGTTTTGTTTTGAAATTTGGATATTTCTAAAGATGAAAATTAATGAAGCAAACAAAATAAAACAAAAGAACCCAAAAAACAACAATTTAATTTAATTAAAACAATAATATAATTTACTTATATTTATTTCCCAATAGATAAGAATAAAGATAATTTCTAAATTAGATTAAATTGATTTGATTTAAAATAGATTATTTGGTTTCTTATCTGATTAAATTATCTACTCACCTGTAGATAAATGTAAATAAGTTATATTGTTAAGTACCTTCACAAATATTTAAAAAATATTTCCCACTGAATTGAGAGTAGAATAATCTCACTGATAAGATCAAGCGAGAATTTTCAAAAGTTGTAGTTATGTCAGTGCTACTGGATAGTTGAACCATTTGGGCTTAAATGAAACGAAAAAAAAATCTAGATGGGAGCTGGTTAAGGATGCTGCATGCTGTCCTGAACAAATCCTGGACACAGCACCCCACAAGAAAGCAGCTGTACGGCCACATACCTCCCCTCACACAAACCAACCTGTTAAGACATGCTGGAGAAGTAAGGACAAACTAATAAGTGACATTCTCTTGTGAATACCTACAAATGGACACACTAGAGTGGGTTGACCAGCAAAGATGTCTATTGATCAGCTCTGTGAGGATACTGGATGTTGTGAGAAGGACCTGCCAGGAGCGATGACTGACAGGGATGGGTGGCAAGAAAGAGTCACAGAGATCTGTGTTGTCAGCACAACCTGATTATGAGAGTAAAAGCTACGTTTAGACAATTTATAAGATAATTTTTGCCAATAATTAATATTACAAGTTTGTAATGCCCGAGCTAGGGAGACAGGAAATGTACATCCTATTGCACATATACACCTCAAAGTTTGAAACACTTGGCATATCATTTCTTATTCTATCTAACTCTTACAATTTTTTGTTTTTGGCGGGAGGGGGGGGAGGGGGGGGCACTCTCTTTTTGGTTGGGCCAAAATATGTTCAGCACCTTTTGTACATTTATTTAGCAGCATAATTAATTAAGCCTTAACCCTCTGTACCTTAGGCCAACAGATGCCCTTTACCCGAGCTCAGAAAATTCACACACAAACAAATGGTCAATCACGTTTGAACTTCACTCCAGAGTGCAGATATTTTTATTTAAAGATATCTCATTGTGCTATTAAGGGAAAAGCTGATAGTATTTGCCATATTAAAACTTTTGTGATCTATGTGAGCCCCAAAATATAAGGTTTATGGTGTGTAGTAGCTATTCATCCATAACCATTCAACACGGGTAGGTATGGGGGACATTTAGCAAGGATCAAACTCTCTATTCATTTTCTCAACATTTGATCTTGTGCCAATGGTCAAATGTTAAGTGGAGTAAAGCAGGTTTGAATTCAGAGCTTTCCTTCTAGACTAGTTGTCTTACTATTTACCCATAGCTGGTGGGAGAACAGATGGATTCATGCCTTTGTCAAGAACATTAGTGCAAAGAAAGAAATATGAACCCTTAGTGCATGTGAAACAGGTATCTTCAGTTCCATGCATGAGCAATTGAGACCTGGGATACAAGTTAACTTGTTTTTGATATAGTCAGGTACTTTTCAGTATTCTCCACATTTCATATGATGTAAAGTTGGTATCAGCCAATCAGCGAGGGAGTCTATCCCCTTTTCACTAGCGCTAGACCAAGGAGATTATTTTTACATTTGAGGTAGAGCACAACACCTACCATCAGCTCCTTACTTTACCGCACAGATCACGATGCTACTCATACACTGAGTTGGCAAGGGCCAGTATCAAACTAGGAACCTTGGGGTTTCTAGCCAAACGTTCTACCGATTGAGCTAAACCGGCCGTAATATGATTTAAGTTGGTATCAGCCATAGAGCGAGGGAGTCTATCTCCTTGTCACTAGCGCTAGACCAAGGAGATTGTTTTTAGTATCTGAGGCGAGGTGCTACACCTACCATCATCTCCTCACTTTACTGCACAGATCCCTGTGCTACTCATATATGCTGAGTTGGCGAGGGCTGGTATCGAACCAGGATCATATTGCTCAATTAAGAATGCCAAAAGATAAACTTACCGTATTTGATGGCATATAAGACACACAGGCATCTCCTTGGTCTAGCGCTAGTGAAAAGGGGATAGACTCCCTTGCTGTCTGGCTGATACTGACTTTAAGCCACCCTGACGACTTTACTTTTAGATTTCTGATCCAATTCAAGCCAGGCCATGGGTATATAAACTGCTTGAATTGCATCCAGTGGGGAGAAATGATTTTCCTTTGATGACAATATCAGAGACCTAAGCGATTAAGACTAAGTATTATTGAAAAATATCCTGAAAAGTCATTAAGAAACAGGAATAACCTTGAGAAGATCCTGAATGGTCACAAAGAACAGCAACTTCAACAAACAAAAGATGAAACAAGCAAATGAAATTATGTGATGATAGCTAATCCGTGTACATCAAATGATAATAAAAATCTTTCCTTTATCTTATACAGATCTTGTCTCCTTTGTGTTACCTCTCACTTTTTCTATTAGTGCGAGTTATCGTACCAAAAGATGACGACAAACATACAAGTCCAACCTTCAATTGTTGGTACTATAGATACTGCAACACGATCTTCTTTACAATTTCTTTTTTTTCAATAAGGATAAAAGAAGAAATTAAAAACAAAACAAAAAAAATATTCAGGAAGAACTCTTTAATGAAAAGAAATCACAGAACAATATATAAGATTCAGATGCAGAATTTGTGTTTTTGTCTTGAAATCTTTGGGGGGGGGGGTGTCAAATGACAGGTATATAGAAGAATTGGATCTATTATTCTTTACCATACTTGAAATTCCATTAAACTAATAAGCAAAAATTATTTTGGAAAATCCAAGTTAAAAAGCCAAAGAAATAGATTTATATCAGATTTCAAATCTTAAGAGAAAAAAAAAAATTCAACACAAGTTTCCAAAACAGTGTTATAAGGAAAATTTATTTATAAACTAAGCAAGTTTACCTTAATAAAATGTTAAAAGAAGTTTTCATAATAATATAAATATATTATATGTAGAGAAAGTATAGAAAAAATAATATCAACTAAATTTGATATTATAAATAAATTTAGCTAAGAGATAATGCTTATTATCTTGAATTTATTATTAGATGATGCACTGTCAGATAATAATTGTTTGACTAGTATTTTCTTATCTTAATTTCAGTTGCTTTTTATCATGACTTCTCATACCCTTACATTTCATGGTTGTTAGAAGATTAGAAATAAAGAATCAGCCTCTTTTTATTCAAACGGGGGGGAGGGGGGGGCTGAATCTCTTAGTGTTTTATCACTATCAATGAAATGTTTCAGCAGATCCATTCTATAGCCTTCTTTTAGTATATTGTCTGTATTGAAAGAGAGGGTCTCTTTTTTTTTTTCTTGTTCCTGCATTACAGTTGGAAAAAAAAGAGACCTCTTTCTATACAGGCAGTACACCTGAAGAAGGCTATAGAATGGATCAGCCAGAATACTGTTGACAATATGAAAGACACAAAGAAGATGTTGAATTGTCCAAAAAAATACAATTTGGAATGTTAATGATTCTTTTTGTACTTATAGACAAAGCTTGCTGATAGCTGTAGAACTATGTCTAAGTTGTGATAAAAGGTTATTGAAATTAAGATGTAAAAAAAACTACTTGAAAAATTAATAATAGATAATATTAAATCATTTTTAATTAGGATCCTTAAATGTTTTCCAGTGGTTAAGATGGTTCCTTTGCTTTGAAGATTAAAAGAAGATAAACAAAATACAAAAGATTAAATTAAAATCTTGACAATCTTCAAGATTTTGTTAGATCATTAAATCAGTCGTTACTCTATATTTAACTAAACAATTATATTGATATTGGAAAAGGTCAATTAAAAAAAAAAGTACTTCCTCTCAGAATTAGGACAGATTAAACAAACTTCTCAATGTTCCAGACAAATTATTCAAATTTTGTTCATAGTAAAGACATTTTCCAAGTGGACATCAAGCATTTCCTTTTAATTGGAATCAAAATAACTGAACACTTGATTTTGATTTTTTTTTATTATAATCATTACAGTATTTTAAATGTTTCCTTAAGAAAATTCAGACCCTTTATTACTCAGAAGAATGAATGTAAAATAGATAGGTTCATGAGAAGAAAGTGCAAAAAGCTATTCACAAAGAATTAATTCATTTTATTCAGATAATCTTAATTGACTAGCTGTGAATATTGCACATTTTCATTCTACTTTTTTCACAGGCTTTGCCTGTATTTCAAGTTCTGTAAGCATTTTGTCCCAGAGAACAAACTGTTTAGATAACAAAGTCACCTGAAGAAGAGGAATTAAGGAAAATTATTTGGAAAAAACAAAAATAAACAAAAAACATCATCATGAGCATAAAGAATAGTAGTACCATATTGTTAGTGTCATGAATGAGGTTTTAAAAACACCCCCACCCAAAAAAACAAAAAGAAGGGTTCATTCATAACATATGATTTTGAAATGTTGAAGCTCACCTTGTTCCTATGCCTTACCTTGCCTTATCTACAATCCAAAGTGTCCCTATATAGACTATCCCTAAACAAAGGCTATGATTTAAAATAAAGTTATTATCTAATATTTCTTACTATTTATAACATCTATGCATATATGTACAAATATTATAAATAGTAAACAAATTTAGATAAAAACTTGATTATCTTAACTGAAAGGTATTATTTATTTAAGGTATTGCATTGATTTTGATTGTATTAAAGTAGTTTTGAATGTATAAATAAGTGTTTGAATGTTTTCTTTTTTTGTCTTTAAATGCTGAAGAAATATCTGAGTATATATGGTAATCATATAAATATCATTACCTTATATACACAAACCGGCTTTATTTAAAAATATATGTAAATAGGTATTCTATTTCTTGTATGTAATTCAACATAGGTATTTACAAAGGTATTTCTAAGTTCAAAGTGATGTTATATCTTTAAATTGATACTATTAATGTATACATGCAGTATTAAAATGAAAGTGTCAAATAATCTTGTGATAAACTTACCCCAACAAAAAAAACAAAAAAAAACACACTATCCATACCTCTTATTCTCTAAATAATGGGTTACAGCATAGAGATACTTACAATTTGAGTACAAAATCAGAAAGAACATGCAATTTTACATAAGAATGCAAAGTTTTATCAAAATTGCTCCAAAAATTTTAAAAAATGGCGAAGAAATTACTGAATTGGTTCATGATTTGACATTTTTTTTAACAAAATTATGTCCACCTTTTTACCCCCAATTTCGGGGCTTTAAATTCTCATAACTTTTGAACCACTGGGGATATTTGCATAATTCAAACAGTTTTGAACTCCATTTACACAGCTCTATTTAACTAATATGATTAAATAACAATAACCTCAAATAAAATAAAAAAAATCAACTGGGAATGATAATTATTGGATAGGAATACTTGAAATCATATAAGTGTGTGTAAACCAATGATTATTACTAAATAGGAATAGTTAGCATTATTTAAATTTGTTTGACTGTTGTCATCATCTTTGTTATAAACACAACGTTCTTGTTGAAATTGAGGACCTTCTTGCCAAACTTGGGAGTCTTTAAACCAAACCCTTTATTCAAACCATTGGAGTAGATTGTCCTCATTCTGTTAACCATGATCGGGTAAAAGAGTTAAGCTATGTTTAATATTCTGTATTATATTTGCCCATAGTCAGTATTGAACCTGCAACCTACAGATGATTGTCACTTAGAATTGTATTAAATCAACCCATATATTTGTTGCACCATGTGCCTGTGTCATCTGTAGGTTGTAAGTTCAATCCTGACTATAGAGTGAAAGTAACATAGAATACATAGCTTAAAACTTGTACCTAGCCATGGTTAACAGAATAAGAACCAACTACCTCAATGGATTAAATAAAGGGTTTGGTTTGAAGTTCTGTGAAGGCTTCAAGGTTTGACAAGAAGGTCCCTGAGTGCGACAAGAAACAACTGAGGAAGGCCAGAGGATACATCCACCAAAACATTATGTATATAACAATAAAGATGAGGACAACAATCTGAAAAATCTAAATAATACAAATTATCAAGTTTCAAACATTCAGACAATAGGAATAATTACTTTAGATCAAAGGGATGTGTATAAATTATTTGTATTAAATAGGAATAGTTGATATGAAATATTCCTATGATTAAAGACATAAATGGAACATTGAAAACATAGTTATGATAATAAACATTTAGATATTAATCAAATTTTGGCATTAAATAACTCATAATGAGTTGATATGCCATTAAACAAATAAACCAATCCTTTCTTGTCAATGCATCTAATTTGGCGAGGAACATAAATCATATAAATATAAAATTATACATTGAGAAATTCAATCAGAATTCAGCTAATAAGCATATTTCAGGCTATGGATTTATTGATCCATCTTTATAGATCTTAGTTTTGAGTGGATTACTTAAAAGCTTGTATCAGACATAGCAGGGTGTAACTAATCAAAATACATATAAATGGTTTCATACATAGCTACAATATAATGCAATACATTTTTATTTTAAAACCATCTGCAATGTTATTTTATAGTAAAATCCAGTCTGTTTTTTTAGCCCGTGAAAAAGGTGGTTTTTATCCACATGAACATATGTGAGTATTAAGTTCTTTCTGAAAAAAGGATTCCACACATGAAAATTTTCCATCTATCGTTTATAGATAGATAATTAAGAAACATTTCATATATAACACCAAAATAATACAATACATTTTTATTGCAAAACGAGGAGCAATGTTATTCTATAGTAAAATCCAGCCTGATTTTCAGGTCAATTGTATTATTGTTGCTCTGAAATTGGAAAGAGTTTTATTTGCTGGAAAAATAATACTTCCATGTATGTGTATTATATGAAAACATGTTTATTTGATTGGAAGATTTTGAATGTTTACTAAAACATCTCAGATTTAGAAAAGAATGGTTTCTGCTTGTCATATAAACATGTTTATTTGATTGGAAGATTTTGAATGTTTACTGAAACATCTCAGATTTAGAAAGGAATGGTTTCTGCTTGTCATATAAACATGTTTATTTGATTGGAAGATTTTGAATGTTTACTGAAACATCTCAGATTTAGAAAGGAATGGTTTCTGCTTGTCATATAAACATGTTTATTTGATTGGAAGATTTTGAATGTTTACTGAAACATCTCAGATTTAGAAAGGAATGGTTTCTGCTTGTCATATAAACATGTTTATTTGATTGGAAGATTTTGAATGTTTACTGAAACATCTCAGATTTAGAAAGGAATGGTTTCTGCTTGTCATATAATTTCATAATGGCAGTTATGTTATGAAAAGGAAACAATTCAATTTATACGATTGCATATATTAACATCATTCATTAAAAGGATACAATCGAATTATAACTGCCCAATAATGTCCTCACATTATCCGTCAATCTGGCAGCTTCATCCTGAAAAAGAGACCAAAGAGAATTCAATACAAATTTTACAATGATTTATGTCATTTTCAGTCAAATTTTCAAATATCATTTTCAGTCAAATTTTCAAATGTCATTTTCAGTCAAATTTTCAAATGTCATTTTCAGTCAAATTTTCTCCTAAGGCCATTTGGCTAGAAACCACAAGGTTTCTAGTTCGATACCGACCCTCGTCAACTCTGCGTATGAGCAGCACTGGGATCTGTGCAGTAAAGTAAGGAGCTGATGGTAGGTGTGGTGCTCCACCTCAGACGCAAAAACAATCTCCTTGGTCTAGCGCTAGGGAAAAGGGGATAGACTCCCTTGCCGTTTGGCTGATACCGACTTTAGGCCACCCCGACGATTTTACTTACTCACTTATCTTTATATATCCCCAATATATATTGAGCTTTCTATCGGATTCTACTTCAGAAGGAATGCTCCTAATTAATGTATATTTTAATTTAGACAACACCATACACATCCTAAATGAACGTTTTATAATAACAGTACAACAAATGAAAAATACCCTCTGGGTGTCCATAGCGGGGAGGGAAAACATATCGCCTGTCGTACTTGCTCAAATAAAAATGACTTGGACATGTACCTGGCTCCAATGTGTGATTTCGGCAGAGAATTTAACAGCTTGCGAGGGTTACGAATCCACAAGGCACACTGGTGCAAACAACGTAATTCTCCTATAGAATGTAAATCGAATAATGGGCTTATGAACCAGGAACACTCCCACAGTGTCCAGGAGCCCATTGCTGAGTGGCAGCAACCTGGAGACATCCCTAGCAAGCCAAGAATTCAGTGGCCCAAGGCTACTTGGACAAATTTGGACCAAGGGCTTTCTTTTTTGCTCACCACCCATCTTAAGGGTTCTGTTAACCAACAAATAACATCCTTCTGCAGAATTGTACATGACGTTTGTCTGGAGTGGTTTGGTGCAGTGACGCATAGATAAAAAAAAGAAAAACAGCTGAATAGACGACAGATCCAGAAGGGAAAATTAAGATCAGAACAGAGAATGCTGAGGCGCCGATTAAAAGAAGCCTCAATTCATGACAGATTGGGAATTCAGAATATCCTAAATGATATTCAAAAAAAGATCTTTGGTTATCTCCAGAGCTGAAAATCAGAGAAAACATCGAAAGAAAAAGCAACAGGTTCGGAGATCATTCTACACAAATCCCTATACTTTCACAAAAAAAAACTTTTTGTGGAATCAAAGAGCAGCAAAGGAGGAACTCGAGAATCACTTGAGGAGAGACTTACCAAAACTTCAAGATCCCTGTACTTTAAGAGCTCACAAAAGTGGGTCCCATTGTGGTGTAATACCAAGTCTTACAGATCCATAACTATTGAACAGCGAGTTTGATCCTCACTGGATGCCCCATACATTCTACCTGTGGCAAACAGGTTGGGTAAATACCTACTTCAAGAGCACATTAATTGTTAGATTTTGAAAGGAGGCATACTATTGGTCAGTTTGAAGGTGGAATGAGCAAGTATTAGAACATTGAAATTGGGCACTACATTTTCAACTAATGATCACATGAAGGTACAATTAAAATGGCTTGACTAGATAAGATCACTCCTCAGTTCATCACTCAATTAAAATAAATGATGCAGGAAATGGTGTATTTATCAAATGAAACATGTGACTTATTTTCTTCCTTGATTGTACAAGCAGCAAAATGAATGAGTGTCACTTTGGGTTTCATAAATGCTAAAAACATAAAAATGACTGAACACAGCACTTAACTGACCTGTTGTTTCAGATGAATCTGGCTCAGAGCTTGCATCTTTTCATGGCTTGAAGCAGCAGCTATAATCATGCGAAAAAAAAAAAAATTAAAAAAAAAAATTTATTTCATTCCTTTAAGTAATATTTCATTTTCAATATCAAGTAACTAAACTGCAAAAAATATTTGACAGAACAGACACAACGAAAAAAGAAACTAAAAAATATTTACATTGAACAAATATTGGTACTTCTAGTATCATTTGTCGGAATTCTTTAGATGAGGCTTCATAATCTGTATTAAGAGTTTGACAAGAAACACCTAAAAAAGGCCAGAGGGTACATTACCTGAAACGTTGTCATATAATTTCATAAAATTGACTGAACACGGCATTAAACTGACCTGTTGTTTCAGACAATTAAGACAAGGACAACAGTCCAAAAAATCTAAATATAAAGGTCTTCTAGTAGTCATTAACAAGATACACACATTTAAAATGCATCTACTAATGCCTCTTCATACATCTATCATTGATGACTTTCCTAGATTTATTTTATTGTGCTGAGATATTTAATTCAAATTAGCAATTGAACACTAATGATACCAACTTGAAAACTAATATCTTTCTCAAATTTATGAAAAAATTTTCACAGGATTATTATAAAAGAAATTATAATATTTATATCTGAAATGTAGATATACTATATATACCTGTGTACAGGTCAAATTTTGAAGTCCTGGTTTTTAGGTTAAAAAAATTTAAAAAAATAAAAATTTGTTTCAATCTATCAGTAATAATTTTGTAAGGTTGAATTTGGTTTGGTTTCTTTGTTTAATGGCATATCAACATTTGTGGGTTATTTAATACCAAAGCCATCCTTGTAGAAGAACAGTAGTGGTACTATTTAACCCATAGATTGGGGAATGATAAGGTTCATACCTTTCCCAAGGGTATTAGTCCAAAAGTGAATGCAATAGCACAACTCACTTACTACAATGTTGCAGTCCAAAAATTTTAATTATATTTTGCATATATTGGCAGCTTTCTGTCTACAAGAGACGATGGAGTAGTGTCAAAGTTTTTTTCTTCTTCTCTTTGAACTACATAGCCTGGGTGGATTCATATAGAGGATAAGCTGTTGCCCATGCAGCAAATCCCCCCCTCTCCACACTGCCGCTGTGATCCAAAGGAAAGGTAAGGTACCAATGCGGTTTGGCAATGGTAGTGTTGCTGGAGTTGATGCATATATTTTGAGAAATATTATTTTTGTTGTGGTTTTATTCCTAATTAGAAAAGATAGTATCATTTAAATTTTTGGTTTAACAGCATAGATCCCCTTGACTCTGTTGCCAACTGTCCCTATTAACCATCACTCTTAGTAAATCCTCTAGATGTCATTCAGTGTCTGCACAGAGTTAATAGATGTAAGTTTTTGCTGGTCAGCCAACACTGATGTGTCCATGTGTAGGAGTTCATAGAGTATTGTTTATGAGTTTCTCCTTGCACTTCTCTAGCAGTGCCCAGCATGTCCTTATTCATCTAACTTGGATGGTTTGTCTGATGGGAAGTAAGTGTCAGTACAACTGCTATTTTGTGGTGTGCTGCTTTCAAGATTTGTTCAATACAGCGGGCAGCATCCTTGGGTAGTTCCCATCTAGCTTTGTCAAGGGAAATATTTTTAGAGATATCTTTATCATGGTTGATACTAATTTAAAAAGCATTAAGCAACTAATCTTATCTTATCTTTGTTTCCCAAGATTTTAAAATGTCTGAATTAGAGGCAATTAATTAAGAAAAGGATTTAAAATGATAACACATTATAGTTGTATAGAAAAAAAATAGAGGGGGGAAATAAAGATTTAACTCAACATGTTTTTTTGAGGGGGGGGGGGCAAAAAGAAGCGAGTTCAACGCCTTCTCACAGGCTAAACTTTCTCTTTGCAAACACCGACTTCTTTTCCTTTGTCGTCGTCGAATCCTCTAGCAGCTACCGTAGCAACACTCGTTTCTGCACTCTCCGCTTCTGGGTGTTTCCTTCTATTTATACACAGGTTTTCTTCTATCATCCGGGCGTCTGTGCTTCACATATGGGACTGTCAACTCAATCCCAGTTGCCGGAATGTCTGCAGCTATCATCCGGGCATCTGGCGTTAACATACGGGAAAGTGGCATCTTGATTCCAGTGCCTGCGCCAAAGTGTCGCCTTTTCGCATTCTGAAGGATGCGGGTTCGATCCTAGGTTAGTCCTACACGTTAGATTACATTTTACATAATTAACAATCAGTAAAAAAAAAAATACTTTAGGATTTGTTTCAGCAATGAATTCATTGAAAGATACACAGAGATGATGCACATATCAGATAGAGTTTGTTCAGATATTGGTACTTACTAGAAACTGCTTCAGAATTCAGAAGTAATACACTATCATGCTGATTTTACTTCAAAACAATTTGATAGAAAGAATGGCACATTACAAGGAAGAAGTAATAAATCAGATTAAAAGGAAGAGAAAAAAAAAACTTTGAAGTCAGACATCCAAATAAACAATGCAATATGGTTTCCAGTTATGAAAACTTAAAACAAAACCAGTAAATTTTAATACAACCTCTGTCCCATAATAACGGCTTGTCAGTTTAGCTACTCATGCACCACACATACTATCAGCTCCCCTAGGAGCCAAAGTTCTTGCCAACTCAGTGCATGAATAGAACAGCGCTAGGTGTAGTACTCCACCTCAGTTGCAACAACAATCTCCCTGGTCTAGTGCTAGTGAAAAGGGGATAGACTCAATCACTGTCTGGCTGATACTGACAATTGGCCACTCCACTTATTTTACTTTTTACTTTACATTAAGTGTAAGAAATTTATAAGCAAACATGACAACTTTCATGGGACAGAGGCAGCAGGAATTTTAAAAAATAAAAATAAAAATTTAAAAATAAAAATAAATAAAAAAGTTATTATAACATAAGAATAAAACTTGTGAGTCTAGAGTAAAAGTAAAAAGAGAAGATAATACAGGGGTCCCCAAACTTATGCCCCAAGGCTCCATGGTGCCTGTCAACCATTTTATATCTATTCATCACAAAATGGCTTATATGCTTTCATTCAAATTTTTTTTCAGTATATGAATTGATTAGTTTAGTTTATTCATTTAATGGCATATCAACTCCCCATGGGTTATTTAATACTGAAATTTGATTAATTTGTAAATATTTGATTATAATCATAACTATATTTTCCATGTTCTTTTGTATTAAAAAAAATGCAATACTTTACTTGCCTATAATCATTTGTTTGCACAGTTATATGATATCAAGTATTCCTATCTAATACAAATAATTCAAGCATATGTTTTCAAGTAACTATTCCTATTAAATAATCATTTGTTTGCACATGGTTATTAGTTTTGAGTATTCGAATCTAATTTTATCATAAAGGAGATTATGTGTGTCTGTCCATAGCCAAAACTATGTCACCACAGACATCACAATTCCCTCTATCAATCTACTTTATATTTTCAATGATTTTCAAATAATCATTATTTATCAACGATGTCTCTATTAAAGGTGAGCTGAATCAGACATGCCTCAAAATAGCTTATATTATTAATACATTTAAAATCCTGCAATGTGTATTATATATCACTAAGGAATAAAGGTTTACATAGTATATGGTGTGGATAATTTGCATACTGGTTTTAACAAAACCGGGTTTGATAAATAATTAATTGGTGCTCACTCATTCTACTTCTAATATCATTGATTTATTCTTAAACATATTAAAAGCAATTTTATGTATAATTTTATATAGAAATCACTTAAAATAAAATCAAAATAAGTGTAATCTTTTTCTATGCATTCTTATTTAGCTTTGTTAGTCTTTCTAATTTATTACATTAAAACTTGAATAGTTGTGTCCGGTGGGTGCATATTTTTGCTAGTACTAATAATTCATTGACAGTTATATGGTTTCAAGTAATTAATAATAAATTTCACTTTTCATACAATCGCAATGGTTTAATTTTTTAAAAGTATTCCTATCTATTACTATTTCCTATCTATTTCAATCTAATCTTATTATAATGGAGATTGTGTGTTTTTCTGTCTGTAACCGAAACTATATTACTAATCGAGTCACAATTCACATAGTTATTTACATCATATTCTCCATGATTTTATTTATATTTAAACCTCAATTATTAATAAAATTGTTTTACATTATTAATACTGTTGGCGCTATCTACATACTAATAACATGCAATTGTTTTATATATACAACAAAATAGCGGTTTACAGTGTGAATGGAAAGACTAATTTGCATATTGATATTAAAAATTTGATTTCAATAAATATGTGCTCAGTATAATTGATTTCTAATTGTTTGGTTTTATCTTAATGAATATAAGCAAAAATTTCACCAATAAATCTTAGAAATCCATTAACAATATCAACAGTAATTCTATTCTTTACTTCCTAATTTAACTAAATAGTTAAATTATGAAAATTTACCAATGAAAGACAGGAGTGAAGAAAAAGCAAGTTTTAGTTGTTCCACTTCTGTTTCAAGTCTTTTTATCGGCATCTTATTTAGTTTCATTAGCCTTTCTAAGTTAACATAATATTTTATTACATTAAAACTTAAATACCTGCACCAGGAGGGTGCATATATTTGCTAGTACTGATAATTTAAGTTCATTTAATGACATACAAACTCTTTATGGATTATTTAAGGCTGAGATTTGATTCATTTGTTAATGTTTGATAATAATCCCAATATTATGATAAATTTGGCATCTGGATGGTTCAGTTTTCCATTAAAATAGATTTATTGTGTGTGTTATTCAAATAATAATGGTTTGGTTTCTTTGATTAATAGTATATCAACTTTTGTGGGTTATTCAATCTCAAAGCCATCCTTGTAGAAGAACAGTAGTGGCACTATTTAACCCATAGCTAGTGGGATTATACCTAGTATTAGTCCAAAAGTGAATATAATAGCACAACTGGGGTTCAAACTTGCTTACAATGATGTTGCATTCTTGCACTTATCCACTATACCACAGGACCCCCACCCCCCACCCTGAGACATTAAAGCTATCCTATTTACAGATGTAGAATCGAGGGTTCACACAATAAAACAGACAATAAGTTAATAACTTATTAAATAATAGTTTTGATGGAAAATGTTTTTAGTTTATTTGAATTAGTATTGTTTTCTGTATTATGCTCATTATTTTAAATATGAATGACATTAGGTTTATTATCAATTAAAATAATAAACTTGCCTTGATGTTTTCTATAATAATATAAACAATTTGTAAAAACCTGTTGTTTAATATTAATTTGTTTTGTGCATTATTTTAAATAGGAATTAAAGAAAATATCATGTATGAATTTTATTATGTCCAAATACAAATTTAACTTAAAAACTATTGATAGCCATGAAAATGACCATTGATACAAAAAGGTTGGGGACACCTGTATACATTACAATGATAAAAATAAAGAACATAAAATGTTTAATCAACTGTAAACAATCAAAACCTTGAAGTATCAGTTGATGAAGTCATCTAATACTAATGATGATAATTGGCATTATTTATACAGAGATGATTTTCTGGAATTTGGTTGATTAAAACTTTTAAGATTAAAACAAAATTTTATATATTTCCCACTATATGTAGGATAATGAGATTTGCTATTTCTAAATCAAATACATACATATATATATATATATATATATATATATATATATATATATACTCACCATTCATTTAGATAAATTCTTTATTAGCTAATTACAAAGTAAAATAAATAAATAATATAAAAAACAAAAAATTTGTAGGTAACAAACCAAATTTGGTCAGAAAATTTTTTTTGCTTACTTGCTGGTTATATAAATACATTAAAAGGACAACTTGTCATTCACTCTTTAGAGTTGCTATGACAGAGAGTAACCTCGGTGTCTATTATCATTATAATCTGTTAAAATCTATCACAAGATTGGTATCTTATTATTGACATGTCTTAAGTAAAATTAGCCTCATTTTTGCATATGTGAAACACAACCTAGATATTTTCCATACATTGTGTATATTGTAAACTTCTGTCAGCATAATGTCTATCAATTGTAAATAAATATTTGTGTTATTGAATTGTACATCTGCCTTTTATTTTATTTTTTTCCTCATGTGGTTTCAATAATGCATTAACTTACATATAAATCAGCACAAACAATTACTTATTTATATTTAAACCTACAGATTATACTGATAAAATAATTAAATTTCACTGGGAAATAACTTGATTCATAAAATGAGAAACAAACTTCATTTTATCAGTAGCAATGAGAAAAAAACAAAATGGCAACATTTAATGAAAAATTAGGAATATATTTATGCATTTTGATATAACCACTTTCAAATCCCTAGAAGAAAAAAAAAAAGACATATTCCTTCAATTTCATTAATTAAAGTGAGTATAATAAAAGAGTATTTTTGTGAACATTTCATCTTTTATTTTAATAAAGGATGAAAACTTGATTGAAGTTACAAATTTAATGAATATTAATGGAATTTTCAACAAGAACATTTGACTGAAATCAGTCCAGGCATCTCACAGAAAGAAAACTGATAAACACAGATACACATTGATATATTTAGTTAATATTAAAAACAAATTCTTTAGTAATTTTGAAAATAATGGGTTATGTTAAAATCCTTAAAAATGGTTTGGAAAAGTCTCTTCTACAGTGATGTTAGCAAAGTTTTAAGTTAATTTGAAACAAATACACAAATTTAACAAAAGTGTAAAAAAAAATTTTTTTAAACTAAAAATGTGTGAGTTAGATCAATAAATGTATTAAATTGCTGATGAATTGAAGCTTAAAAACAAAACAGCTGTTTTTCTGTTATCTCAACACAATATGATATTGAACTTGAACAAAACAGATTATTTACAGTGAAAGTTAAAATCTTCTAAAGCAGTGGTTCCCAAACTATATACTATAGCACACTAATAACTATGTACAATGTGAAAAATATATGAAAAACCAGTATTAAAAAAAATGACACCTATTGTTACATAATGAATAGGTAGCCTATTTATTATGTAAGGTAGGCATAGAATTTAAAAGTAATGGTTTAGAAGAGTCATGGAAAATAACCAGTAATTTGATAGACAGCTGGTAATCTTTGACTGACCATATAAGCAGTTCTCCTTATTGGTTGATTTGGTCGGGAGAATGGGTTAGAGATTCATAGGAGTCCCAGGTGCTGTAGCAAACAAATGCATAGAATGGCTATTTCTCCATCTGTATGGTTTAAAATGGATTTTGGAAGAATAAAGACATTGCAAATTTAACAGTCTTTGTGTACACTAAAATAAGAGCAAGAAGTGGACACAGAAATGAGAAACCCAAGAAGATCAGAGAAATCTGGCCAGCATAGAAGATAGAAGAAGATGAGTATAGAAGAAGATGAGTATAGAAGAAGAGGAAGAATAAGAGCTATGCAAAACTATTGTAGAAGAATATTTGACAAATATGGAAGAGAAAACTTACTTTCCATCATTAAACATAAAAGATTATGATTGGGTTTGAAACACTTTAATGCAAATTTTATTTGATATCCGTTTGGAATTAGATGAAAAATTGGCTTCAAGGTCATAAATAGGATTTTTTTTTTTTTAAAGCAAATTTTTTTCCCACAAATGTAAATTCTGCATTTTTGAGAAATGGTTTATAGCAAAAATATGTTTTGAGGCTATTTAAAATGGTGGTAAATCAAAGAGTGCTCCAGGCTAGAACAGAAGTCTGTCATCAAATTTTTGGTGTCTGAGAATTTATACACAATGCACGCTAAAAATTTTTTGTTGCTCTAAAGTGCACACTGAGCAAGAAAAGTTTGGGAACGACTGTTCTAATGCATTCATGATTACATGAACAATTATGAAATAATCATAAGCACCAAACAACAGCAAATGTGTGTGTAAACAAATATGAAAACAAAACATCTTAAAGTACTGAAAAATCTTAAATTTTAACATGATCACAAAATTTTACACAAATGAGAATGACAAGTGTAATGCATTTACATTGAAAGCACCTCTACTTAAAACTCATTGTTTTTACAAGAGAAAAAGCAAAACATAAAAAGAAAGCTACTATGCATTATTTACAACATAGCACTGCACTTTGCACAAAAGTTCATAAACAATTAATGTGATCAGAATATGGATGCCTATATTTGTCATATGAACTGTGTTGTGTCATGTAATTCTTTTAGTAGTATGTATACTTATAATGTCCATAGCCAAAACTATGTCACCACAGACATCACAATTCCCTCTATCAATCTACTTTATATTTTCAATGATTTTCAAAATAATCATTATTTATCAACGATGTCTCTATTAAAGGTGAGCTGAATCAGACATGCCTCAAAAATAGCTTATATTATTAATACATTTAAAATCCTGCAATGTGTATTATATATCACTAAGGAATAAAGGTTTACATAGTATATGGTGTGGATAATTTGCATACTGGTTTTAACAAAACCGGTTTGATAAATAATTAATTGGTGCTCACTCATTCTACTTCTAATATCATTGATTTATTCTTAAACATATTAAAAGCAATTTTATGTATAATTTTATATAGAAATCACTTAAAATAAAATCAAAATAAGTGTAATCTTTTTCTATGCATTCTTATTTAGCTTTGTTAGTCTTTCTAATTTATTACATTAAAACTTGAATAGTTGTGTCCGGTGGGTGCATATTTTTGCTAGTACTAATAATTCATTGACAGTTATATGGTTTCAAGTAATTAATAATAAATTTCACTTTTCATACAATCGCAATGGTTTAATTTTTTAAAAGTATTCCTATCTATTACTATTTCCTATCTATTTCAATCTAATCTTATTATAATGGAGATTGTGTGTTTTTCTGTCTGTAACCGAAACTATATTACTAATCGAGTCACAATTCACATAGTTATTTACATCATATTCTCCATGATTTTATTTATATTTAAACCTCAATTATTAATAAAATTGTTTTACATTATTAATACTGTTGGCGCTATCTACATACTAATAACATGCAATTGTTTTTATATATACAACAAAATAGCGGTTTACAGTGTGAATGGAAAGACTAATTTGCATATTGATATTAAAAATTTGATTTCAATAAATATGTGCTCAGTATAATTGATTTCTAATTGTTTGGTTTTATCTTAATGAATATAAGCAAAAATTTCACCAATAAATCTTAGAAATCCATTAACAATATCAACAGTAATTCTATTCTTTACTTCCTAATTTAACTAAATAGTTAAATTATGAAAATTTACCAATGAAAGACAGGAGTGAAGAAAAAGCAAGTTTTAGTTGTTCCACTTCTGTTTCAAGTCTTTTTATCGGCATCTTATTTAGTTTCATTAGCCTTTCTAAGTTAACATAATATTTTATTACATTAAAACTTAAATACCTGCACCAGGAGGGTGCATATATTTGCTAGTACTGATAATTTAAGTTCATTTAATGACATACAAACTCTTTATGGATTATTTAAGGCTGAGATTTGATTCATTTGTTAATGTTGATAATAATCCCAATATTATGATAAATTTGGCATCTGGATGGTTCAGTTTTCCATTAAAATAGATTTATTGTGTGTGTTATTCAAATAATAATGGTTTGGTTTCTTTGATTAATAGTATATCAACTTTTGTGGGTTATTCAATCTCAAAGCCATCCTTGTAGAAGAACAGTAGTGGCACTATTTAACCCATAGCTAGTGGGATTATACCTAGTATTAGTCCAAAAGTGAATATAATAGCACAACTGGGGTTCAAACTTGCTTACAATGATGTTGCATTCTTGCACTTATCCACTATACCACAGGACCCCCACCCCCCACCCTGAGACATTAAAGCTATCCTATTTACAGATGTAGAATCGAGGGTTCACACAATAAAAACAGACAATAAGTTAATAACTTATTAAATAATAGTTTTGATGGAAAATGTTTTTAGTTTATTTGAATTAGTATTGTTTCTGTATTATGCTCATTATTTTAAATATGAATGACATTAGGTTTATTATCAATTAAAATAATAAACTTGCCTTGATGTTTTCTATAATAATATAAACAATTTGTAAAAACCTGTTGTTTAATATTAATTTGTTTTGTGCATTATTTTAAATAGGAATTAAAGAAAATATCATGTATGAATTTATTATGTCCAAATACAAATTTAACTTAAAAACTATTGATAGCCATGAAAATGACCATTGATACAAAAAGGTTGGGGACACCTGTATACATTACAATGATAAAAAATAAAGAACATAAAATGTTTAATCAACTGTAAACAATCAAAACCTTGAAGTATCAGTTGATGAAGTCATCTAATACTAATGATGATAATTGGCATTATTTATACAGAGATGATTTTCTGGAATTTGGTTGATTTAAAACTTTTAAGATTAAAACAAAATTTTATATATTTCCCACTATATGTAGGATAATGAGATTTGCTATTTCTAAATCAAATACATACATATATATATATATATATATATATATATATATATATATACTCACCATTCATTTAGATAAATTCTTTATTAGCTAATTACAAAGTAAAATAAATAAATAATATAAAAAACAAAAAATTTGTAGGTAACAAACCAAATTTGGTCAGAAAATTTTTTTTGCTTACTTGCTGGTTATATAAATACATTAAAAGGACAACTTGTCATTCACTCTTTAGAGTTGCTATGACAGAGAGTAACCTCGGTGTCTATTATCATTATAATCTGTTAAAATCTATCACAAGATTGGTATCTTATTATTGACATGTCTTAAGTAAAATTAGCCTCATTTTTGCATATGTGAAACACAACCTAGATATTTTCCATACATTGTGTATATTGTAAACTTCTGTCAGCATAATGTCTATCAATTGTAAATAAATATTTGTGTTATTGAATTGTACATCTGCCTTTTATTTTATTTTTTTCCTCATGTGGTTTCAATAATGCATTAACTTACATATAAATCAGCACAAACAATTACTTATTTATATTTAAACCTACAGATTATACTGATAAAATAATTAAATTTCACTGGGAAATAACTTGATTCATAAAATGAGAAACAAACTTCATTTTATCAGTAGCAATGAGAAAAAACAAAATGGCAACATTTAATGAAAAATTAGGAATATATTTATGCATTTTGATATAACCACTTTCAAATCCCCTAGAAGAAAAAAAAAAGACATATTCCTTCAATTTCATTAATTAAAGTGAGTATAATAAAAGAGTATTTTTGTGAACATTTCATCTTTTATTTTTAATAAAGGATGAAAACTTGATTGAAGTTACAAATTTAATGAATATTAATGGAATTTTCAACAAGAACATTTGACTGAAATCAGTCCAGGCATCTCACAGAAAGAAAACTGATAAACACAGATACACATTGATATATTTAGTTAATATTAAAAACAAATTCTTTAGTAATTTTGAAAATAATGGGTTATGTTAAAATCCTTAAAAATGGTTTGGAAAAGTCTCTTCTACAGTGATGTTAGCAAAGTTTTAAGTTAATTTGAAACAAATACACAAATTTAACAAAAGTGTAAAAAAAAATTTTTTAAAACTAAAATGTGTGAGTTAGATCAATAAATGTATTAAATTGCTGATGAATTGAAGCTTAAAAACAAAACAGCTGTTTTCTGTTATCTCAACACAATATGATATTGAACTTGAACAAAACAGATTATTTACAGTGAAAGTTAAAATCTTCTAAAGCAGTGGTTCCCAAACTATATACTATAGCACACTAATAACTATGTACAATGTGAAAAATATATGAAAAACCAGTATTAAAAAAAATGACACCTATTGTTACATAATGAATAGGTAGCCTATTTATTATGTAAGGTAGGCATAGAATTTAAAAGTAATGGTTTAGAAGAGTCATGGAAAATAACCAGTAATTTGATAGACAGCTGGTAATCTTTGACTGACCATATAAGCAGTTCTCCTTATTGGTTGATTTGGTCGGGAGAATGGGTTAGAGATTCATAGGAGTCCCAGGTGCTGTAGCAAACAAATGCATAGAATGGCTATTTCTCCATCTGTATGGTTTAAAATGGATTTTGGAAGAATAAAGACATTGCAAATTTAACAGTCTTTGTGTACACTAAAATAAGAGCAAGAAGTGGACACAGAAATGAGAAACCCAAGAAGATCAGAGAAATCTGGCCAGCATAGAAGATAGAAGAAGATGAGTATAGAAGAAGATGAGTATAGAAGAAGAGGAAGAATAAGAGCTATGCAAAACTATTGTAGAAGAATATTTGACAAATATGGAAGAGAAAACTTACTTTCCATCATTAAACATAAAAGATTATGATTGGGTTTGAAACACTTTAATGCAAATTTTATTTGATATCCGTTTGGAATTAGATGAAAAATTGGCTTCAAGGGTCATAAATAGGATTTTTTTTTTTTTAAAGCAAATTTTTTTCCCACAAATGTAAATTCTGCATTTTTGAGAAATGGTTTATAGCAAAAATATGTTTTGAGGCTATTTAAAATGGTGGTAAATCAAAGAGTGCTCCAGGCTAGAACAGAAGTCTGTCATCAAATTTTTGGTGTCTGAGAATTTATACACAATGCACGCTAAAAATTTTTTGTTGCTCTAAAGTGCACACTGAGCAGAAAAGTTTGGGAACGACTGTTCTAATGCATTCATGATTACATGAACAATTATGAAATAATCATAAGCACCAAACAACAGCAAATGTGTGTGTAAACAAATATGAAAACAAAAACATCTTAAAGTACTGAAAAATCTTAAATTTTAACATGATCACAAAATTTTACACAAATGAGAATGACAAGTGTAATGCATTTACATTGAAAGCACCTCTACTTAAAACTCATTGTTTTTTACAAGAGAAAAGCAAAACATAAAAAGAAAGCTACTATGCATTATTTACAACATAGCACTGCACTTTGCACAAAAGTTCATAAACAATTAATGTGATCAGAATATGGATGCCTATATTTGTCATATGAACTGTGTTGTGTCATGTAATTCTTTTAGTAGTATGTATACTTATAAAACCAAGAATAACCAAGAGATAGATATCTACATAATATTCACTGATGGCTATCTCAGATAAGTATTAGATATGTGCAAAAGTTTCCAACATTCTAAGAATAATAAAGTGTTTTTTTACTTTGTATTCTGTCTCTAGCTTAAAAAAAAAGAAAATGTGCTGAAAACTTTTGCACAGACTTAATCTACATTTTTAATGATAAATACATACCAGCAATGAACTTTCTTACACTTGGTTTACTTCAAATAATTAAATAAAATCTTAAATTGACAATAAAAAATTTAAAAAAAAAAAAAAAAAAAAAAAAAGAAATTATTGTAATATAAAAAATAAAATATTTTTGCAGTATCAATTTAGAGACAAAAAAAATAAATTTAATTGTCACCAATGATTAATTTCTTAAACAACTCTAAATAATTGGGGGCTAGAAGATTTTTTTTACTAAGAAATATACTTGTTCTTGATGAAATTTATCAATGTTGAAAGAATAGCTCATTAAAAAAATTAAAAAAATTAAAATTTGAAAATTTTGAATAACTACTTAAAAACTTGCACATAGGAGCAGAATTTTAGATTACATAAATTGACCATAAATTTCTCCATCTTTTTTATTGTAGCAATAAACAGACATAACACTGAATAATGCTTTTGTAAGGACTTATAATAAACATCATTAAGGGGTTAACATTTATAACCTCCTGGTATGACTTATTGCTCATACTATAATTGTAAACAGCACATTTTTGTTTAAATCTTGATTTTTTTATAGATGTTACAGAAAAAAAACATTCTATATAAAAAAAAAAAAAAAGAAAAAAAAAAAGAAAGGAGAATAAGTTTCATTTCTCACTGGCAAATTTTCAGTTTACTTTAGTTATTATAGCAAGTCATTAAAACATCTAGGAATGAAAATTTGTTGTCTTGTTCTTTCTCCATTGTAAACTTTATAGATGAATGGATTGAGTTCACATGATCCATTCAACATCTTCCTAATGGAGCTAGAGAATGAATGTCATTCACATATCTAAGCCACATTGACAGCTTTAGTAGTGTAGATCCTAATGCCATTTCTTCAAAATATTCCATGTATACACTGGCCAACGCTGGAGATAATAGGGATCCCATTGCCAGGCCCTCTTTTCGGTATATGACTCCATCCTGAAGTAGCAAGTGCATCACATTACCTATTAGGATACAGGTACATTCTTTCAATGAGGGATCTGCAGCTAAGTAGATCAAGTATAGAGATGAATACAATATGGGAACCAATAATTAAAAAGGCTAGATTAGATTTTTTTTTACAAAATCACAATACGAGTCAAGGTAAAAAAATCATACATAAGTATAAAGGTAAATATTCTAGGAAAAAGGAGATTAGGTTTATAAGTTCCAAAAATTCACTCTGGCTGGTGCATTAGATATAGGGGTTGAGTTAATACAGTTCTAAGTGACAATCATCTGTAGGTTGCAGGTTCAATCCTAACCACAGGCGATAATAACAGAATACTTAACATTGCTTAACACTTGTATTCGTGTAATGGTTAATGGAACGAGAACAGTCTACCTGGGTGAATTGAATAAAGGGTTTGTTTCAAATTTCTGTGAAGGCCCCCAAGTTCGACAAGAAGGTTCCAGAGTCCAACAAGAAATACCTGACGAAAGCCAGAGGGCACATCAGCCGAAATGCTGTGCAGCTAACAATAAAGATGAGGACAATAGTCTGAATAATCCAAATAATCAAAAATGAAATTTTGCCGGGGACGGTAAAATTTTTTCCTAAAAGTTAGTACTACATTGCAATAATGGCTATCCAGTGATTGTCCGAATGCTGACCTCAAAATGAGGCTACAACACCGCAGGTCTATTCTCAAAGCCATGTAATGAATAATGGTGGAGGGAGATAGTTTAAAAGGACCGAATTATGTACTACTAACCCTTCTCAGGGTAACTTAAAGTAAAAAAGTATTTTTTTAGCACAAAACACACTAGGAAATGGATTTTTTGTCCAACGTTTAGCTCAGTCGGTAGAGTGTTCGGCTAGGAATCTCAAGGTTCTTGGTTCGATACTGGCCCCCGCCAACTCAGCGTATGAGTAGCACAGGGATCTGTGCGGTAAAGTAAGGAGCTGGTGGTAGGTGTGGCGCTCCACCTCAGATGCTCAAATAATCTCCTTGGTCTAGCGCTAGTGAAAAGGGGATAGACTCCCTCGCTGTCTGGTCGATACCGACATTAGGCCGTCCCGACGACTTTACTTTACTTTACTTATGCTACTGATGACTGACAAGTATAGATGATGCTAATGAATTAAACAAAAATATTTTGATTTCGGGATGGTCCAAATCCCATTCGGGACAGTTGATAATTTTTGTTCGGGACGGTCATGAAAAAAGTTAGTGTCGGGGCCTGGGTGATTGTATTTCATATATCCATCCATTTTGTTATTAACATTTCATCACTCTCCATGTTAATCATTGTAGCAAGATATGTAATGGTTGATTTAAATATAACTAAAAAAAGTTCAAATTTCAAGAAAATGTTGCCCCTCCCTCTCACAATTTTGCTTAAGAACTGAGAAGATATTATATGTATTTATTTTTTAAATACCTCAAGTAAGTTTGTTTTCTTAATGAAGTAGAAGACCAAAATTTACTGTCATGTTAAGGCATATTAATTAGTGTTCTCCCTTCTTCACTAAGTTCTAAAAAGAAATCTGTCAGAAAAAAAAAAAATAAATAAATAAATACTAGTTTAGTTCTTTGGACAATGCTGTTGTTATCTCCCTTGTTTTACACAACTTTGGGATTTACTCTGCTTCAATTTCATTGAACATTGTTGTACTCTTTAATACTTATAAAATCTAAAATATCAACATTGTGTAGGTGTTTATATACTCATATTTTCTCATTATATTGTATATGTTTATGAGAGTGAGCATTTGCTATAATTTCATAAATAAGGGTGACTGCATATCCTTTTTTTCCCTTCATTTTTTTTATTTTAGGATTATAGCAAAACTGCATACACTTATTATAAACACATGAAGAATGTTAATTAAACAAAACAATAAAAAAAAAAAAAAAAAAAAAAAAAAAAAAAAAAAAAGTTTCTGATTTCAAAAGCAATAACAACTCAATTGTATCCTTGAAAATGACAAGTGAAGTTGGAAAGCGCCAAGAAAGAAAATTTTGGACAATTTCTATACAAACTTGAAACAAATATTAATTGTGTAAAAAATTTTCCAACAATTGACAACAGTAATCCCTTTCGTTTATGCAAACTTCTCTCCCAACTGAGCTCGTTCCTCCCACTTCCTTCTTGTTCACCCAAAACATAATAGTAGTCGCCGAATTTCACTTCTCTCACAGACACTTGCTTTGTTGCTGACTGCCAGTGTCAGTGACCTTCTGTTTTTTTATCATGGCTTGGCTACTCTTTATGCAAATTCCGTCTCGTCCCATCCGGGTCTCTCGTGCACAGCACAAGCAATTCTTTGCCACTTATGTTGGGGGGATCAGCCATGCCCATTACACATTGTTTTGTACAAAGACAAAACATTAGGAAAAATCTTCTTTTTAAAAAAAAAATATTTTAAAACAAACCTTGTCTATGGTCTTTAATTAAACATATTTGAAAAGATATATTGCTGCAAAAATATAGTTTATTAAAATATATGTGTATATAGATATTAGTGTCCATACACAATATTATTTGCAAAAGGAGTTTAAAAAATCATTTCTGTAATCTAATATAAAAATTCTTATTTCTTAATCATATAGGTTTTTCCAAAACTATGTAACTTATATTTTATTAATTTAAGATTCATGTAACTTATATTTTATTAATTTAAGATTCATGTAACCAACATTTTTCAATTTACATATCAACAACTTCAATCATAACTCATTGTCCATTCAAATATTTGCATATACAATCATCTATAAAGTTTTTTTGGGGGGGAGGTATATATATTTTTCAATAATAATATTTTGCCTGTGTACATTTACATTATTAATGGAAAATAATAGTTTAAACATTTAAAAATGTTCATGTTTTAAAACTGATGTATTCTTAGAAGCAACAAGGAATGAAAAGTGTGTGTTTATTTTTATTTGTTTATTTGTTTATTTTTTATTGTTGAAAGATTTTTTTTTTAAATTATCCTTTTTTGTTTTTAATTTATCTTAACAGATTAAGTGTTTGTTTTTTTGTATTTTTTTTAATAAATAAAGATGCTATTAACATTACTTGTGTGAAAAACAATAACAAATATGGCACTAATATATTAAATCTACTTTAAAATATTTATTTCTTAATAATAACAACACTATACCATATTATTATTTTTGTAATATTTTCTTTCCTCTTTTTTTTTGGGGGGGGGGGTTAAACATTTTTTTAGTTACTTTAATTACAACTCAATAGGGTCATGACAGTGAGTAATAGTGCACACTTGAGACAATGATAAAGGATAAGCCTTTAGCAAAACTCAATGACTCCTTTTGCCTCAAAGAAGCCTGGTTATGCCAAATTAACATCCATATTTATTCAATCCACAAGGGTAGACTGTTCACATTCCATTAACCATGTCCAGGTACAAGTGTTAAGCTGTGTTAATCATTTAATGCTACTGTTGCCCATGGCTAGAATTGAACCTGCAGCCCAGAGATGACTATCTGTATTAACTCAACACCTATATCTGTTGTGCCATGTGTCCAATTGGACAATTCAGAGTAAATTTTTGGAACTTATAAACCTAATGTACTATTTTACCTAGACTATTTACCTTTATACTTACTAGCAAATATATGCACCCTCCGGGTGCAAGTATTTAAGTTTTAATGTAATAAAATATTGTATTAAATTAGAAAGGCTAATGAAACTAAATAAGAATACAGATAAAAAGATTTGAAACAGAGGGAGTATAATAAAAGATTTGAAACAGAGGGAGTATAATAAAAAATGGAACAACTGAACCTTACTCTTCCATCACTCTCATCTTTCATTGTTATTTTTTCTAATTTAAGTATTTAGTTATAAGAGGAAGTAAAGAATAAAATGACAGTTATTTTATCTTGTTAATGGATTTCATTTAAGATTCATTGAAGAGATTTTTGTTTATATTCATTAAAATAAAACCAAACAGTTAGAAATCAATAATACTAAGCACATATTTATTAAATTCGATTTTTTAATATTAATATGCAAATTAGCCTTCCAGTTCACACTGTAAACCGCTATTTTGTTGTATATATAAATATAATTGCATGTTGTTAGTATGTAGACATAGTTAACAGTATTAATAATGTAAGACAATTTTATTAATAATTGAGGTTTAGATAAAAATAAAATCATGGAGAATGTGATGTCAATAACTAAGAGAATTGTGACTTGAGTAGGAATATAGTTTCGGTTACAGACAGAAAAACACACAACCTCCATTATAATAAGATGTATGGTTTTTTACCTTGACTCATATTGTTTGTTTGTTTCTTTAAAAAAAAATCTAATCTAGAATTTCTAATTATAGGTTGCCATATTGTATTCATCTCTTCTATACTTGGTCTATTTAAGAGGTTACTATAGCATAACATATGAGCTGATTCTTTAAGCTTTCTTTTCTTCCCTACTACTATCTTAAATTCATCCCATAACGGCAGATGGTTTCTCTTTTCATTCCATATATGGTCAGCCATACCCGACTTTTCTATTTCCCCTTGTACCACTGCTTTTTGGTGTTCCTTTAGTTTTACTTTCAGTGAATGGCATATTTTGCTTTTGAATACTTTGCCACAGCTGCATGGGATGGAATATACACAATTCTTGGTCATGTAATATTCTGTTGGGGTTTTGACCCCGAGATGTTTACAAAGAGTCAAGTCACTCCTGAATGTTGTCCTCATGTCATATGGATTACATATCTTTTGTTGAGTTAATACAGTTCTAAGTGACAGTCATCTCTGGGCTGCAGGTTCAATTCTAGCCAAGGGCAACAGTTCCATGAAGGCTTCTGATTACAACCTGAAGGCTCCCGAATTCGACAAAAAGGTTCCAGAGTTTACAGAGAAAGTTCCAGAGTCCAACAAGAAATACCTGAAGAAGGTTGGAGGGCATATCAGCTAAAACATTGTGTAGATAACTATAAAGATGAAGACAATAGTCAGAATGGTCCAAATAATACAAATTATTTTATTCTATATTATATTATTTTTATATCATTTTTCAATTGGCCTGTTTAGCTCAGTTGGTAGAGCATCCACCTCAAGACCATAAGGTTCTGGGCTAGATACCAGCTCTTGCCAAATAAGCACAGCTTGGATCTGTGTGGTAATGTGGGGAGCTGATGGGAGGTGTGGTACTCTTCAGATGCAAAAAAACAATCTCACTAGTCTTGCGCTAGTGAAAAGGGGATAGACTCCCTTGCTGCCCAGGCTGATACCAACAATGCCAACTTTCTGCCGACTTTAATTTCATTTTCATATAATTTTTAAGTAATTATTTCTTTATCTAATTGGATGTTATTTTGTTTTTGATTGATAATTATTGACAAGGATAGCAGTAGAAAACTTGAAAAGAAAATATATATGTACCTTAAACAAGCATTTCATAAATTAGTCCCCATGAACTGGGGATTAATTTATGAAATTAGACCAGGAAGATAAGTTTAAGAATGGACACATTTTAAAATATATAGAGTTTATTAATTAAAAATGAAATAGAATGGCCCAAAATTTACTCATTCTGTAGATTCAATCTTCATTCATGGTCCTAGAAAAAGTGATTAGCCAAAATAAGACTTGTTAATTCTTATAATTACAGAGAAATATTCATACATCTTTGATTTCAGTAAGATACAATAAAAAGTCCATCTTAGGTACACAGTTGAAAATATGGCACCAGTTTTCTGTGGTGAGAATTTGAATGAAAATTTAGACTAATAGAAAAGTTCCAAAACAAAAATAATATAGATAATTCCCTAGTAAAAAACAAATCCAAATTCTTCCCAGAAAAAAGTAAGAACAGCGATCTAAATATATTTTTTGAAAAACTCTGGAGCATCAACTTACAGGGAAGAAAAAACACACACAATCTATCACAGAAAAAAAAAAGAAAAAAGAAGCCTTTAAAAGAAAAAAAATCCTTAAAAAAACCAACGGAAAACAACGACAGTCATAAAAGAAGCTGACAAAGGAAGCACAATAGCCATCCTAAATAAAACATAGATAAAAAAAATCCAGGTAATACTTAGTCATAATACTACCTATAAATCAATAGACACAAATATAGACAAGAATATGTTAAAAATTATAAAATTCTGCACAACACACAAGGAAATATTAACCAAAAAAGAAAAAGAATTCCTAACCGACTTCACCCCTAAAACTAGCAACTTCTACGGACTACCAAAACTCCACAAATCAGAGGAAATCAAAACAACAATTAAGACACAAAAATCAGAATAAATAAAAACGCTAGACCCCAATTACTTCAAATTTAGACCTACAGGACCGACATTCCCACCAATAGAATTAGCAAACTAATAGACATCTGACAACAACCATTCCTAAGAAAGATAAAAAGTTACATTAGAGATTACATTCAATCCCTAAACTATATACCACAAAAAGTAGACCATGACACACTCACGGTAACATTCAATGTTACCAGTCTGTATAGCAATATCCCCCATGAATTAGAAAAAAAGCCATCTCATTTTGGATAGAAAATGTAATAGAATGCACAAACAGGCAAAAAAATATACATCAAGTGCACCTCATTAAATAAAAGAGGACAAGAGCAACATTAGACTAGCTAGCAATCGAAACCTATATATGTACATAAATATATTTATATACGGAATCAGAAAGTGGTTAATTAAAGCCTGAAGAAGATACTAAGAAGATCTGAAACACGTGTTACTAAAGTAAAATAAATAAAATCTTTTGGAAAAAAAAAAAAAAAAAAATCATTTTGCGGCCTTCTTTTTTTATAATATATATCATCATCATCATCATCATCATGTCGCGCAAGTAGCACGGATATTCATGACAATCTCTCGCCAACCTTCCCTATCATTCATTGCCCCTGGAAGCTCTTCTGCGCAGTATCCAGCATCCTCACATAGTTGGTCAATATAGGTCCTGGCTTGGCGGCCCACACTAGCATGCCCAGGTGTTGGCTTCCACAGGAGTATATCACTTATGAGCTCATCCTTGCTTCTCCAGCAGTGTCCTGCATGCCTAGTCCATCTTACTCATATGGTTTGGGAGACGGGGGGCAAGTGGCCATACAGCTGCCTCCTTGTGGGGTGCTGTTTTCACGACTTGTTTAAGACTGCACGCAGCATTCTTGTGCAGGTCCTATCTAGCTTATTCTCAAGGCGCTTCGTTAGGGTCCAGGTGGTGCATCCATACAGCAATAATGATATAACCACAGCCTGGAAGAATTGTCGCTTTAGCTTGTCAGCGAGATCGGATTTCCATATGATTGATAATTTGTTTGTCGCCAACCATGCCTTTCCTATTCGTGTATTGATATCGCTCTCTGTGGATGAGATATTACTACCTAGGTATATGAATTGTTCTACTATCTTGAGAGGCTTACCGTCAAGTGTGGAGATGTCTCCTTTCTTTTTGAAACTCATGAACTCCGTTTTATCAGAGTTTACATAGAGGCCGATGTTCTTTGCTGCCTTCTCCAAGGTATGTAGTAGTGACTCAGCCTGTGCTGGTGTATCTGCAAGAAGTGCGAGGTCATCAGCATAGTCTGCATCTGTGACAGTTTGTGCAGGATATCACCTGCTCCTTGCCTTTCTTAGTGTGAAACCTTTTTCTTTTATGGTATCTACTGATGTTCGGAGTACATAGTCTAGGCATATTACAAATATATATGGTGCTAATGTATCTCCTTGTAGGACTCCAGCGACGATGTCAAAGAAATCAGGTGAGCGTACCATTGCTTTAGTGTCTTTGTAGAGCATCATTATAGCGGCAACCGTTTCTTTGGGGAGACCGTACGCTAGTAGTATTTGTTCCATTTTCCCTCTGTGTATGGAATCAAATGCCTTGGAGAAATCTACGAATGGTAGCGTTGCCTCTAGATTCTTTGCTTGAACCCCTTCTATGATCCGTCGTATAGTCAGGATCTAAGAGGTTGTGGACCAATTTCTGTGGAAACCGTTTTGATTTTTCCTAAGGATTTTCTCCGTTTCGGGTCGGATGCAATTAAGAAGAAGGGCATTATATATCTTAGCTGCAATAGCAGTAAGAGTTATGCCTCTGTAGTTTTTAGCGATTCCTAGGTCTCCCTTTTTGGGGAATGGGAGGATGCATCCTTTTGTCCATTTATGTATTCTATTTTGTTTATATACTGCGTTGCATAGCCCAAGTAGTATGTCATTGAACTTTCCCATCTTCCATACCTCGGGGGGTATATCCTCAAGACCTGCTGCTTTTCTACCTTTTAATTTCTTTAAGACTTTGTTGAGTTCTTCTGTTGTGAAATCCCCCAGTTTGATGTCTAGTTGTCTATGATGTTTTGGGTGTTATTTTCTATGATTTTAGGTGGGTTCCCCAGAAGTTTCTGGAAGTGATCTTTCCATTTCTGAAGTCTATCTTTTTGGCTGGTTGCCTTTAGCTTTGATCTAGAGGTACTTTTCCTATCACTGATTTCATTTACTGTTTGCCATGCTAATCGCGACTGTGTCTTTCACTGATTGTCTGGTATATATATATATCAGATAAAAATTATATGAAAAAAAATTGTAACAAATGTTTACGAAAATGAAATGTCTTTTTTATGAGAAATAAAATATAAAAGATATGAAATTGAATGAAAAAGTGAGAAATATATCAACAAAGAGGGCAAATATATTTTTCATAATAAATCAGCAGATAAAGCTGGTAAGAGATTAGCAAAAGAAAGGAGATTAAATTCATTTACAGGATTTATAAGATTAATCTTAAAAATTCAGAAAAAAAAAAAAAAAAGTTCTAAGATTTTTTTCAAATATATTTAAAACATGAAATAAAAAAATCAAGTTGTATTCTAAAATTTCTTTTAAAATAGCTTTTTGTTTAATATTCTCAAGTTTTTCTCTTTTTAATTATTTAACAGCTCTAGTTTCTACATGAAGCACTATTATATATATATATAATTATAATGATTAATAATGGTTATTAATTTTTAGTAATATTTTCTTCTTTCAATGTTAAAAACATGAGGCTCTAGCTTTTAAGTCTTCATAAAATCTTATAGCAACACAAAAAAAAAGGACAAAGTATTTCTATACTAGATGCTATTTTAAGATGAAATAGTAGAAGCAGTTATATAAATTCATTGCATGAAATGATATAAAAACTAACAAATAATAATAATTAATAAATAGCTTTATACATTTATAGAATTAAATAATAATACCTATATATTTTCTTGCATTAAAATATGTTAATGGCAATTAACAAAAATATGTGACTAACTGGGAATAGAAAGCATTACATCATTCTGACTTCTTTCTTTTCAAATTTTCTTTTCTTTATGTATAATGTTTTCTCTTTCACAATGTATAAAGTGTTAAAGAATAATTAATTGAAAGATACTTGATAAAATAATGATTAAGATACATACACTAAAAGTATATCTGACCAATAACCAATAAAATTAAAGTGAAAAGATCAGCAATATACAAACTTAATGTTTTGTGTGCATTTCAGATGAAAGTAAGTAAAATTAAAGGAAAAGTCGTATAGCAAACAGAAGCATAGAATATTGAAAAGCAAAAAGCGATATATGATTCTTAGATATATCAGGAGAAATTTACTCTGAAAAAAGCCTTTTTCACAAATTTACTGTATGCTTAGTGTATACATATGAATTGGTGAATCAACAGAGATGTGTACACACCACAAGTAGATACTGCAAAATAAATGAGTCTGGAGGTAATTACATGCAATATTTATTTTTTTAAAAAGATCTTTTCATGCTGTGAAAGTGTAATCAAACACAAAATGGTAGCAGAGATGGAGGGGTGCTTTTGACTTACATGAAAAAAACGGTGTTCCTAGACATGCAAAGGAAAAAAATTAATGAAGGAAAAAAATTAAAAAATTAAAAACAAAAAATGCTTAAAATTAGAAAAAATTGTATATAATATATAAAGAATCATTATGGCAGTGAAGTTCATGTCACAGAACAATGCTTATATCTTGACACACAATAAGAAAAAATGAATTTAAATTTACAGTGATATTTATATCAGTGACCAGGCAGAAATATATAAATAGTAAATAAAAGAATTCTAGTTTCATAAAAATAATATCTTAACTGATAAGTGTTTTTAATTCCTCAAATCAATTGTTCTATAATTCATTTTTTTTTTTTGTATTTTATAATCCTACATGAAAGTTGTTTTTTTTTTTTGTTTTTTTTTTTCTCACAATCAGTTCCTGGAATTCAAGAATACTGTATTTACTTGAGTACAATGCGATCTCATAGATAATGTGGCTAGCCACTTTTTGTGAACAAAAATCAGTAATATCCTATGTAAATGTGATTCAATTGTATAACCATAATTATATTTTTAAAGAAACTAAAGCAACATTCATGCAACATATTAAAATACATGTAAAAAGCCCAAGTCGTGAATGAGTTATTTGTCTTTCTTCTTTCTCTTTCTTTCCTCTTTAAGATTTTAGAAATAAATTTGCACCATGGATATATAAATATTATGATTCTCTCCCTTGCCTATGAATAAGAGACAAATTAATCTTTAGATGTGTGACAACTTTCACTTAACTGAAGCAAAGAGAACACATTGCCATTTGTAATTTGAAGAGTTCACATCTGCAGGTTAGAGTCATTATGTTACTATTGCATATGAATACACATTAATTATGAACATAAAGACTCATCCAAAGTGACACAGGATTGGGTTTGTTGATGACAGGAAAGAACCAGAATGAGAGTGACATTGGGGTGGAACATCGAGAGAGGAACTTTGGGAGAAAGAACAAAAAAGTTTCTGCCTGACTTTGTCAGTGAGAGAAAAGGAAAACAAATCCTGCTTTGGAAGTTTTGATAACAGTTAGAAAGATGGGACTTGCAGCAAAAGAAACAAGTCTCTTGGCATTGCTTGTTACAAGATGTCTTGGAGATACTACATTTAATCTCTTTGTTTTCACAGTTTTGTTGCACTATTTATGAAATTGTTAAAATTTTTTGTCCCATTGATTATGAATTTCATGCAAATTACCATAAAGCAGAAGGAGAAAAAGAAGAAAAAAGAATTTTAAAAACATAATAAAATAGAATGAAATGAATTATATGTTGTAATATGTTTGAATGTTTATCTTTTTGTAAATAATATTTTTCTTTGGTGTAATGAATTTGGAAATTTTAATGTTTTTAGTCAACTTATTAACATAAACATATCTGAAGCTCATTTGTACCTCAAGTTTCATCTCTCAACACACACACACAGACAGAAAAATAAAATAAATAAAAACAGGAAAAGGGTTACTGCTTATGATACCTTTAATTGAATCAGATAAGTGAAGTAGATAAACAACAGATAATGTAGTTAAAATATTAATTTTGGCACTTCAAGTAGTCAGCCATTATTAAAAACAAAACCAAAAACAAAACAACAAAAACAAATAGTTTAGGTACATTTTAAAAATAGAAACAATGCATTCATGTTTTGATCACTTCATGGGATAAAAAAATAACAAGCTTCTTTTATGGTTCTAGACCAGGTTGCTGTCAGAATTGACATTATTTGTCTGAATTTTTCACACAAGGCTTGATAATTCGCATTATTTGTATTTTTTGGATAGTCGTCCTCATCTTTATTGTTATATACACAACGTTGTGTATGAAACAAAAATCAAGGACAACAGTCCAAAAATTCCAAATAATACAAAATTTATACCATGAAATATTTAAAGTTGATCTTAATATGAATATGTAATTTTAATACAAATATATGAATCAAAGCAACATGTTATAAATTATTTAAACACATCTTTAATTAAGCTCTTTCTAATATTGTTTTTCTTTTGATAGAAAATTATTTCACTAAAATAAAAAAATAAAAAAATCATTAAGCAGTAACTATAAGATAGTGGAGTAACTAACAGATCTAAATCTTGGATTGCATATTACTAATAAGTTTTAAGATATTCAAATTTGATCCAAAAAATGTGAAAACTTTATAAAATAAGTATTTATATTTTCCAAAGGTTATATACGGAGCGTTTCATGAAGGACACACAATCATAACAAGATAACAATCAGTAATATTAAAGAGATCCAATACCTACCAAAGTTTAACTAATCCATGTTTCTTGTGTTTACAAGAAAAGTTAGCGATAATTAGATTCCCGGATAAGAAAAACCTACTGAATAAAAAACATGTATTTCTGTGGAAATGCTTCCATAAAATACATAACTCATTAATGTATTATTAAGATTAATATAGATATAATATAAGATATGCATTAATTATTACCAAAAAAAAACCCCAAAAAAACCTTACAAACTATACCTTAATTGATTTATCAGAAGACTCCAACTCAGTAGTATACATAAATAAGATATAAACAAAATGAATAAAAGGAGTTGAAGATAGCTGATAGATAGAATTACAAATTACTTTTGCCTGATAAGCTTATTGGAAAACTGATCTTTACTTTCAAAGGGAAACAGTTTAGATTTAAAGACCAAAGTTTATATTAATTAAAAGACAGAGAGAAATAAAAATAATTCTAGACTAAACAAGTATATATATAAAATTGGATAAGCAAGGTGTACCTTGAACATTGAAACAATGGTAGAAAGAAAAACTTTCTACAACTATAAATGCTCTATATTTTATAAAATATATTGAACCCTTTTGGATTAACTTCTTATGCTACTACAATGAAAACGTGGTAGTAACTTTTTGATGAATATACAAGTTTAATACAATAATTAGGTAAATAAAAACAAATCCAAAACAGCCTAATTTACTTACAATTTAGCAAATTATCCCATGTATACAATTAGGGTTGAAAGTTTTTGATCATAAGAAGTGTTAAGACTTTGGCTATTAAAACTCAGCAATAGCACAGGAGAGGTTGGGAATTAGAACACAGACCACAAAGAAGGCAAGAAGATGAAAGAAGTTAGGTAGATAAACTAGGTATACAGATGCATATTTCCTAAAATGGAAGGTAAGCGAGATCCAGAAATTTCCTTGCAGCTACACCTCACCCCACTTACCTACACAGCTATTGAGGATACTTTGATTTCATACAAAGGACTTTTCTTGATTTAACTTTTTATTCTGTTTAATTCATTTCTTTTACCCATTTGTATTTAGAAAGTCCTACTATCTCAAACATATGATGGATACCTGCTAGTACTTGCCAGTACCTTAGGTTGGCCCCAATCTTAGCATAACATTGATGAAGAATTTAACATTTCAACTATTCTAGTTTGAGAGAGATGAGGTGATAAAAATTAACTACATAGAAATATTAAAAATACAGTTTGACCCAATATTGATTTAAAATAACAAACTTTAATTAAAAGTTATATAATTACATTTCATTTATATCACACCTCATCTTTGAAACATGCAAAATATAAAATATTCAGAATCTTTATCATCTTCATTAAAATCTAAATGTTGTCTAGTAACTTGGGCTAGAATTCCTGTAGAATATCTCAATGATCTGCTCAACAGATTCAAAACAAGGGGCATAGGACCAATTATTTTATACATGAGTGTTTTGAAAAAGTAACTATAAATCATTCACTAACAAAAATGCAAGAACAAAGAAATTAATACAAACATTACTTTTCAAGATATGAGGCATATTCAAAAAGTATCAAGACTTTATTTACTAAAACAGAAATGAACAATGAATAAAAAAAATAATTTTCTTCAAAATAGTCCCCTTGAAATTCAACAGACTTATGACTGAGTTTTTCATTGATTAAAGCATTACTGAAACTGATCTTTTGATATGGTGTGAAGGTGAGCTTTTTTTAAAAAATATAGTTGAGAAGAATTTTCAGTTTAGAAAACAAGTTACATGAAATTAAGTCTGGTGAACATCAGAGCTGTGGAGTTGGAAAAACTATACAGACTCAGACTCCAGTTGAATTTATACTTTATATGACCCCAGTTTAGTCTGTAAATTTATAGTGCATACTCCTTCATAAATAGAAATCCTGGTTTTATATTTATTTGTAGGCCATAATCACAAGTCGGAGTCAAAGGTGCTAAAAATAGAGGAGCCAGAGTAGAAAGTTTTGTATTCTGACTCCACAGGCCTGGTGAATATACAGCATGTTTATCCTGGCTTTTATTAAAATAATTTTTGTTCAAAAAGCATCAAGACTTGGCTTCATCTTTTTTTCAAATTGGCAATAAATTGTCACTTTATTATAGGTTACTCAATTGTGCAAATGTCTTTATTTAAATTTTGAATTTTAAAATTAAAAACATTCCAAGTTTCAGTCTTTTAATCACATCTTTTTTTATTGGTAAGGATTTTTATTATGTCCTGTTACAGTTGTCACATATATTTCTTACACTAAATGTAACAACTATTATCGAACAGAGGAGGGATCTGAAAAGAGTAGGTAATTATTAGATTCATGAAGTAAAGAATTTCATAAACTAAATGAATGCTGTTTTATGACAAAGCTTTATGAGTAAAAGAAATAGTAAACAAACCTTTTATATGTTCACTGCTTATAACTTCTTCTAAGCCTTTAAGATGTTCCATGGAAGCTGCGGTTTGTCTGATTAGGTCTTCCTCTAGAAAAAGAAAAAATTTTTAAAATAAAAATTTTCATAGATGATGAATAAATGCATGCACACACACACACATAATAGACTGTATAAAATCCACTCATTATAACAGTGTATTAATAAGAAACTGTATATATATGTCCTGAAAAGTCCTAGAGTTTTTATGAACAGCACAACACATGCAAGTTTATAATCAAACAGGCATTGCAGGGCTAATAGACAAATCTCAAAAATCTTTTTACTTATTTCATTTTTTAAACAATGTCTATTATTTTAATCATTGTTGTCAATTAAAAATTTATATTGAATTATTAAAGACGATAATTGTTATCATGAAAGATATAACCAAGTAATAGAAAAAAGATTTACTAATTGTATATATCTATATTTATTTTATATTAAAAAAAATAAATTTTATATTCATTTATTTATTTATCATGAAAAATATATCCCCATATATTATCCTATGAAGTTAATACTGTTATTTGTGAAAAGAAATACTTGTTTAGCGAGTGAGAATATATATATATATATATATATATATATATATATATATATATATATATATATATATATATATATATATATATATATATATATATATATATATACACACACACACACACACACACACATGTAGAATTAAACAAAAGGCACGTCTCCTGTTTAACAATTTTATTGACGATCTTTTCAAGCTTTCTGGCCAACTTTTTTACATGTGGATAGAATCCGTAGATTAGTCATCCAAAGTTCATATCCCAGATGTAAAAAAGCTTGAAAAGATCGTCAATAAAATTGTTAAACAGGAGACGTGCCTTTTGTTTAATTCTACATGTATAAATGAAAGAATGCTGCCCAAATACACACACATACATATATATATATACTAGCTAAAGTACCTGGACCATGACCGGACTAAAGAAAAAATAGGAACACCAAAGAGTGAGTGGCGAGAAAATAAGAGATAGGTATACCCAATTTCGGTTCATTTTTTTTAATATCTCATAAAATAAAATAGGGGATGGGGGTAGACCTCGTAAAAAAATATTTCCCCTAATATATTTTCGTGAAAATCGGTCCATTAATTGATTTCTCATAGTATATTTTGAAAATCCTCTTGTCATAATTGTTTTTGGCTACGTAAAATTTCAGTTGATTTAACGGTGCAAAAATGAAAATATTGTTTTTAAATCATAATTTTGATTATTTCAGTTAGCTGAAAATTAAAAACAAATCATCAGTAGTTTGTTTAATGTTTCTTCTTTCGAATTGAGAAAATTTTTTCAAGATAATATTAATTTTTATGCAAGTTTCATTGTGTTAAATATAGGGGTGGGGTAAATTTCACAGGGAAAATTGGTGGTAACTAATAAGAGATAAATATTTATCAAAATTTTTTTTAAATCTCCGAGAATTGTCTAATGAATAAACGGTCGAAATAAATATATTCGAGATGACACTAATATGAATGAATTAAAGTGATTTCTAAAGTTTAAAAAAAAATGTTAATAAATGATTAAAAGAAATCTTGAGATAAGGGCTAAACTTGAATAACGGTCCGAAAATTAGGGTGACCAAAAACAAAACAAAAAAACAGAACCCAAATTATTTATTTTCCTATTAAACTAACACTAAACTCCAACCCTAACCCCTAAACCCTCCTAGTTAAAATTAACAGTTTTATTACAAAATGTGTGGATTCTGTTTTTTTCTGGGTCACCCTGTATATAGGTGACCCAGAAAAAACAGAACCCAAATTATTTATTTATTTTCCCATTAAACTAACCCTAAACTCCAATCAAACTTATTTATCATTAGAATTATGATAAATTAAATAACAAATTTTCTCATTCAAGTTATGTACATTAGAATCATTTTTATTTTATGTTTAAGGTAAGAACATATACATTGTTTTGTTTATATACGAAATGTTAACTACATCGTATTTTTATTATAAATTTTTTTTTGTTTTTATTACAATACAACAATGTTTACTTAGTTACGAAATAAGTAGTTATATAATTTAACTACCTATTTTTGTAAAAAGGCTTTTTTTCTAAAACTCTTTATACGAAAAAATTAAAAACAAAGTTAATCTAAATTATTATTGTTATTTACTTCGCTTATTATTTATTTCGCTTTATTGTTATTTACTTCGCTTATTATTGTTATTTACTTCGCTCTTTCTTACCAAATAAATATTTGTAAGATAGATTATTTCATTTCATTTCTAACTAAATTAATATTTTAAAGACAGGAATAAAAAGATTGCGATATGAATAAAATTTGATTTTTTGTTAAAACATACTTTTGCTGTCCGAAGCAAAATAATTTTTTTCTATCTCGCTATAAAAAATAATTCAATAGATAAAGACTCATACAAATTATATATTGAGCAAGATTATTTTCTCTTCTTTTCAACCATATGGATATTTTTAAGATTGGACTACAAATAGGCAATAAATTCCGAGCTGAACAGCTTAAGACTGCAAAATTTATTCACTAAAATTGAATTAACTGCTTATCAGCAGTGAATTCAACTTATCGCTTTAACAAAAAGTCAGGTAGGGGACAATATCTTATCATCAGCAGGAGCTGGTATATGGGCAGTTTCGCAAATTGGGTGATTTTGGCTTAATCAATTAATTATATCCCTTAATCAGTAAAAATCAATAACCAAATTTGGCGTGTTTCTTAGTTAGAAGGATATTAATATATATGAGAGATTTCGAATCAGAGTAACCTCCCGTTTTAAACTTATGCGTCGACACGTACATACCAAAAACTTAGTCTTATATATTTAAATATATATATACCTTGTGTCATTTATTGTAAGAGTAATATTTTTTTTAACAACAAAAGAACAAATAAAAATATTGGTGTGCATATGAAATATTATAAGATTTACTCACCAGCAAGGATCATTTCCAATTTTGCAGGTTGTGTTATTGTCAATTCATCTGTGTATTCAGGATCCAGATATTGTTGAATTTGTCCCACTGTAAGTCAAAGACAATTCTTTCTCAGAATATTTTTTTATAAACATATTTTTATTTAGTTTCTATGAATCCATGACAGGCAGTTATGTATTTATCTAACCCACAAGCAGAATGCAACACAAAATCAATTTTTAAGCAGAATATAACTGGTTTGAATTCAGAATTTTCCTTCTCCTAGTCTGCCCTACTGTTTACCCATAGCTGGGGAGGAGAATAGTTGGATTCATAACTTTCCCAAAGGTATTAGTGCTATGTGAAATGCAAACAGCCTTGTCCAGGATTTGAACTCGGGTCACCAATTCCATTTCTTGCAACAATAACTATTACATGAGCACTTTCCTACAGGCAGTTATATAACAGTTGTCAAATATCTTAAATGAAGCACTGTCACCAATATTGATTTTTGGCTAGGATTTCTTTTGTGGGAATAATCTGCTCCTGCTTGTAGGGCGAATTGGGTTTGGTTGGTTTTATGACATGTCAACCCTTCTTGGGTTATTCAATGTTGAATAAAATATTTTTTCCAAGCAATATTGTTTAAAGTAACTTATGATTTGAATCATTTGTAAACAATTATAGCTTCAATTAACTATAATTAATACTAATAATTTGTATTAAAATTATATGGTTTCAAGTAATTATTTCTATTTGATAATACTCATTTGTTTACACACAGTTATATTGTATCAAGTATTCTTACATAAATAATTATTCCTGTCTAATACAAATAATTTTCAAACAGATCTATTTGACTCCAAGTCAGTGTAGACCCAGAAGTAATGGTAACAAAAGGGCTATTCCACATTCCTTAAAGCTCCAGAACTGTAGCCTCACCACTGGATACAATGTCAAACTTAGAACATCCCTTTTAGAGATAAAGCAATTGGGTGTCTTTTTAATAGAGAGAGAATAATTGTCTAAAATATGTTTAGTAATTAAATGCAATTTTTGCTATCAAATATCTTATTAAAATGTGACTACTCAATTGTATTTCTCAGGAAAATAGACAATCAAATAAACTTGAACACAATTATAAGTTACTTACATTTGGTGAAAGATTCGGCAATACTTTTGTGACCAGCAACAGACACCATCATTTTAGAATTGACATTGTGAAGAGATTCAACACACTATTTTCAAAAGAATTAGAAATTAAATGTTATTCTTTAATCAACGAAAAAAAAAAAAAAAAAGAAAAGATATTTATGCAAAATCTTATTTAAAATACTAATGAGAGCTGAAAAAAGTTCAAAATAAGACGGATATAATTGAGGTATTCACTTTGATTTTCTGAGTGAACCTGTAAAAGGAAAAGTTTTACAGTATTCATGGTGAATAATATTAGTAAAATGCAAGAGAAAGTTTGTTTATTTCTGAAGGTAAAAGTTAGTATTTTATATGAGTAAACATTCCAACAGCTTGAAAGTTATTTTTGTTAATATATAGAATGAAACCAAATCCAAAAAAACTGAATTAAATTTTTCTTTAATTGATTAATTTATTTATATACTGCAACACTGATATTAATAATCTGATCCCTTAGTTTTTAGCCTTCAGATACACTGTATTGGAACATGCACACAAAATTCAAACATAATATACATTCAAATATTGGGGGAGGGCAGAAACTGTTAATGTTTGGAACTATCTTTCCATTTACTTTTTTTTTTATCTTGGTAACCGAAATAAACCTCATTAGCATTTGTGAAATACATTGCATGTGGACTTTTTTATTTTTTTATTTGGCCGAGCATGATGTTAACAAATGTTAGTAAGTGTAGTTATATTTTTTAACAGAGGAAAGGTTTTGATGAGTGAGAAAAGCAACAAAAAAAAAAAAAAAAAAAAAAAAAAAGATAGAGAGAGAGGGGGGAAGGAATCATATTGGATAAGGCTTTTAAAAAAAAAAAACAAAAAACAAGCCCCCCAAAAAAAAGAAAAGAGAAAAACACACACAGACACACACACACACACACACACACACACACACACACACAGTGGATTGGCAAGAAATAGCAGTTTCCAGTCTATGTAAGTTTGTTTTACTTTGTGTGTGTGTGTTAATAGAAAAATTGAAAAACACAAAGATACCCTAGGCAAATAAAAAGCTACAATAAAAATATAAAATAATTTTATTAAGTTAATAAAAGAAGATGGCTACAAAATTAATCCCCCTACTTTTCGCAGGTCCAAATCTTACAAACTGTATAAACAGGAATTACTTGCGTGGAGTGGAATAAAAGACTTAGATAAAACTAAAAAAGAGATAGTCATTGCTTTCACGTTGCTTGAAAATGATGAGGGCCAAATTAGAGAGAAAGTGTTTGATCAAATTAATATTGAAGACCGAAAAATAGAAAACGGTTTGGACATTTTGATTGTGTTTCTGTATAGACATCTAGCAAAAAATGATTTAACATTATAGCCGAGACAAGTTTGAAGGTTTTTCACAAAATGAAAAACAATCCATCACAATGTTTGACATGAAATATCAAAAAATAGAAAAATATGGAAATTCTGTCAGAAATCATTTTAAGAAAAGCTAATGTTAAAAAAGAAAAGATGCTGGGGTTGACAGGAATGAACTATGAAAACAGATTGATTCTATGTAAAGAGGCAAAGCATTTATTGAAAAAGTTTAAAGGGGGTAGAGAGCATAAGACTGACACCCAAAACATAAAATTAGAACCAGCGTTTTTGGCAGAAAATGAGGAGGTTTGTGGGCAGCAGGTTATGTCAAAAGAGATAGTCAAAGAAGATGGATTAACTTTATGGGCAGTGGATGAAGATCCAGTCATCTCAAACCCACCAGAGCTGATGGAAAAGTTATATCATGTGGCAAAGGTCCACATAACAAAAAATGAAGGGAATGTTCTTTTTACGGGATATGAAAAGAAAGAGATAACGCAGTTAGGAGCTGATGCCAGAAATTGTGCAGGAATTGATAATGCTTGTAGTAGCATGGTATATTGTAAAAAATTGGTTGAATAGCTATATTGGATGAGGTGGACTGTGTGAAGGTTGTCCACCATGATGGATACAAGGTGTTCAAATTTGAGGTAAACGATTGAAGTCAGAAGGGGAATATAAACTACCAGTATATATTTAATAAGGTTTTTTTTTAAAGCTGATATTATACAATTTCTCTGAATGTTTGAGATGTGGTATTATCTGTGTTATTCGGACTATGAATGAAGATGAGGACAATAGTCCGAATAACACAGATAATACCGATATTATACACTCAGATATCCCCGCATTGCTTTTATGATTATCAATGAAGAGAGCTGGTGTAAAAATGAATCTAGAAGATGATACTGCTATCATCATTGGAAAGGAGATGATAGAAATGGTGCCAGAACAAGAAGTAAATGCAGTCAAATTTGAAGAGATCAATCCAAAAGATCTGAAATTTGCCATTGTTAAAACTTCATTGCCAATTTGCACATCCCCCTAAGGAATGTCTCACAGTATTGATAGAGGATGTTAAGACATGGAGAGAGGAATACAAAGCTATTTTGTCAGGTATAACATTGGGATGCCTGTTATGTCAAGTATATGCCAAAATACCTCCTTGTCCAGTGGTAGACAATGCCAATGGCCAAAGATTTTAATGAGAAGGTTGCAATGGACTTAAAGCTTTACAAAGGTCATTGAATTCTTCAAATGATTGATATGCGGTCCAGATATACAGTTTCCATTTTTATTAGTCATAAGAAAACAAGTAAACTTATTGAAGCTCTTATGAAGAACTAGGTTGGAGTGTTTGGTATCATGGGATCTTTTAAGACAGATGATGGAGGAGTTCAGATGAAATCAGAGAAATATCATCTATTTTGAATGTTTGAGTGTGTACTACATCTAACACAAGTCCATATAGGTGCAAGGGTTTGATGTGACCAGCTGATTGATCAGAGGGGCACTCTCCATCCACCCGTCTAGCCTAAGTAAGGGCCAAAGTGGAGTGTTGCATGTCATGGACTGCTCAGCCATCAGGGATCCACCCTTAAGCATCATAGGTTGCTACCTGTGGTCAACAAGTGGCTCCATTAGGGGGACTTTACTCCTCTGGAGAGGTGCAGTTGGCATATTCTACAGCCCCAGCCGACAGGGTGGACTGTTTTATGGAATTGTTAGGGGGGGGAGTTTGTTATCACCACCTCAGCTAGATAATTGTCCATCCTGTTTTTTTTTTTTTTTGAGAAGAAAGAAAAGAAAAAGGTCATGCTACACACGAGAAAAAGTATAAGAAAGAAAGAAAAAAAAAGAGAGAGAGAGAGAGAGAGAGTGAGCGAAAGATAGAGAGGGGGGGGAGACCATGGAAATGATAACATTAATCTGTTTCAATGGAATGGAATGAAGCGAGAGTGAGTTAAATCAAGATTATTATACTTTTTACATACTGAACAATTGCAATAGCTCTTAAGTATACATATTAAGCGTTGTGATATTACATACCACAGCATGATAATTTAACTATTTAGTTAAATTATCATACTGTGGTATACCCACAGGTCCACTAGTTCGATTGATTTGGTTTGGTTTGGTTTGTTTTACGGCATTTCAACCTCGGTGGGTCATTTAATGCCGACAAAGTTGTGAAATAAATTCATTGTTAATGCATAATACAATTTTGTTTATAAACTCATGTTTTTCTATTTAACCCATAGATGGGACCCTAACAGGTACTACCACTCCGGGTCAGAGTGGACAAGGGAGCAATGGTGATGAAGGGGTGCTCCACATTCCCCAAACCTCCAAAACTGGAACTTCACCATCAGATAGAGTTTAACGTCATTCCCAGGACATGTAGACCCGCAGCCACCGCCTTCTAGAACCTATATGATAAAAAAGGGGTTGGGGATCGCCATAAGGGCAATAGGGTTGGGAAAATCATATAAGTGCTAGGGCTTGACGTGACCAGCCGATTGATCGGAGGGGGCCTCTCCGACCGCCCGTCTAGCCCAAGATAGGGCCAAAGTGGAGTATTGCAAGTCATGAACTGCTCATCCACCTAGGTTCTATCCTTAAGCATCACGGGTCGCCACCCACGGCCTACAGGTGGCCCCATTGGGGGAGTCTTACCCCTCTGCAGGGGTGCAGTCGCTGCATTCTAACGCCCAAGACGACAGGGCAGTAGTTTGATTGAATTGTTTCAATAAAAGCAACTTAAAATTAAGATGAAATAAAGTAGGAGTCAAAATAATAATAATACTTGTATCTTGTCAAAAAAAACAAAAAAAACAATATCAATCATTTGCAGCTAAGAAATAGTATCCAATTTCTTATAAGTTTACAAAGTAAAAAACAATGGAAATATTACAGTTAAAAAAAAAAGAAAAAGAAAAGAAAAGAAAAGGAAAGTAAAAAAATAAAGAAGCAAATAGCCCACATTTTTTTTTTAAGCTGCTTAAACCATTTTTGTAATTGATACCAAGTTTACTATGAAGTGCATCTTCTATAATGACAAGAATTTAAAAAAAAACAAAAACAAAACAAACTTTATGCCAATATGTCATAGTTATATACATTGCTGATAACATGGGAATCCCATTGTGGTGTAATGGTTAGCAAGCTAATCTTGCAGATCTATTACTACTTAATAGAGAGTTCGACCCTTGTGGCCTTGTTTCACATTCTATCCATGGTGAATAGGTAGGTAAATACCTATTATTCATAAAATTATGATTAACACTAAATTTATATTTGTAATATACTGGAATTATATTCTGGGTAGAAATCTACTCCAAAGACACTAGCAGAAGTGAACATTGGATGATTATTGTAATAAATATTAGTATTAGAGCCACCATCTTGTGGTTTACATGTGTTGCTATTGGGTTAGCCTTAAGAGTTAATCTGTAGCCATCATTAGTACGAATAGAAGATATTACAATATTACCGTTGCAAATAAATATATAAATCATTATCAGGTTGTGCCAGCAGCACAGATCTCCATGACTCTTCCTTGCCATCTATCCCTATCGGTCATCACTCCTGGTAGGTCCTCTGTGCAGCATCCAGTGTTCATGCAGAGCTAATCAACAATGCAGGCTTTTGCTGGCTGGCCCACACAGCTGTGTCCATGTGTTATTGCCCATAGGATAATGTCACTTATGAGCTTGTCCTTGCATCTCCAACAGAGTCCAGCGTGTCTTGTTTGTCTAACCCAAATGGTTTGTGCGATAGGAGGTAAGTAGTCATACAGTTGCTCTTTTGTGGGGTGCTGCTTCCAGGATTTGTTCAAAACAGCACACAGCATCTTTGTATAGTTCCCATCTAACTTTTTCTCTAATCGTTTCATTAGAGTCTAAGTGGTGTAACCATACAGTAGCACCGACATGGTTACAGCTGAGAAGAATTTTTCATTTAATTTTATCAGTGAGATCAGATTAATGGTAAGTCAACCTAGAGAAATTATAATGTTTGAGGTGAACATGAATGTGAACCTATACTATTGTTATTAATTTGCAAACTAGATTGGAAATTGCTTTATTCTCAAAGACCATTTTAATGCTATTGCATATAATCACATTATGATAGTTTTTTTCCCTCTGTTATAGTAATATAAATCATGTTAACATCAATTTTTCATAAATCTAATTTTGTAATAACTGGACAATATCTATTTTTTCATGTTAGGCCACTGTTTATAAAATAATCGTGTTAATTTTTTTAATTATTGTGTTTCTTTTCTAATGTTCAAATATCAAATATACAATTGTTAAATCTTCAAAAAATTATATTGGTTTGTCAATTTTTCATATTGAAAAATAACGCAAGAAATTAGTAACAAATTAAAAGATAAAATTTAAATAATTAAGTTTTAATTAAATATGGGTTAGCCTTAAGATTCAAAGTTGTAGTAAATATTTGATTAAACACTTGTTTATTTAACCTGGTTTTTTGTTGTCTTTTTTTTATTGTTATACACTGTTTTATGGACAGTTTAAGAATTAATCACTTTTGAAAATCCATACATAAAAAAGTACTGTAATTTATCATTTACCTTTTAAACAAATTCTTTTTGATAAAATGTTTTGAAATATTGTTTTTTCACTTAATATTTTAGATGGTAGAAAATAATTTTCTTTTCAGAGTGGTATCATGTCTGTGCAATTTTTGATTTAAAAATTGGCTACACTTTGAATTAATGTTTTTTTAATAATTATTTATTGAATTTTACATAATACAAAAAAAAAAAAAAAATCAAGAATTATTTAAAATTTAAATATGGTTGTTTTACTTTTAATTCAATTACTTAATTTATCTAGATTTTTTTTTACTTGGAAACAAATCATTAATTGAATTAATCAACTTATTTTTATCTTTATTTTTTAAATTGTAAATTATTGAATTCAAATTTCTATATTGTTATGAGCTGACATTTCCTCTACCCAGGCAAAAAAAAAATTTCCTGGTTGGATAAACACAAAGTCTATTTTTACATGGGAATTTTTATGGGGCATCCAGCAAGGATCAAACTCACTATTCAGTAGTAATGGATCTGCAATTTTTGCATGCTAAACATAACACCACAATTTTTTGTTTTTTCTCCTCTACCTAGGCGGCGCTGGGTAGCCACTTCAAGTATGTGTGTAGGTGTGAATGTAAAACATTAAATACAAAATGTTTAATCTTGGACATTTCTTTTACTGAGACACTTCAAAATACATTTGTTGCTAAACATTTGTCTAAAACTATAAAACATGCACCTCCAAATATGAATAGATAAAACAGTTAAGCATGTTCTTATATGATGTGTGACAATAGATAATTAATTTTCAACAGTTTTTACACCACCAAATTCATGGCATTAGATAGAAATCAATTGTTCTTTAAGTGTTTTTTGGTTTTTTTTTTCAAATTAGTCATGAATTCTCTTAATACTCTCTAGTGCTATTAAGCTGTAGTAAATAGTGAGGATGATGATATAACACAGCCTTGGCACAAACCATAAAATTTAATTATAATTTTCCCATAGCTGGAGGGAGAATAGTTGGACACATACCTTTCTCAATGATATTAGTGCTATATGTAAAATGCAATAAGCCTCGTCCAAGATTTGAACTCTGCTTGCATAGTTCATTTCTTATGACAATTACCATTGCACCACATGCTGCCTAAAAATAGGACAGAAGTAGTTTTTATATTTGACAAAGTACTAATTACATTTTATACTTTTCAAATTGACTGTTTTCATCTGTATATTTTTATATCTTATAGTTTTTTTAAAAATAACCATGGTATGTCTCGTGTTACAGATACTACACTGATCCAAATCAGAAGTACTGGGGAATAGCACTTTGATTCTAAGCAGAGCATATAGTTACTACACTTTGCTCTTAGGCAGTATCTCTCATAATCCCATCAGTTTTCATGGGAATTAGTTATTTAATAAATATTTCCTGTAATCTGAAATCCAGATTAATGAGCTGAATTTTATTTAGATATTTTCTTTAATTTAGACAGAAACAATTCATATGAAACATGATAAACATTAAGATTGATTTTTTAAAATCTGAATAAACTAGTGATTATAGATATAATACAAACTTGCTTACTACCAAGTCATGCTGAAAGCAGGAGTTCACACCAGATCACTAAAGTTAAGCAGTGCTGAGCCAGCTCAATACATAGATGGGTGACTACTTAATAATAGCAGCTATTATAAGCAACGCGAGACCTATGTGCCTGACTAAACACCTCGCATGGCCTAATGTTTAGCTACCTAGGATAAAACTTTGATATAAAATAATTGAAAAAATAATAAATACATATTGAACATGGTATTTAGAGAATCTTTGAAGATAAAAAATCAAATCAAAGAGGTTTGTCATATTATATATCAATATAAAAGTAAACCATATTTAATTTGGCTTTGTTTTTAGTATGGTTTAATCATCATGATGTTGTACTGACAGCATGGATTCCCATGACACTCTCTTGTCACCCGTCCCTGTCTGTCATCATCCCTGGCAGGTCTTCCACACAGCATTAAGAATCTGCACAGAGCTGATTGATGTTGATGTTTGCTGGTCATCTTACACTGGTGTGTTCATGTGTAGGTGTCCACAAGAGAACATCATTTATGAGTTCTCCCTTACTTATCCATCAGTGTCCAGCATGTGTTGTTCATCTTACTTGGATAGTTTGTGTGAAAGAAAGGGATGGATGGAAAGACTCCCTCTAGCTTCCCGCAATATATTTTAATAATAGTTCAGGAATAAAAATGAGTTTGTTTTTCTTATGTGTGGCATTGAATATATTTCTACTCTGGTGAAAATCTAAGAATCCAGATTTTATTCTTTTAATTTATTTTACGTAACACTAAATTTAAAAAAAAAGAATTGCATATTCAAACCAGTTTAGAGGTACTTATTTACTAAGTTTTGCTTAGTTGTGGCACAAGGCTGCAAATATGGGGCACCTAATGAGAATCAAACTCACTAACAATGGTTTGCTACTCTAGTTTGCTAACCATTACAACATGATGTGCTAAGATTGAAGCTTTAAATATTTGAAATTTAAGACTAAGATAAAGATGTACAGCAGAACATCTTCTATAATTAAGTGATTATGACTAGACAAATCAGTGCCAATGTGAAAGAAAATTATGAATATCGATAGATTTTGATGGAACATACTACCCTACATGTTCATTAGATCTAGATTAATCAGTAACTTTTTCATGCCTTATACATTTATAGAACGTATCTTCTTAGACCGTTGTGGATGCTCTCTACCAATAAAGCAATTCTTCATTCTGTTACATTTTTAATCTTTTTAACTCATTTCTTAAAATAATTTTGTATAAGTCAAATTATTGCCCACACAATTTCCAACATAATAATGACATTAATTTGACTAGATTTGTACTATTCAATAAACAATTCATTCAGTACACTCAATTTTAATACAACTTATACTGTACATATAGATAATAAACCATCCACCAACAGATTTAACAACATCCACAAATACTATTAATACTACTACTACTACTACTACTACTAAAATGAATAAAAAGTAACAATAACTAAATCAAAATTAAGACAGATCATAAAAATAATAGAATCAGAAATATTGAATATTAAAGTAATAGATGGTCTAAGTAATTTGTAGGTTGTTTAAATTAGTAAATATTTGAAAGAGTTGGTTAAATAAAATTTACATTGACATACATCATGCTAAATAACAAATCTAACAAATATTCAATCTACAAAATGATGTAGACTTATGAAAAAATTTGAATAGTGCAATCTAAACTTAATTACAAACAAGACATTGCTATAACCATGTACAATGTTTACAAAATGCATAAAAAAATTAAATCTATTAATTCTTACATAGGCCGAGAATTTTTCATTGTGCCTTAACTAAGAAGAGAATGACTTATTTTTTTAAAATTTCTATTTTCATTTTATTTTTTGGAAATGTTAGACTTACTTGAGAAATGTGCCAAGTGTGTTAAAGTGAGAGTTTAATATGTAGGTTTCATGCCTCTAGGTCATTCTCTTCTTGGTCAGGCTGAGAACTTTTCAGCACTCCCTTATATTAAATTATAATAAGTTATATGTTTCAAATATAGAAAAATTTGAAACTAAAAGTTTTGATTATTTATGGGTTAATACAATTGAAAAACTTAAAGTAATTAATTTAAAACAAATATAGCTACAACTAAAGTTTAAATAAAAAGTAAGTTTAGTATTTTAAGTTTCAAAATCTTAAATTAGGCAACAGTCTAGATGTATTACTTACTTTTACAAAAATCTTTTTAATTAATATACATTTTAAAATGGATACCATAAACAGTGCAGACATTAAATTATTTTGCAGTGATTGTAGTCTGAAGAAATTTGTTATATTATTAGTATTAAGATTAGAATTTGAGTATATTTGATCAGGCTGAATAATTCAATCTCTAAATTCACAATAATGATTTGTGTTTGGGGTTAGTTTTTTCATGTCAAGAGGCAGAAGCAGCTATGTGCATGAAATCATTACCTTGACATTGGCAGGTTTACCCTGGAAAGGAAGCAGGAAAACATGGGTTATTCTACATGAACATGCCATGGAAGGAGGCAATCACATTACAAAACCAAAAAAGCAATGGGGTGAAATTAGCAGTCAACATGAAAATTATATTTGACATGCTGTCAACCTTTGTTTACAAACAGAACAAAAATAATTGAAGCATCAATTCAAAACAGTTCAAACAATTCATGCCAATTAAAAAAAAAAAAAGAAAAGAGAAAAAAAAAAAAGAGAAAATTAACTGGTTAAATGTAACAATTTATGATGAAAAAATCTGAAAAAGATTAAGTTGTTAAATACATTATCACCATATTGTTATTTATTGGTAATAAATATTCTAGTGCAATCCTAAGGTAATTAATGATCTTAAGTTGTTCAAGTAGTCTACAGTACAAAAAAAAAAAAAAAAAGTTTTATACGTAAACTGATTTAATGAGTTAATAAAAAAACTTATTTTTTTTAAAGAAAAAAAAAAAGAAAAAAAAAAAAAAAAAAGAAAACTTATCCAAGACAATTTATATATATTGTTAGTTTTATAATGCAACTTCCTTAATTTATAAGTAAATAAAGCAAGTATTTTCTTTTTTCTTAATTTATTCATTGCTTTTTGCTTTATGGAAATGTGGAAAAAGTATATTTTTTATTATTTCTAATTTACCCCAATTGACAACCTGAATAAGTTTTAAAAAAGCACAAAAAGAAAAAAAAAAGCAAGTAAAAATTATGATTAAAGAAAACACTATTTAGAATTATTATTATTATAATAATAATAATAAAGAAAAAAGGGACAAATAACCCCACTGACAACATACATGGCAGTCCTAGCATATATAAAATTTTTAAAAATTGTACTTTGTGGAACTGCTCATCTCCTTAGGAGAGTACTAACAATGTGAGTGGAAAAGTAACACCTAAAAGAGGCAAACCCCCCCCCTCAAAAAAAAAAAAAAGGAAAGAAAAGAAAAAAAAGCCGAACATAAATACATAGAACCCATAAAGATAAATTTCTTCTTTCACTCTAAGTTTTGGATAAAAAAACAGTTAGAAACCAAAAGTAAAGCTGAATAATAATAATAATAATATGAATATGTTTCTACTGAAATAATGGTTGACAATATGATGATAATAGTTTAGAAATATTTTTTTTCCTGTTATGCAAGATTAATAATAAATAAAATAAAACAATTTTTAGTATGTATCATGGTGTTCTGTACTATAGTATAGAATGTTATGGTATGCATACAATCTTATACTATGAAATGTATAAATCAATATGTGTATGTGTATTGATTTATGTAATGAATAGATATTTAGAAGTTCATATTCATTGCATTGTTATTATTATAGTTGATTAAGAAACAACTGAAATTGAATTTATAAATATCAGAAAAACAAAAAAAATAGATAAATATAAAATAAATAAATCCAAAAAAATAAAAACATCCCATGATAATTTTGTAATTCAATAAAAATTAAAAAATAAAAAATAAAAAATCCCATTAATTTATTTCTTTGGACCGTTCTATTCATCATTTGCATTCATGATGGAAAAACTGTATTTACAATTTTCATTTGATAAAAGTGTGATATTAGTATAATGACAAAACAGTTGAATAAGAATCTCTTGAGACACACTGATTATGTAATTCTTATACAAGTTATAGCAGCAGCAGTAAAACTATATAATTATCTGAAAGATTTTTTTTTACAAGTCTGTTAACTTTATTTTGATACTGCTCGATAAGAAATTAATTACAGAGTACCTATATGTACAAACATGGGATCCAAAAAGGGTAGAGACATTTAAACATAAACCTATTTTAGAATAACTTTCCATTAAATACTACTAGAAAATATATGCGCACTCCGGATGCAAGTATTTAAGTTTTAATGTAATAAAATATTATATTAAATTAAAAAGGCTCATGAAACTAAATAAGAATGCAGATAAAAAGATTTGAAACAGAGAGGGGTATAATTGAAAAATAGAACAATTGAAATTTACTCTTCCATCTCTCCCGTTTTTTATTGCTAATTTTTTCTAATTTAACTATTTAGCTGAAATAGGAAATAAAGAATAAAATTACAATTATTTCTTCTTGTTAATGGATTTCTTTTAAGATTTATCCCGAAAATTTTGCTCTTATTCATTAAGATAAAACCAAACAATTACAAATCAATAATACTAAGCACGTATTTATTAAAATCAAATAAAAATATCAATATCAAAATTAGCCTTCCTGTTCACACTGTAAACCGCTATTTTGTTGTATATATCAATACAATTGCATGTTATTAGTATGTAGATATAGCCAACAGTATTAATAAAGTAAAACAATTTTATTAATAATTAAGGCTTAAATAAAAATAAAATCATGGATAATGTGACGTAAATAACTAAAGGAATTGTGACTTCAGTAGTAATATACTTTTGGTTATAGACAGAAGAAACACACAATCTCCATATATAAGGTTCTGTGAATTATTGAACTAGTATCCTCATCTTTGTTATTATTGTAAAATATCATAAGCTTTTTTTTCTGCATTCCACAGGGAATATATTCAATCTGGTAATATTTAGTACTTTTTTTATTTAAATATCAAATCTTCTTCTCAAACAATTCACACCTTCATGTTAACACCAGAAATAAAATCCAACTATACAGGGCGTTTCAGCAAAATTGATATCATTTTATAATTTAACAACTTGACCAATTCTTATTCAAATAATCTCGAATTCTAACAGCATGTGTAGAAACAGCTCAAATTCAATGTTTAATATATCATTTCAAGAAAAGGTATCTGAACATTGAAATGAGAACATTGAGTTTTTCTTCAAATGCTGCTAAAATTTAAGAATATTTGAACAAGTTCTAATTGTTAGATTACAAAATTAAATCAATTTTTCTCAAACACCATGAACTTCTCAAATTAGGACAATTTTCTGAAACACCATGTACCTTGTTGAAGTGAGTTAGTATACTGTTGGTTTGAACAACAAAAACTAACTAAGCACAACTGAACTGGTGCTCAAAGCAGCTGATATTTATGTGGCTCAAGAACATTCTACAGTAGGCTTGTGACAATGCAGGATCTGTATTGAGTTATGACCTGCTGGTTACCTTATCTGCTAATTTGACAGTAACTGGAATATTGCTTCTACATCTCCCCTCCCTCCTTTGAGTGGGTAGGGTGCTACTTGAGGTCGGCAACTCTTTAAGGCTTGGACTGTTGTAGGGCAATAACCTGGATAGAGCCCGGGGGATTTTTGTTGGTCTTCATCTTGAGTAATGAGGGTATGATGATGTAGCCCTAGTAGTATCATTACTGAAGGCAATCATAGGGTTGGGTGTTAGAGTTGGAGCTGATGGGATCAAGCATTGCATTAGGCATTGGTGTGGGTTTACGTTTCATTCTCAGCTTTTTCAGGAAGCAGTGGTTTCTCAGTGTAATCCTACCCGATCCGTTGACTCGGACCTGGTATTGCCCATGTGGGAGAACTTTTATGATACTGCCTGTAGCATTTTACCGATGGTTTGATTGGTTCTGGATGGCTACTTTGATGCCATTCTGTAGCAGGTAAAGATTGTTTGTGTGCCTGTTGTATCTTTCTGACAGCAGGGCGTTCTGTTAATGGATACTCTCCTCTCGACATCCGTCACAGCTATCCATTCAGGGTGTGGTTTGCAGAGGATGGGTCTCAATGGGATTGAATCCTAGAGCTGGCAGTGAAGTAGCAGCTGTGCTGGGGGTTAGACTGATGCCTTAGATAGAGGAATTGCGGTAATGCAGAATTACTTGGGCGACATTATCGTTGTCTAGTGACTGAGGGCCTGTGTTACCATGGATTATCCACTTGCCGGTTTTGACAGAGAGTTCTGCTCGGCCATTGGATTGAGCGAATGCTGCTGCTGATTTTCCGTCGTTCACATACCACGTCAGGAGGAACTGCTGAAATTGTTCAGAATTGAAAAAAGGGCCACCATCACTACTCAGCTCTTCAGGGGCATTATAGATGAGGAAGAATTACAGACAGATGGATATTAATTTTGGAGGTGATATAAAATGAACGAGCTCGTGTGACCAACACCTCAAGCATGTCAAGTAGTTTGCTAGGGTTGGTATTGAAAAATCAAGGTAGGTGTTGATGGAGTTCTGGATGGTTTCATTGGTGCAATTATATAACTAAATGTTAGTCTGTGTGGGAGGACAATTGATCATTTTTGTAAATATGTCCCAGTCTATTCTGAACTTTCTGAATTGTTGCAGGATCACTTCAGAGTTGAGTTGAGGAAGTTTTGCTGTTAATGTTTTTGCTGTAAAAAGTTTTCCAACTGGAGTCTGTTCAATTAACAACAGTAATCCCTTTCGCTGTCAGCAAACTTCTCTACCGACTGTGCTTGTTCCTCTCACTTCCTTCTTGGACACCCAAAACACAGTAGTCGCCGAATTTCACCTCTGTCACAGACACTTGCTTTGTTGCTGACTGGCTTGGCTACTCTTTATGTTCGTCTCGTCCCATCCGGGTCTCTCATGTACGGCACAAGCGATTCTTTGCCGCTTACATTGGGGGGATTGGCCATGCCCATTACATTTGCATAACTAGCTAATGATGGGAGTGTCACTGGGGGTTCTTTGGTGAGCATGTCACCCATAGTCCTGATGCCCAATTCTTTAAGCATTGCATCATCCAGTATATGCAAGCTGGATCTCATAATCTCCTCACTAGCAAATGTCTGGGCAGAGGCAACAGATATATCTGCCTCGATAAACATGCTTTCCCATCCAGCTAGGTCGAATCCTGTTCATAGTGCCATGTTGAAGTGAGTTAGTATACTGTTGGTTTGAACAACAACAACTGCCCAAAGCAGCTGGTATTTATGGCACTCCGGAATATTCCATGCATGCATTTGGATGATTCCATTCCTTGAGTCCTGATTGGCTGCTTGGTTTCATTGATGTTATGATGCTAGATAAATAAGTTACCATTCTGCAGTAGGCTTGCAACAATGCAGGATCTATGTTAGGTTATGGCTTGCTTGTTGCCTTGTCTGCCAATTTGATGGTAATTGGAATATTGCTTCTACATACCTCACAAATGATATCAATATTTCTGAAACACCCTGTATGTATTAAAAGAAAATTAGTTATGGAAAACACTATAACTATACCAGACACAATATATACCTTAGGAAAGCTAAAGAACATGTTCATTGATACACTATGCGTAAAACAACAAAGATGGGGATATTAATACAAATAATTTATGGAAGAGTAATGATGCTTCATCTAAGAATTTCAGACAATATAAACTGAATATTATTTAATATCTGTCTTAATAATTGGAAAGAGTCTTATTTATTTGTCCTCTACAGAATTAATATTATTCTCCCTCTAGCTATAGATATATAGTAGAGCAGACTGGGCACTTTAACCTTGGTATGACAAACAGTCTAGGAGACAGAAAATTATGAATTTAAACCTGATGAATTCCACTTTAAAAAATTGACCTTGTGTCACATCCTGCTCATGCAGAGGGGTTGATAAATATATATAGACAACCAATAGAGCAATACCAAATTTGGTAGACATTTGGTACACGAATTATCATCATGTTGTACTGACAGCACGGATCTCCAGGATTTTTCCTAGACACCCATCCCCATCAACCATCACACCTGGAAGATTCTCTGCACAGCATCCAATATCTGTGCAGAGCTGATCAATGTAGGTTTTTGCAGGTCGACCCACACTGGTGTGCCCACATGTAAGTGACCATAGGAGAACATCAATTATGTCCTTGTTCCTATTTCTCCAGCAGTGTCTTGTTTGTCTTACCTGGGTAGTTTATGTGATAGGCGGCAAGTAGCCATATAGCTACTTTTTTGTTGGGTGATACTTCCAGGATTTGTTCAAGACAGCATCTTTGTACAGTTCTCTGAGTGTTTCATTAGATTCAAAGTGGTGTAGCTATACAGTAGCACTGACATAGCTACAACTTGGTTAAAAAAAAACTTTGAAAAATTTATCAACATGTGCAAAGAGTGTAATTTCAATCTATGATTCCCTGGGTTATGAGCCTAGTTTTGATCTACGGACCTATGGGTTATGAGTCTAGTTTCAATCAATGCACCTCTGGGTTATAAACCTAGTTTATATGTCTATGGTTATGAACAGATTTTCAATCTACATACCTCTGGGTTATGAGCCTAGTTTCAATCTATGGACCCCTAAGTTATGAGCTTAGTCTTGATCCACACACCTCTGGATTATCAGCAGAGTTTCGATCTATGAACTCTTAGCTTATGAGCAGAGCTTTGATCTTTGCATCTCTGAATTATGAATTTATTTTTGATCTACAGACCTCTGGCTAATGAACAGAGTTTTGATCTATGCACCTTTGGCTTATGAGCAAAGTTTTGATCTATGAATTTCTAGCTTATGAGTGTAGTTTCAATCCACAGCACATTTCCAGGATTAAAAATATCATATGAATTTGAAATAGAGATAAATAAGAAGTCCAAAGAAATAAACTTTCAAGAAAAGCGAGTTTTTGTTTTAATGATAACATAATAAATACAAAGTGATTTTGCAGGACATTGCAGGAAGCAGCAAATAAACATAGAAAATGGTAGCTATAAGCATAGCAATAAGAGCAGGAATCATTGACTGTCATCTAAACATATAAGGAATAAATTTCATTAAGATCCTAAGAATGTATTATAACACATTTATACTCTAAAAGTAAACAAAATGGCCTGATATCTCAACATATACATATACATATATACATATATATATATATATATATATATATATATTACACACAAGCTCTGAAGCAACTAAGCAATTAAGCAAAATAGGTTCCTCTAGCTGAAGAAAGGAGTTCCAAAGTATTTGTATTTTTTATAACAGGTAGACACTCACTAACATTGATTCATTGCAATTGTTTATTTTGATAAGCAATTATGTCTAAAAGAGACATATTAAAACTAAAGAACCAATGACTAGACCAACAAATATTTTCTAAAATTTGATATTTTTTCAACAGTCATTTCTAACTCAATTTTACCTATTTATTTTGACAACATATTCATTTCAAACAGAAATGCTGATATCTATTTTTCTTGATATTCAATAAATAAGATATTTACTAAAAGACTAAATCAGTGGGTGGCAAACCTGTGGTATCCAAGAGATAATTTTCGCTATTGATAATTAAAAAATCACCTTTAATAATTTTCGTTTTATCTTGGCTAGTATAATTTACTGGAAATAATTTGTTTTATTTTATTTTCATTTATTTAAATTTATTTGATGTATTCTAAGGGTATATCAACCCATATAGGATTATTTTAGAGGTTAGGGAAATGTTTTCATTGTATGTTCATATACATTTTTGTGCTATTGCTTTTTTTTTTTAGTACATGGTCCTATCAAATACAAATAATTTTTAAACAGATCTAATTGACCCATAGTATGACTAACTCTGTGTTAGAGTTAACCTGGGAGTAGTGGCAATGAAGGGATATTCTCCACTCCGCAGAACTGGAGCCTCAGTATCAGATGTAGATTAGGATCATACCCAGAACACCCCCTTCTGGAGGGGATACAGTTAGAATATTCTAAAATCTAACATGGTGAGCAATTTCTATAGTATATTTTCATTATAGTAGAAATATAAGTATCACAACTCCTAGAAAAAAAAAAAAAAGATCCATTATCATTGTTATTTCAGATTTTACTCTTTGTAAATTATTTGTTAAATAAAAAAAACATTTAATTCCTAAAGATGTCCTATTTGACAATTCATGAGTTATTATTGTCTAAACAGACATCCTTAAATATGCTTTCAAGCATTTTCTTCCTTCTACATTTGTAAAATACAAATATAATCATCATCATGACTATCTCTTGTCACTCTTCCCTATTGGTCATTGCTCTTTGCAAATCCTCACAACATTCAGTATCTGCACAGAGCTGACTAATATAAATTTTTGGTGGTTGCCCCACTCTGGTGTGTAATCATGCTTCGGTTTGATGCTCAATATTAGATTCAGTAACATTGGAAATCATGGGAAGCAGCATGGTGGATGTAAAGAAGCAAGGTAGATGAATCCAAAAATGGATCAACAGTGCACTTCATCAGATGCTAGGCATATGAACCTCTTAGGTTAACAGCCAGGAAACTAGTGCTACTAATCTTTAAGGGTGGCATCTATTGATGTGATAATAAAAACAGCTACTGAAAAATTAACATTACTAGAAACCAATATAATAAATTAACAATTTTATGTTTATGGGCATGTGAAGGGATGACTTTAGATGATTATTGCTAATGTGGGCACATACTTTTTAAAAAGGTTTATCATTTCAGGACTAGCAATTTATATATATGTTTTTAAATTGCAATTCATTGCCCCCTTTTTTTTTTTTTTGTAAAGACCTCTCACACTTTCAGTAGCAGTTTTTGTTATTATAGATAAAGGATAGATATTTAAAGCAACATCTTTATTATCTGCTATATATGTCAGGAATCACCCATTATCAAATAAAGGGTTTGGGGAGAGGATAATCTCTATAGCAGCAAACACTCAACAAAGGAGCTAAAACTGCTGACTTGCAAAATGTAAATATTTCTCGTTTCGGGTGGAGGCTAAATTTGGCTCTTATAACATTTTTGTAAGAAAACTGCACTTATGATGGTGTAGTAATTTTAAACCATAGTAATAATCTTGTAAATTCAGCAACAGGCATTTTTCTAATTATCGCAAGGAATAATAAGGAAAATGCCAGAAATGGATTAATACTGATATTTAGATTAGAATTTTAAATTTTGGTTAATTAAAAACTATTTTAAATTCAGATTATTGATAATGTAATTAATTAAATAACATTAACTCATCATCATGAGGTTTTGCTGGTAGCAGGGATATCCATAACTGTCTCGCCAACTGTCCCTGTTGGTCATCACCCTGGGAAGTCCTCTGTGTAGCATCCATAATCTGCACAGAGCTGGCTGATGTAGATATTTGGTGGTTGGCCAACTTTGGTGTGTCCAAGGAAAGTGTCCACAATAAAATGTCATTTATGAGTTTGTTCATAATTCTCCAACAGTGTCCAGCATGTCTTATCTTACTTGGATGGTTTGTGTGATAGGGGGCAAGTGGCCATACAGCTGCTTTCTTGTGGGGTACTGATTTCAAAGATTTGTTCAATACATCATTCAGCAACCTTATATATTTTCCCTAAGCACTTTGTTAAGAGTCCAAGTGGTAGCACTGATACAGCTACGGCTTGGAAGAATTTCTCAATATAAATTTTTTTCCGGGGGTGGGGGGGATAATTTAAAATCTAAAAAATTGGCCATTATTTTCCAAATAATCTGATACAATGAAGCAGTACTTAAAGATTGAATACATTTGAAGCTGTTAACATTAATAAAATGCTTGAAATCAAAATGGTTGAAATTAACTGCCTGCTACTTCTTAAAATTAAATTTGTATTTTGATTGGAAGAAAAATGAATTCTTCTGGCAACAAAATTATGAAATGGCATGGAAAAACTATTTCAAGATTTTATTCAGTTAGCAATAAAAAAAAAATGTTTTAAATTAAATTTGTTGAATGCAGAAAATACAAGGTGGTAGTCCGAAAGTCTTATTATTCCTGCATATTGTTTTAATTTTGATTATTTTTTGTGTATAATATAAGTTATGTAATTATTTTACCTAAGAAAAAAAATCTTTAAAAATCAAATTATTTCAGTCTGTATTATGTGATTATGTTACCTCTCTTATAAAAAAAAAAAAAAAAAAAAAAATTGTAGGCCTGACAAAACTTTTGGACAACACTTTGTTTTCTTCAACATTGGATATATATATATATATATATATATATATATATATATATATATGATTAAAATAACTAAAATGCATTTTATTATTTAAAAAAAAAATTTTTAAAAAAATATACATATCTCACAATATTTAATATTTAGGTTGGAAAGAAGACCTGTCACTTGTTTTGCTAAGATAACTTTAAAGTTGTTGTTTATATAAAGCATAATTATGCATATAATTAAGTGTTCTGATCTTTCCTCTTTTATTTCAGGAATATTTAATGTCACAACAAATGATTTTTTTTTAGGTTGATATGATGCGTAGTTAAGATACGGTTTGCTTTATAACTTTAAAAAAAAGATTCATTAACTTCAGATATTCAGGAATATTTGCACTGACTACAGAAATAAAGTCTTAAATGTCAGGATATATTGTTACATAATCAATAGGTAGCTAATTGATTTTGTAAGGCAGTATAGAATTCAAAACAGAAGTGCTAATTCTGAGTCATGAAAAAAAATCAAAAAATATTAGACAAGCTTAGCTGACCTGTTAACTGTTCTTCGATTCATTAGTCTGATCATGAAAACAAGTTACAGATTCAGTTTTAGCTTGGTGACTTAAGAAAGATGCAAATGGCATCTCCCTGGCATAGCTTTTTCTCTCCATGTATGCCATTATTAACTTAGGAACCTGAATAAAGAGACATAAAATATCTCAAGTTTTATGTTCGTCAATAAGAACAAGAATGGACACAAAGATGAAGAAATGCCCAAGACCAATGAAAAAGGAAGATCAAAGAACAGAAAAATTAGCCCAGATAGCAACATAAATGAGACAGATAAAAGAATAGACAATCTGGTCGGCTAAGAAGATAAGAATTAGAATAAGAAATGAAGTAAGAAGGCTATGCAACAATAGCACTGATTACATTTTTTTAATGTTTTAGTTTGTTTTGGTTTCTTTGTTTTAATAGCATATCAACCTTTGTGGGTTATTTAATGCCAAAGCCAACCTTATAGAAGAACATTTACCTATTACAATTTGTCATTAATTATTAAAAAGTGACAAGACTTTCTTTCCAACCTAATAATCTATGATAGATTTACTGTGGTGAACTTTTCAAGTTTATTGCTTATCTTATTTTAGTAAGATATTCTCAAATTGACATGATATTGTTTGCAGTTGAAAACCCATTACATTTCAAGAATATTTTTATTCTTTAAAATATGCCTTTAGCTGCAAAAAAAAAAAAATCACATTATTAAGAATGCAACCCACACAGAATTTATATTCCATCCCATTAGCTTTTCTCTAAGTCCCCTGCATTGAATTCACTTCTATAGATGCACAAAAGTATCATATGCCTCATGAATATATAATGATTTTTATCTACCTAAAATGATATTGTTATATCTTATAAACTGTACATTTTTTACTGTGGATGGAATGTTTTTTTTTTATTTTAAACAATATCATGTCATCTAATAATGATTGGAGAATAATGATATCTTACAATTCCAACAGAGATCAGTGTATATTAGGCACCAACAATTTTTACATCATAGACATATTTTACAAAATAAAATCACAACTACTGATTGAAAAAAAAAATCAGGGAATAATCTGATCTTAATGAAATTTTCAGTGTTCATTTATCAAGGTATTAATTTTATACTGCATCAGTTATTTTATTCAAAAACTTTGATTTGTTTCAGGTCACTTAACTTTGACCCCCGCCCCTAATTTTTGGGGTGCCAAATATGAGTGAGGTCAAATACAATTGAAACTAATTTCTGCATAAATAAAAAGACAAAAGATCAAAATTTTTAAAGGAGTAATTTTGGTAGAAAATAAGTAACAAAAATCTGAAAATTAAATCTAAGATTTTTAAAAAAACAAAAAAAAACTAAACAAATTTTGAGATTTCTTTTTAGTCTGTTGTTTATGAAATATAAATTCCTTGTAGATTATCAGAGAAAAAAATTATACATCGATATTTGTTCTGTTTGAAAGGGTGGGGGCCTAACTTTTAAATTGAGATTTCTCCATTAATTATTACATCAGCCAATAAAGTAAGCTTGTTATTAAATGAACATTTGTTTTTAGAATCTAAAAATATGAATTTTAAAACTAAAAATTATGTGCATTATATTTCAAATGAATTTTATCAATTATTTGGGTATATAAATTGTTGTTCTAGATACTACTATGGAGGACTCTAACAGTAATATCTATTTTAAAGAATTTTGACTTATTTTCATGAAATCAGTTTAATTGAAACGATTCAGAAATTTAAAAAGAAAGGCAAGTTCATTTCTTTATTATTTTTAATTAAAATTATCATTGTAATTCAAAATAAATTAATTCTAACATCTGTTAATTTTAATATAAAGACATTGCCTTAAATAGCCCGAGTGTTATTAGTCCTCAAAAGGTGGGAGCGCAAGTAACCTGAAAGAATCTGTAATTTTTAAAATAAAATAACTGATGCATTATGAAATTCATTGAATAAGTCAACACTGAAAATTTTATTAAAATCAAATAATTTCCTGATTTTTGGTCATTTTTTGTTTATCACTCTGGGTTAGTGAATTGTCACTTATCGGCTCCCATAGTTTTAACATATCCCACTAAACTTGTTTTTGTTTAGAGGTTAAAGTAAAACATTGTCTATCGAAAACATTATTTCTTAGTGTTTTTAATGAAAAACTGGACATTACTTGGCTAAAAAGTTACAAACATGTGAGTAATTTTTCTGTACAGTGTATTTAATGTTTTTTGTTATCTATTTTTAAGGTTTGGTTTGGTTTATGGCATATCAACCTCAGTGGGTCATTCAATGCCAATAAAATTTTGAAATAAAGTCATTCTTAATGGATAACCAATTTTGTTTATAAACTCATGTTTTCTATTTAACCCATAGATGGGACCCTAACAGGTACTACCACTCCGGGTCAGAGTAGACCAGGGAGCAATGGTGATGAAGAGGTGTTCCACATTCCCCAGACCTCCAAACCTGGAACCTCATCATCAGATAGAGTTTAATGTCATTACCAGGACACGAAGACCCTCAGCCACCGCCTTCTAGCACCCATATGATAAAAAGAGTTAGGGCTTGCCATAAGGGCAATAGGGCTGGGGCAATCATATAGGTGCTAGGGCTTGACGCGACCACCCGTCTAGTCCAAGTAAGGACCAAAGTGGAATATTGCAGGTCATGGACTGCTCAACCACCTGGGTTCTATCCTTAAGCATCACGAGTCACCACCTACGGCCAACAAGTAGCCCCATTGGGGAAGTTTTACTCCTCTGCAGAGGTGCAGTCAGTGCATTCTAATGCCTCAGCCTTCAGGGCGATTATTTCTAAGAAGAAACTTTTATAAGTTATTTAAATAAATTTAATACTGTGTTTTTATGTACGTAACTTACCATCAGATTTCCTAAATTTGGGGGCTAATTTAATGTTTAAAATGTATTAAAACTTAATCACATATGTAATATCATTTTGCTCTAATTTTTTTTAATGATGCTCATTATGTTACTATTTTTCAACTAAAACAAAAATTTAACCTTAAATAATTGATTTAATTAATTTTAATCAGTTTTTTAAGTGAAAATCCGTGCCTAAATTGTTGGTGCTTTTTGTATATCCTGAAATAACTTAGAGAAGAAATATCACTTTGGTATTACTTTATATGAATCCACAAAATCACCCAGTGCTTATCATATCATTCTCAGCAGCAACAAATGCACTTATACAAATGTACTTACAAACACTGGGGCAATATCTTGTTGTGTAAACAACTGAAACATGATGAACATAAATATTGAGGTTTTTGTAAGACAAGGATCAAACATTGACAGTAAAGAACATTTTAAAGTTTGCCATCATTCTGTCATATATACAAAAAGTTCTTTGTTTTGAAAAAAAAAAAAAACACACACAAAAAAAAAACAATAATATAAATAAAACAGTCTTTAATCCTTTACAAAATGCTTAAAATCAAAAACAAATTATCTTAAAAAATAAAATAAAATAATTAAATAAGTATTAAAAAAAACAGACATTGACAACTGTTCACACTTAAATATATTCAGTTTTATATTTAAATAGTAGATATATTCCTGAAAAGAAAAGGCTCACAATGTTGAGAATAGTATATCTTATTTATTGGAGAATATCAAAAGCATCTCCCTTCTTTTTTTTTTTTTTCTCATTATAGACCTTTAATTCAAGACTTATTTCATGTACATATCAAAGGAATATCTATGAGACTACTATATTTATTTACCAGCCCCTCCCCACAAATAGGACATGACACAGTCAATTTCTTAAGCAGAGTTAAACAGGTTTGAATTCAGAGTTTTCATTCTCCTAGACTAGTTGCCTAACCAAGCTTCTTAAAGAGCACAGCCTTCCTTACTATTTACCCATAACTGGAGGGAGAATAGTTGGATGTACACCTTTTCCAAGGGTATTATCACTACGTGAAATGCAGACAGCCACATCCAGGATTTGAACTTGGGTAGCAGAGTCCATTTCCTTTGATGATAACCATTATACCATGTGCCTCCTATGACTCTACTGATATTATTATCTAATATCCTTGTGAGTTTTTCACATTAGTTTTAACTGGTGGTTTTTCATTGACGTCTAAGTGACAGCAAGTCTCTTCAGGTTTCCAAGACTCTTCAAAATATCCTAGCTGACTTTAACAGTGCTGTGGTCTGGATGGTGTTGATTCTTCCTCTAATCTTAGATTTCCTCCAGTCTCTTTTTTTCCAAATTTTGGGGACCATACCAAAGGCACCAATTACAATTGGTATCACTGTCACTTTCATATTCCACTGGTTTTTCAGCTCTGTGGCAAGATCCAGTGAATCCCTTTTCCCCAGCCAGCCATGCCTTTTATTAACCCAGAGGTTAAATTTGCTTTTGAAATAAAAACAAAGTGTTTAATCAGTAGAAATTAAGATTTATTAAGAAATCTATTTACAAAATATCCATTCTTGTTTCAGGTTTTGGTTTCTTTGTTTAATGGCACATCAATCTTTGTGGGTTATTTAATGTCAAAACTATCCTTGTCGAAGAACACAAGTATTACTATTGAAGCCATAGCTGGGGAATGAAGGGGTTCATACCTTTCCCAAGGGTATTAGTCTGAAAGTGAATGCAATAGTGCAACTGGAGTTTGAACTCACTATGATGTCGCAGTTCAGCACATTAGCCACTATGCAATGGGGACTCCCCTGTTTTAGGTTTTCTTTAATTAACAAAACAATAATGGCAATTATCAGGTGACTATATCTTCCAGTATTTATTAAACAACTGTATTCATAATATCTTCATATGCAATTCAACAATGAGGGCTAGCTTTTGCTGGGTTTTTTTTTAAAAGAATCTTTTACTAAGTTTTAATAACAAATAGCATATAGCCCATTCATTTTTTTAGGACAAGTCTCCTTTATTTTGGGAGAGAAATATGGTAGGAGATCAACATATCAGATTTATAAATTAGAAATGTGCCTACTATTCATTTTTTTTTTTTCATGTGTAAAAGGGTTTGAATGTTTACATGAAAAAGTATACACAATACAATTAATACATTACAAAATACAGTTATCATGTATAATGAACATTTTTCACATTGTATCATTATCTTATAATTAAATAAAATCAAATTATTAACATTAACAACATCATTGACTTAACGGATACAGAATATCAATAATATAGTTTGTTAATATTCAATGAGTGATTTCAATTATCTTCATCATTGATGTTTTGGTCAGAGACTTTAAAGTTGTTGTCCAATATTTCAAACAAGGGAAAATTACATGAAAATATGCAAACCCATTACAATACAAGATAAAGCAAATATAAACAACAATTTTTCAAGCAAATTCAAAAATATTCATATTAACATATGAAAGAATAATCAGGTTCAGACAAAGAATACTAGACCAGATATGGTATCTGTCACCCTTAAAACGTGAAATGCTGACAACATGGAGCTATTTTTAGCACCAATAACACCCATTAAACTTGACATTGTGTCAAACCTGCTTTCACAGAGAGTAAGGAAGATAGGTAAATACTAAGTAAGTTAAAGGTAGATTTACAGACAGTGGTAAATGTTTAGTTATAGCTAGGGTCTGCCAATTTTTTTGTCATATGCGTATTTTACAAAATAAATTTAACTCCTCCGATTGAAAAAGAATTTACCAAAAATCAGGGAATTATCTGATTTTAATGAAATTTTTGGTGTTGATTTATCAATGAATGAATTTTATAAAGCATCAGTTATCTTAGTCAAAAATTTTCTGATTTTTTTCAGGTCACTTAACTTTGACCCCAACCCCTTATTTTTGTGGCACAAAATATTGGTGGGGCTATATATTTTTGAAACTAACCACAGTATAAATAAAAAGACAAAAGACCAAAATTGTGAATAGAAGAAAAAAAATTCAAGGGAGCTACTCTGATAGAAAATAAGTACTGAAAATTGGAAAATTAAATGTAAAAAAAAAAAAAATTTTTGAGAATTTTTTTTGCTTTCTTTTTTAATTATATAATTGCCTATTATAAGTGAAAAAAATTATATATTGATATTTGTTCTGTTTAAAAGGGTGGGTGTCTAACTTTTCAACTGATCTTTCTCCAAAAATCATCAGATAACAAAAATAAAGTAGACTAGTTATTAAATAAATGTTTTTAGAATCTAAAAATATGAAATTTGAAACTTGAAAATAGGCATTGCATAACTTAAATGAATTTTATCTATTAATTAGGTATATAAATTGTTTCCTCAAAAGCATCTATGGTTGGTTCTAAAAGTAATATTTATTTTAAAGGATTTCAATTTATTTCCATTGAATCAGTTTGATTGATACAATTCAGTCATTTAAAAAAAAAATTGTTGATTAATAAGTCAACACTGAAAATGTTATTAAAATCAGATAATTCCCTGATTTTTGGTATTTTTTTGTTTATCCATCTGGATCAGTGAATTGCTAGCATGACCTATTGTAGATGCGAGCATATCACGTTAAACTTATTTTTTTAAAATTTCCCTTCTCAAGATAAGTTTTCCCAAGGTAAACGAATTTTACGCATTGCGCATTTGGAATGTGAAAATTGTTTTGTAAGGGATTATTTGAAATTAACCATGGTAATCACGTTCCTAACTGCAAAAATCCACTAACAAAGTCTTTCCACCAGCAACAATATTACAGCAGTCTTCGATCAATCCGTCAAAATTTACTCATTTCTTGTCCAACACATGTCTGTGTTCTCATTAGCAAGATCAAACACAACTGCCCCTCGGTGTAGGAAGGCAGACCTTGAATAATAATTAATTGCTCTGACCAAGAACACACATCTGTGCCAATCACAATGTATAAATTTGCATACGTGCCAACGAGGGTGAGTAGTTTGACTTCGAGCCATGACTCAAGATCAGGAGGTTGCCAGTTCAGTCTCTGTAGTCACCCACTACACTCCCCCCCGATCTCATTTTGCACGCCAGACGTTTGTGTTCACTTAAGTAAGTAATTTATCTTGCTGCATCCCCAACCCCTGATCTCATGATCACAAAGATGGCAGTCTGGCGGCGGTCACTTTTGTTGGGAACTTCTTTGCAAAAGCAGGGAGGGAGGTGGTCCTGCTTCTGCTCTTCCAGTGGGTGAACAGTCTGACTCAGTATCTTCGTCGTCATGAAGCAGACTCTCTGCCCCTCTCTCAGAAGATGTTGTGCTGTCAGAGTTTTCCTTCGGTGTGGTGACACAGTGGCAGACCCTTCACGGGGCATCCTGTCCACCAGAAAGGACTGTGGGCTGATTATTTTGGTCACCTGACCCCTGCCGAACTTCGTGGTACACTGGCTGTATGGCGCCTTGACCCACACACGATCTCCGGCTTGGTAAGAGCTGTGCTGTGGATCTGAGGACATTGTCACAGCATTAACCCTATTCACCCTAACTTCATATCGATAAATCCCTTTGGTGGGTGCAGTTGAGGGTGATAAGTCATATTTGGGTGTGATATTATGCCAGTAAACAGCCTCCTGTATGGCACAGCGCATCCTGGCTGCAATTAGTTTCACCGTGCAGTGACATTGCTCTGCTATGCCATACCCAGCTGGGGCATATGCGCAACGGAATCGCAGGTGAATTCACCACTCATGTGCAAAAGCTCTGAATTCTTGGCTGCAGAAGCCTTTGTCGTTATCCATAAGGAGTGTGTGCGGTGGGCTACTCTCAAAGAACACCGCCTCCAGCTGGCGAATCACGTTTGCCAAGTTTTACCTTGCTAACTGCTTCCGAATGGAGAATTGCAACGGGCTACAGTCTGTGAGCATTAAGAAATGGTAGGCACCATAATGTGTGATGTCCATGCCTAACTAAGGTTAAATTCTACTTAACGGACATCGTATGTCACCCTGCCGAAAGAAAAAAAATACTAAAAATCAAGGAATTAACCGAATTTAATGAAATTTTCAGTGTTGATACATTAATGAATAAAAGATATAATGCACCAGTTATTTTATTTAAAAACTTTTGCATTTTTCAAGTCAATCAACTTTGAACCACGTATGTTTGTGAATCTGTGTTACGCCTCAAAGATACATGGTTCAAAGTTAGCTGAACTGAAAAAATGTAAGGGTTTTCAAATGAAATAACTGGTGCATTATATCTCTTATTCATTAATATATCAACACTGAAAATTTCATTAAATTGATTTTTAGTTTGTTTTTTTTTTCTTTCAGCGGGGTGACATATGATGGTAGAATTTATGTTAATTTGTTTTAAAGTAGCAACTGGCAAAATGAGCCTAAAATGCGTTTTTGACAAAATGACTTTAGCCCCCCTACAGAAAATAATTTACCAAAAATCAGGGAATTATCGGATTTTAATGAAATTTTCAGTGTTTATGTATCAATGAACGATCTTTATAATGCATTATTTATTTTATTTCAAAACTTTCTCATTTTTTTCAGGTCACTTAATTTTGACCCCACTTATGTTGGGGGCGTAAAATGTTTTGCAAGTTGGTCATTTTCGATACTAATTACAGTATAAAGTTATGAATAGAAACAAAAAAAATTTTTTTACAGTTGTTGTTTTATGAAAATTACCGAAAACATCGATGTTTTTTCTGCTTAAAAAGGGGAGGGGGTACATTTTCAATAGAGTTTTTCTTCAAAACTTATTACTTTCATCTAAAAAAAAAAAAAAAATATGTTTGCATTAAGTAGATATTTATTTCTAGAATCTAAAAATATAACATTTTAAACTTAACATCATGCTTTTCATATTTTAAATGAATTTTATATATTAATTTTTCATAACAAAAATACTAAATTAAAGTTTTGAAATAAAATAACTGATGCATTATAAAATTCATTAATTGTTTAATCAATACTGAAAATTTCATTAAAATCGGATAATTACCTGATTTTTGGTAATTTTTTTTTGCAATAGCGAATGTAACAGTAAAATTGTAAACAAGCACTTAAAACCATCGAAAAAGAGGCTGAATGGCGGATCGCGTCGAAATTGACCAAAACAAATGGTTTTAAATCTTTTAAAAATAAACTGCATATGTAATGATATTTTTCTTTTTTTAATGATGGTTATTATGTTACTACTTATCGATTTAGACAAAGTTTGACCTTAAATAATAGATTTAATTATTTTTAATTCGCTTTTAAAATTCCTAGCAGACGACAAAAATGCTAATGCCTATTTTAAAGCGTTTGAGTGCATCATAAATCCTCACTTTTAGCAAAATTTTAATTGTTTAAAATGTATTAAGAATAAATTACATATGTAATTTTTTTTTTTTTTTTTTTTTACTGACGCCCATTATGTTACTACTTTTCGACTAAAACAAAAATCTGAGCTTAAATAATCGATTTAATTAATTTTAATTCGTTTTTAAAATGAAAATGAGCTAACGATTGGCAGTGCCTAGTTATAGCATTAGACTGGCATGCAGTCGATCTACGTCATTGACAAAATCGGCCGCAGATTCTTTAAAAAAGAAAATCACTAAAAATTACAGTGAAATGAACTTTTTCGAGATAAATATTGTTAGCATCCCATGATCAGATACTACACCCTTTTTTTTATTAAAAAAATTGCTTGCTGATTGTTTCTTCAAGGAAGAAATATATCAAAATAGTAGTGGGCTTGCAATTTTTAATAGATGAATGAATCATTGTAAATAATTAATGACCACAAAGAATCAAGAATTAATATTAAACGTAACAACGAAGAATTCAGTCTCATTTTGATTTTTCTTCTTTTTTTTTTTTTTTCGAACTTAAAGTTTCTGAATAATTAATTGGATTTTTTTTCATTTTTCATTCTAAACCACACCAGATGATACCTTACTTCTTTTTGATCACCTTTCAAAAAAAAAAAAAAAAAAAAAAAAAATTCATTGCGATATTTTTTCTCAATATCTGAAACACCACATTCAATGTCATAACAATAAAATATGCTCTAACAAAACCTGTTTTATAGTGAATTTTTTTAAATAAAGCCATTTTTACATAAATGTAAACAAAACAAAAAAAGACAACTAAAAAGCATCCGAGAGAAGTCATCATTTAGGTGTTGTCAACTGAAAGATTGCAGACAAATAAAAAAACTAAAATGTAGACGTCACATACCTTAGGATATTCTACATCTTTATCAGACGATCCGAAAACCAAGTTTTCCAAATTTTCCACACGCTTATCGAGAATGTCAATTGTAGCAGCCATTTTTATGAATCAGCTGAGTAACTGAGAGTTACTTCCCCCTAAGAATACTCTTTTATTTTAAAGGATTAAAAAAAATTGACAGAAAAAACACACATATCGGATAAAAGATTAATCCTAAAACAACTTGAATAAAAAAAAACTTTTGAATATATTATAGTTTTATTTCGTTGTTAGAGAAGCTGAATAAATTTCTTGAATTAAAATAAATAATGTTTTGAATATCAAATACGAAACAAAAGCAAATAAAAATAATATTTTTATTTGCTTTTGTTTCGTATTTGATATTCAAAACATTATTTATTTTAAAAATATTTTTGTCCTAATGACCATTTAAAAATGTCATTTCTTCTTAGCGATAAATTAAGTTATATTGCAAAAAAAAAAAAACAGTATAATAATTTATCTTACCATTTTTGTGGGTAAATTTAGTACAATTTTTGATAAATTAGGAAAATATATTATTTTATTCTAAGACCTATTTACGTAGCTTACAATATGTCTACCGCTTGTCGCTTCCTTGATTGATTTGACTAACAGTGGATTCCTAAATTTTCCTCATGGCTTCAGAAAAGGATTCTGAGAAAAAAATAGTAAAGCCTGTAAATGATGGGTCCTCGGATAAGGTTGAGAATCAGTTTGGTGAGGCTTCATCTGTTGACAAAGTTACTTTGAATAATAAGGTAAGTTATCCACGTGTTCTGAAATTCAAGTTGATTCTTTTTTTTATTATTTTTTACTGACAAATATTGTTCATGAGAATGATTATGCGTGTGAAAGTATCAAGAATGGATAAAACAAAAACGTCTTTGGGATAAAATAACCCAATGATTGACATGCCGTAAAATCCAACCAACCACTTCCATTTTTTGGTGATTTTTTTTTCTACTTAGATAGTTTGTGGATAGGTAGGTACCTCCAATTTTCCCTATGGAATTTACTCCCCTCCCTATATTTAACACAATGGAAATTGCATAAGGGTTAATATTATCTTGAAAATATTTTGTCTATTCAAAAGAAGAAACATTATACAAACTCCTGATGATTTAAAAAAAAATTTTCACAGTCACAGGAATAATGAAAATTATGAACGAAAACTAGGTACCACCAATTTACCCTATGAAATTTACCCCCCCCCCCATATTTAACACAATGAAACTTGCAGAAAAATTAATATTGTCTTGAAATTTCTTTTTGCATTCGAAAGAAGAAACATTAAACAAAATACTGATGATTTTTTTTAAAATTTCAGCTTACGGAAATAATGAAAATTATGATTGAAAAACAATGTTTTCATTTTTGCACTGTTAAATCAACTGAAATTTAACGTAACTAAAAACAAGTTACGATAAGAGGATTTTTTAAAAATTCTATGAAAAATCAATTAATAGTCCGATTTTCACGAAAATTTCCATAACTATTTACCTTTGGATGTAAATATATCTGAAATATTTATTTTTACGAGGTCTCCCCCCCCCCATTTTATTTTATGAGATAAAAAAAATGAACCGTCAGAAAACTCTTTTACTTTTTTCTAGAAGATAAGAGGTGAATAACTATATCCCAAAAATTGTATAACATACAACGCAGTAGATTTTTTTAGGAAAAGTTAATGAAATCGGAAATAAAAAAGTGCAAAAAAAATGTCATAATATTATTATTTGAAAACTTTTTTTTTTACTTAATTGGTATGTACTATATTCTATTAAATTGTTAAGGAAAAAAAAAATTTTTTTTTTAGAAATTAATTTTTAAGAGATTTTCAATCTTTTGTATGCTTAAATAATTTGATTTTTTTTAATGTTTAAAAATCTTTTTTGCGTGAAAAAATTCACGAATTTTTCACGGATATTTAAATACTAAAAATTTGTCCGATCCACGTTATATTAATATTTTTAAAAGAATTTGTAATTTTTATTGTTGAATAGTAATATGTGATTCTTAGAATATACGGAAGAGCAAAACTGACATATTTGTTTTTTTACCTCTACAGACGAGACACGTTTCCATCTACTATATTGTTTTTGTTTTTAAGCGTAAAAAATCATCTTGAACTAATTCAACCTATTTTACAATAAAAGTAACTAACTCTTCATTATTCTATCAGTTTTTCTCTTTAAAAAAATATTCAAATTTTCATTCATTTCATTTAGTTTTCGATTTTATAATTTACCCAAACCCATAATTGGCAAAAAGTTACTTTCACTGTGAAATTTTAATTGTAAATGTTACTAGTAAATTTTACAAGTAATTAAAATTTTCATACATTTTATTTTTTTTTTCGATTTAGAATTTGAATGGGCGCAAATTCGACTGGCATATTTTATTTTAAAGTCAATTTCACTGTGAAATTTTAATAGTAAAAGTACTTATTGTCTTTGCTTCAGTGACACAAAAAATATATATTCCGGAGTTATTCTTAAACTACCACAAAAAAATTTTTCAAAAATCGTTGAAAACCAATAATCGGTTATTGAATGTGCACAAGAAAATAATTGTCGAATACAGCCATCCGTACATTTTAGATGTATAATTGTCAAAGAGAGATAATATTTAAAGTTATAGTCCCTGTTTCCACATAAGAATAGCCCTTTCGCATGTAAAACGAACTATCTTATTATTTTTTTTTTTATTAACGGTGAGTAATTTTATCCAATCGGATAATTTGATTTTTGAATTAATTGTTTTTCTTTGTTACAAGTCTGTATAATCGTTACTTTTTTTTTTGAGAGAGAGATTTAAAAAAAAAAAACAAAGTTAAAAAATATTTACTTTCGGTTATTCAAAATGGCCTAAATTGATCATGTGACCGTTTTTTCGTTACCCCTAACGAAAACAATGTTTACATTTTCACACCTTTAAATCAATTGAAATTTAACGTAGCCAAAAACAAGTTATGACTACCGTTTTTATTTTAATGTAAAAAAAAAAAAAAAAAACAGACTGTTTTACTTATTTTTCCAGATAACGGGGAGTAATTTTTTCCCAATTGGATAATTTGATATTTGAATTAACTGTTTTTCTTTGTAACAACTCTTTATGTTCATTATTTGAGATTTTTTTTTTTTTAAAAGTTCAAAAATATTTGTTTCTTCCTTCAATATTGCCTAAATTGATCACATGATGTGATTTTGGTGGTACCTACTGTTGTGAAAAAAATGGGGTAGAAGGACTGGTGACTTACCGGTTGGAGCTACTGGTTCGGTCAAGGGAGGTTCTGCCGCTTGTGACTAAACGCAAGACCAGAAATGGATTAAACCATCATGTTGGAGGGATGAGGAGGTTTACCAATGCTTATAAAATAGGCTTCCCTCCCCGTTCAGTTCACTTTCTACTTCTGTGCTGACTGCTTTGCCTCAGAATAGTTAATGGCTGAGGTGAGAGTGGTCCTTCAAGACTTACTACTACTTTTGCTCCCCGTTCAGCAACCACTTACCTCTGTGCTCCCGCCGATCAAGCAAAGTGCTGACTGCTTCACCTCAGAATAGTTTATGGCTACTGGACAGGATCGAGAGTAGGCGGGAGATGGGAAGAGCTATTCCACTATTGGAACACGGTAGCTACGCCACTATTCACTCACTTTTTTTTTTATAGTTAATTCATGCCTTGTTTCTTTGTAAGGTCTTTCAGCTATTGAACAATTACTCCATGTGTTTCTTTTTATTCTGTCAGAAATTCGACTTTACACAGGATCTTGTTCAGTTTCCATCTTGAGACGACTTAGCGGTAATACATCAGTTTCAACCTAGTATAGTATTTTATCTTCCACTCTTTCAGACGTTTCCAATTTCTTATTGTCAAAGTTTAGTCTGGAAAGTGCATCGACATGCAGAATAGTGTTTCCTTTAACATATATTATGTCGAAATCAAAAGCCATGAGTTTTATTGCCCATCTTAGAATTCTGGAAGACATGACTTTTAGTAATTCTCTTCTGGGGTTAAATATAAACTCCAAAGGTCTATGGTCTGACTTTAACAAGAACCTTTTTCCAAACAAAAGATCTCTTGCATGTTCTGTGCTCCAAACTATTGTCAGTGCTTCTTTCTCAATATTTGAGTAGTTATCTTCGGCTTGACATTAGTTTTCTCGATAGATACATAATTGGATGATCATCTTGAGATAGAATCGCAGCAATTGAATGCTCACTTGTATCTTTCATCAAAGTCACTTCCTTTTTTGGATCAAATATTTTTGTTATCAGTTTTTTTTGCCTTTGAATCCATTTAAATTTGGTATTCTTCTTTCTTAATTCTGCAAAGTGTTCTATGTTGCTGTATCTGGGTAGAAATTTGCTATTAGTCAAACTCAAAAATAATTCTAATTCCTTTTTATTTTTTTGGCAGTATCCACTTTTAACACAACTATTCCGAGGAGTCCATGATTTTTTGTGAATTGAACCACTGTGATGGGAATAATTTCATAACAGGTTTTTGTCTCAAAAATTCCTTCAAAAGATTGTAAAGTTTTGATGACAGATCTGTTGGATTGTTTTAAATTAAGATTACTTTTTCTTAATTTGGGTTTACCCATTTCTTCCCAGAAATTCCTTGGGATCAGGGTAATATCGCTCCTTGTGTCAACCTGCATGGGAAATTCTATGCCATTCAACTTTATCGTTTCTCTTGATTTTGTGTTTATCTTTAGGGAATATACCTCCGTACTTTTGGTATGAGGGTTTATACTTTCTACTCTTCTTATATTCTTTTCGTACCTACATACAGTCTGAAAGTGGTTTCTTTTTTTTACAATTTAAGCATAATTTTCCTCTGGCCGAGCATTTGATTACATCATTCTCGTGTTCTCTGTCGCAATATTAGCATTTTATTTGGCTATTAGTTGCGCTGTAAGCTTCCACATTATTTTTAGAATTATTGAATTTGTCTATTAATTCTAGTTGTTGTAAAAATCCAACACTTAGAAGAATCAGTTCATCTTCTTTAGCCATGTCTTTTCTTCTTGGGACGTATGTTCATTTTCATGATATTTGAGATTTCTTCATACATTAAATTTTCCAGTATTTTTGGGTGTATACCATTTTTGATATTTTTTATACGGCTTCACATCTCGCTGAAGCCAAAAATAAATCTGTAATTTCATTCTCCCCTCCAGAGGCTTTCTGGTCTTTTACCCTGGCCAATGCTGTGAAACATCTAATCCAAGTTTCGATGAAATCTTGGTCCTCTAAGGAACTTAAGGATCCTATTGGGACGCCATATTGCTATGAAGTGAATCAATCTCAGGAACATATGTTGTAGTCAGGCAAATGTAGTAGCTGTTTGCCTTGCTACTGAGGCAGACTGCTTTTATAGTATTATCTCATTACATACGATACTGCAAGAGCAATGTCTCATTAATAGAAGTTAGTCTCAGAATTATTTTAATACATAATCTGTGAAATTTTCATGTTTTAATGTCAAGCTTTGTTGTGAAACTTTAAATTTTGGAACAATTCGAACTTTAAAAATTCCAAACAATTAAAAAATTTAAACAGAAAGGGACACTTTTTCGTTTGTTTATTTTCAGAAAAAGCAGATCATTCACATATATGAGGCTGACTCCTGCTGCTAATTTGAAGGGAATATTCCTTTAAAAAAAAAAAAAGTTGAAAAATCCGAGAGTGCTTTCTTGAAAATTACCTTAATGTCAATCGCCGATCAAAAATTCTACAAACAAGCTTTTTTGGTAAAGTTGTATACCAGGAGCCCCCTCAAACACACACACATACTTAACTTTGCTGTGAGGCCAGTGTCATTATAAGTATAGGTACCAACAATTGTGATGTCATAGAAGTATTTTACAAAATCAAATCACTACCACAGATTGAAAAAAAAGTACCCAACGTCGGAGAATAATCTGATTTAATGAAATTTTCAGTGTTGATTTACCAATGAATGAATTTTATAATGCATCAGTTATTTTATTTTAAAACTTTCTGATTTTTTTCAGGTCACTTAACTTTGACTCCCTCCCTTATTTTGGGGGGTACAAAATATCAGTGGGGTTATATATAATCGAAACTAATTTCTGTATAAATAAAAGACCATAGTTGAGAATAGAAAACAAAGCATTTTTTAAGGAAAGATTTCAGAAGAAAATAAGTATCAAAAATCTAAAAATTAAATAGAAAATTTATTAAACTTTCAAATAAATTGTCAACTATGAATAACAGCCATATTTATTAACAAATTGGTAAACTACAAAAGAAATCGTAAACTATCTATATTTGTGTCTTTTGACAACACATTTAAGATAGAAAATGGTATAGCTTCACAGAAATTAGTAAGAATTATGATGTGGCTTTTAAAAAGCCCAAAAATGAAACCCCTTATGATTAAAATAATTCAAAGTATTGCATTTATTTTCTTGTATGCCAGTCAACTTATTGGGGTTTTGTAAATAAATTTCTTCTAAACAAGGAAAATGAAGGAGTTATTTTTTTCTTTCCCTAAATAAATTTATGTTTATATCTAGCGAATATATCTAAAATTAAATATAAAAAATAATTTAAAGCTTTTAATTTCATTTTTAGAATGTGTATATTTCCAAATCTGTGAGTATCACCTATTCTTTTTTAGATACACATTTTAATACTGATATTAAAAACTATTTTGATATATAATTTTAAGTGTGTAATTTTATACACTTTTTCTTCATGATTTTAAGTGTATTCACCAGACAAAACCATAAAGATATTTGTAAAAATAAAATGAATTAATTTTCCTTGTTTTGAAGAATTTTATAACAGAACACCACCGAACACTAGTGGCTAAAAAAGATAATTTTTACTTTGGGTTTAAAAAGAGGATTTGTAGTTTTGAAAATATAAACATTTTAAAACTTACTTTATTTTTTAATATCTAATTTTAGGTGTATTCACTAGATAGAAACAATTTTTTTTGTAGGCTTGTCGTATTTCCCCTTTTTTTTTTTTTTTTTTCTATTTGAAAACCTTCTATGATATGAAAGATTTTAAAGTGTTGTATTTCCTTTTTGTTCCCCCTTCTTCATTACTTTAGTAAACAAATAGATTTCACATTTATTTCCTAAAAATATTAATTAAATGTTTTTATCATATTTTTTTTCAATCTCTTCCTCTTACAATGGTATAAATTTTTATAGAATTTAATTTTTATTAAAATCTTAAATCCTTTTTCAACAGTTTATTTGGATATGGTCACTTGTAGTGATAGCACTAAACCAAATGAGTTCAATTTCATAAAAAAATTTAAAACAGTTTCACCGTGTGAAGATGAAACCAAAAAAAACTGCAATTTTTTTAGTTAAACCATATGTCTACTGACCATGCTAGTAATTCTTGTTTATAAAATTCATACGATTTGGATTTATTGAAAGTCTTATTTTTGTAGCCATATAGGCTTATAAATTGGTTTCTGTTAATTTTTTTATAATAAACGTTTTTTTCTTTGAACAAACTAAAAAAATCACTAATTAAAGTGATTTCTGAGTATATATAGGAATTTTTTCTTATTTGATTATGAAACAATTTTTAAAATTTTTTTTCTTTTTTAGTATTAAAAGTATCACTACATGGTATTTTCAAAAACCCATTTTTTCCTTTGTTTTAATTAAAAAATTCAAATTGGACCTTGCATTCGGCCATAAATCAAAAAACTGTCACTGTTTTTCTTTTACATTTTTTTTTTTTTTTTTTTTTTTTCATATTTTCAAAAACTTTTTTAATAAAAAATTTCAAATTGATACTCTCATTCATTCATAGATAAAAAAATAAATAAAAAAAGACTGTGACTTCACTGCTACCATTTGTTAGCACATGTTAGGCTAAGTATACAATGAATAATCAACACAAACACTGACATTAATAAGGAAATTTATTTCACAAGTCTGACTCCCACCGCTAGCCAAACTTGAAAGAGGCCGTGAAAATGGGCGGCTACACGAAAAGGGTTTTTCAAAAGAAGAGAGTTCTCCTAAGAAAACTAACTCAAGTTATCCTTCTTTGTTACATGATATCAACAAGGCAGACAGCAATTTTTCTCTTCATTGGATTTGTCAATATTCTGCTTTTGCCTCATTATCAAGGCATGCCAATCGCATGGATTCCCTTGAATTTCTCTCATCATCTGTTCCAAGTCCTCTAGACAACACCCAGTGTCTACAAAGTTTTTGTGAGTCAGCCAACACTGGTGTGTTCATGTGTTGGAGTCCATAGATGAAAGTCACTTACTTCTCCAGTAGTGCCCAGCATTTCTTACTCATCTTACTTGGATGTTTTATAAGTAGCCATACAGCTGCTTTTTTGTTGTGTGCTACTTCCAGGATTTGTTCAAAACAGCATGCAGCATTCTAGTGTAGTTCCTGTCTAGCTTTTTCTCCAGGTGTTTCATTAGAATCCAAGTGGTGCAACCCTGCAGTAGTACTGACACGAGATACAAAAAAGGTGTGTGTATGAATATGTGTGACTTGAATAGAAATTAAATATGACCCATTTTACTTACTTGGCAGTAATGTTATATTCCAGCACAATAAACTGCACATAATAATTCATAAGGTAACAATTGAAAGTATGTTTGGAATATTCAAGTAAACATGGTAAGCTACATCAAGGTCTAGACTACCTTATTTATATATGGTATTGCATTGATTTTGATAGTATTACAATTGTTTTGAAAGTGTTTGAATGTTTTCTCTTTATATCATTGGATATTGAAGAAATAGTTTTGTGGACTAATGTAATCAAAAGTTAGGGCCATGGGTTATTCATTGCATGCAATACTTTTTGTAGCTAAAAATTAGTAGTTGTTCATTACTACAATATATATGGTATTTTATGAAGCCAAAAATATGTTAATGTAAGCAACCTGAGTCATTTGTCAAAAATGACTTTATTCAGCATTAAATGACCTGAAAAGGGTTGATATTCCTTAAAATAAAACAACCAACCAACAATATGTTGCATCTTATCTGTTATAAGTTTATTTTTTATTAAATAAAAAATAAAAAAAACATAAGTGAGCATCCCCTAAGTGTGCTAATTATTTAACTTTGGTCAATGGTAGTACTTGTACCAAATGCCAATTAAGTATAAATTTTCTACTGAGTTTTTATTTGATTAATGCTTTCAGTAAATGAACTAATGTAAGAAAATGTGTTTTTCACTTTTACAGATCATCTCTATGCGTTCTACTGTAAAGAAGTCCAAAGCACGAATTCTTATAAAATTAATTCGTCACATTAAACAATTAAAAGAAAAGATGTAAGTAATTTTTTTACTATTTTTCTTTTGTTATTGCTTTTTACTTGTAAGTTAATCTAATACAGGTTACGGCAGAAATACGTCCCACATTTTAAACTGTCACATGTGTGGGTGCAAGTGAACTTAGGTAAGTGGTAATAGTAGCTCCATCTAGCTAATGTCTCCCCCCCCCCTCCTTTTTTTTTTCCAAATATGATCATTTATGATCATAGCTTGTACCTGTGCACACCTTGTGTTTTTAAGGCTGGTAAATCTATAATTGCTACACAGAGCTTTTCATGCCCATTTCATGTTATGTCAGAATGATGCCATTTTGAATAGAAAATCAATACTGCTATGGGTTGAAAATTCTAACCAAATAACATAATTCCTTTGTAACATGAATTGAACATGAAAAACTCTGTGTAGCAATTACATATTCACCAGTCTTAAATGTTTCAACAGCAAATGGATGATATCCAAGCTATAATTATATCTGGAAAAAAAATGGTAAGACATTAACAAAATGGAACTACCATTGTCACTTGCCTATATTTACTTGTGCCACACAGGTGACAATTTAAAATGTGGGAGGTATTTCTGTCACACCCTGTATTAACCATTAAGAATGGTTGCTATATTAAGCTTTTGATTATTTGCGTTTGATATAATCTCTCTGATTAGTATTATTTGTATTATTCGGACTATTGTCTTCATCTTCACTGTTATCTGTACAACGTTTCAGCCGATGTGCCCTCCGGCCTTCTTCAGGTATTTCTTGTTGGACTTGAGAACCTTCTTTTCGAACTTGGCCAAAACATTGTACAGATAACAGTGAAGATGAGGACAATAGTACAAATAATACAAATAATACTAATCATCAAGCCTCATCTCAAAAATTCAGAGAAATAGTATAATCATAAATATTGTGCTTCTATTTTTAGCTCATGACTTTATTAAATGTGAAATAACCAAACTCTTAAATATATAGTTATGTTCTAGTTGACGAAATTACCTCCCTTGTTTCGCACAAATAAGTTTATTACAAATATCTACTGTGTTCAATACAAAACATCAGATTAAATTTGTTAATTGGGAATTTACTTTAAATAAAACTAAAAATTATACTTTTTTGGACTGATATAAAAGTAAGTAAAGCAAACTTTGACAATTGTTGCTATGTTTTTATATCATTTTTATTTATTTGAATTTTAACAGTCAAAAAAATCCAGTGAATGTAGAAAAAAATAAAGAAAATATGCAAACTTAGTTGAAGAAATAAAAGTGATCAAGGTAAGTTCTTTTTTTTTAAACATTATTAAATAGTTGTAACTTCTTTATGACTGAAGACCTATATTCTTCTTTTTAGTCTACTAACTACAAGTCTGTCATTTGTGGCCATTAAGTTTGATATCCCTTTATAGAATTTATGTTATAATTAATTACAAATCTGAAATAATAAATGTTAATGTCAGGCTTGTGTAATAATAACTAATATGAGGACATCAGTCCAAATACATCAATGAATATAAGAAGGTTATCATACATATAATTTTGAATTAATGATTATACTTAATCTCTAATAATAAATACGAATGTCAATGTGTCACATTTTTTCAACTTTACTCCTAAAGGTTTATATCATACCATCTTAATTAGTGTAGCGTAATTATTAGGGTCTACTGGCAATTTGGGGATTGAAAGGAGAAAGAGAGGAAAAAGAAATAAGAACAAAGTTTAAATTTTGGAAGGGTAAACACTCAACAGAGTGCCAGTAATTTGACCGACGAATGACCCTGGAAATAGATTTAAAAATAAAAACGGAAGTTCCGAGTTTTGACCGGAAATGGATGTGACACCGGGACGAGAAACGGGAGAGGAGAAAAATCTGCCTCTTTTCAACCAGGCCTCGTGGGAAGTAGGTGGGGCTTTCATGGTTCCCTGTATGGGTTTGGGGATAGTACAGAACATGACTACTATGTTAGAAGATTGAATAATGTGACCATTTACTCTCTCTCTCTCTCTCTCTCTCTATCTCTCTCTTTCCTTCTCTCTGAAAAAGAACCCACAGGCGTGAGAAATAAACAGCCCCCTGTGACTATACAGCCTGTGTGTGTTGATTCTGAACTAACGACGACTACTACTACTACATCGTTCTAGTACAATTAGCCAATTAAGCCAACTCCATGAACAGATTAAAAACATTCCAGGCCAAATCCAGACTCGCTATACCAAAATTTTGGATTCCTAAGTTTTAATTACTACGATTGTTTTGTGGCAATTTTTTGTGACAAATTTGTTTGTATGATAGAATTTATGTATTCAATGCATGAAGTGTCACTGAAGAGTCAAAAGGCCTTAATCAATCAAGAGTCCTCTGCAGAAGCTAGCTTAATTGCTGCCTGATAAGGGTAGCTTTAAGCTAGTAATAAGAAGTAGTATGTAAATAATTAGCACACCCTATCAGCAGGGCTTAGAATATGCTGACTGCATTCTTTGCAGAGAAATATGAAACCCCTTAAAAAAATTGTCTTGGGTAGAATATTAAACTGTATCTGGTAGTGAGGCTCCAGTTGTGGAAGGCTATTGTTAGATAGGGCATGCTGGAAGAGCGCCCGGGGTAAGGGATGGACCATCAACATTAGTTGCCTATAATCAAGTGCGGTAATAAAAATAACCAGATGACCTTTGGAGCAGGTGAATGGTGACGCCTGTGCAAGTTGGTCAACAAGTGCTGTACCCGGGAACCTGGATGTCATGTGATAAAAAAGTGAATCAAAACATTGGTGCTGAAAGATACAGACCTTGAATCTGCTCTGATTTTTTTGACTGATGGCTAATCATCCCTCAGTACCTAAGATTTGTAATAATAAACCATTTATTATAAGATGAGAAAAAAAAAAAAAATTTATAAAAATAACTTTGTTCGAGGTTGGAAATGGAAAGTGGATTATGAATGCTGAAATCAAACATGGAACTGATTTCTCAACACCCCTCAGTACCTAAATTAGAGTATTATTACAGTCCCCTTGTATGTTTCACTTTGAGGAAGCCGTTTCGTGCATGTTTTAACACGAAAATATCATAAAATGTGTTCTTAATTTTGCTTGCGCATTATTTGAAATGAACTTAATTGTTATTAAGAACACATTTTATGATATTTTCATCTTAAAACATGCAATTGGATTGATTCAAACAAATTCGTATTTCAGTGTAGATTTACAGTGAAATGAAAATGAACAGCCAAAACAAACAGCTTCCTCAAAGTGAAATATACACAGAGAGGTTACTCTCATTTATGTAGCTAATGTTCAGATTACCATTTGTGTGTCATTATTTTTAATAACCACAAACATATATAGGTCCACTCTGACCTGGAGTAGTACCTGTTAGGATACCAACTATGGGTCAAATGGATCTGTTTATATTAACAAGATTATTATCAGAATTAATAATACTTGAAATAGTACTTGCAAAGGAGATAAGAATACTTAAAACAAATTATTGGTTTAAAACAATAGTGTATTAGTATTAGATAAGTTAACAAGGTTATATGCTATCCTCTAACTAAAAAAGTAGTGCCCTGGGTATGACACAAAACTACATCTGATGGTGAGACTCTACACTCCTCAGAACTGTAATAATACTTGTTAAGGTCTTATCTATGGGTCAAATAGATATGTATAAACATTATTAATATCAGATAGGAATACTTGATACCATATAACTATAAATCTGTATTTCTTGGTGATATGTAACACATTGGAGGATTTTAAATGTCTTAATAACGTGCTGTTTTGAGGCAACTCTGACTCTGCTAAAAATAAGTAAGATTAATGATTATTTGACAATCATTGAGAATATGATTAAAATAACTAAGGGAATTGTGACATCAGTGGTGATATAGTTTTGGTTACAGACACACACATAATATCCATTTTAATAAGATTATATTATTTTTAATTTATCATCATTATTTTAATCGTAAAATCTTTGACTTTAGTTAATTGTCATTAAACATTCAGATTTTTATTAGTAAGTTATTTGCTTACTCATTTGCATATCAGTTTGTTTGTTTTTTTTTTCTTCTGTATAATTTGTTTTTCTCTTGTAGGCTTTAAAAGCTGACACCGTATCAAGATTTGTGTTGGGCAATACATGTACATTTGCCGAGCTTAATAACAAGGTAAGCACAAGGTACTTGCTCAATTATGGCCCATGACATAGTGGCTAATGTACTGGACTCTGACAACTTAGTGAGTTTGAACTCCAGTTGTACTATTATGTTCACTTTCAGACTAATCCCTTTATGAAAAGTATAACCTCCCTCCTCCCCCCAGCTATGGATTAAATAGTACCACTAGTGTTCTTAACTGTAAAACTTTATACTAAGCTTAGTTTAATTTAACACAAAAAAGTATGAAGCACCTAGTGAGAATCAAAGCCACCAACAATTGTTTGTTTGTCTTGTTTGTTAACCAATACACCACATAAATTGCTTTCATTTAATAAAGTTTGTTTAGTTTAGCACAAAGCCTAAAGTATGAGGAGCCATTGAAAATCAAATTCACTAGCTGTGCTCTGCTCAACTAACTCTCTAACCATCACACTATGCTAAGTTTCCTATTGCCAGTGGCGATCTCGATTCAAAATTACTTTTATTTGGTATCAAGCAAAAAGAGAAAGGCAAGTCAAGCTAGTGCTGACAAATATTCCTTTCTGTAAGTTCATGTGGAAACCATTTTTCTACCTTTCTTTTTTTTTTTTTTTTTTTTTTTTTTTTTTTTTTTTTCTTTTTTCTTTTTTTTTTTCTTTTTTTTTTTCTTTTTTTAAAGATTTGTAAATGACACACTATAGTTGACTGGCATTCCATCAGAGTGTAATGGTTAACAAACTAGTCTCACAGATCCATAACTAACTGAATTGTAAGTTCTATCCTCGCTGGATGCTCCATACTTGTAACCTTGTATCACATCCTACCTGTGATAAATGGATTGGGTAAATACTTACTGTAGTTAACTGACTATACAATAAGGTGACTATTAAGTCACTTCTAAGATTTTCCTAGCATTGTGCAAAATAAGCTGCTGGGAATTTAACATCAATCTAAGAAATGTATGTACATTAGTTTTATGTCTGAAACAAATATTTACAAGCCGAGATAAAAAAAAAAAAAAATTTTTTTTTAAAGATTGTAATAATAAAGATTTTTTGCACAATTTTATTTAAATCATTTTTTTTTTTAAATCTCCAAATAATCCTTTAATGTATTTACCAATCTGCATGAGAATGATGTAATACAAGGTCAATTTTAAGCAAAGTTTAACAGGTTTGAATTAACAGCTTTCCTTCTAGATTGGTTGCCATACTGAGGTTAAAGAGCTTAGTCTTCCCTATTATTTACCCATAGCTGGAAGGAGAATAATTGGATGCATAGCTTTCCCAAGAGTATTACTGCTATGTGAAATGCAAACAGCCTTGTTTAGGATTTGAACTGGGGTCACCGTGTCCATTGCTTATGATGATAACAATTACACAATTGCCTCCATAAGTAATCCTTTTAAGTAATATTCCTGTTAAAGATTAACAATGTCTGTCTTACATTATTCTGGCCTGTAACAGGGGCGATAACTCACATTTCAAACTTCAACCACCACTAACATAGATTCCCCAGCAGTAACTTTGGATACCACCAGGCTTTGTTGGTTTTTTGGTCACAGTGTGGGAATACTGGATCCATGTAGACACAGTTTCTGCTTGATCTTTGAGCCTCTTGGTATATTTCAGTTTTTCTGCTTGTGACAAGTGAGTTTAGTCAGATATCAAATTAGCAATAAAATCTATGTATCCAACTTGACAGCATATTTATTTCTGAAAAATGTGAGTGATATTGTATTTATTTGGTTCTTGTTATTATTCAAAATTTGGCATCTGCTCTGGTAATCAATATCTGGAATTTCAAACCAGGTAGAAATGTACAGGTGAAAATGGATCTATGTTGTTGGTATCCTTCTGTTTCTGCTAAGGACAATGACATAGTGTTCTAATTTTTTTTTATACCTGCATCTGTGCAAGTGGCTGAGCAGGCCAATTTTTGAATGGCAGTCTCTGGTGCAATGACTGCACACAAACAGTAGTACTTGCTGGAACTGCCGTTGTTTCTTCTTCCTTCTGGCTCTCTTTAGTGTAGTGGCTACTTTCCTCTCTGTTTCACTTTTTTTCGTGCCTTGTTTGTCAAGGAAACACCAGGCCACTTGGTATTCTGCACCAACCTCTCGTATGTTGGTGTTGATGTGACACGTCTTTCTTGCAGACATCTTTGAAGCATTGGCGTGGTCTTCCTACTGGTTGGGAGCATTCTACTAATTTGCCATTCAGTGGGTCTTTGGGGATGTGGCCTTTGTCCATCCTCCTGGTATGACCATCTAAACTAAAACCTTCAAAGTTGCACAAAATAATAAAATAACAGTTCAGTAAGACACTAAATAACTACTTACTGTGTTATGTTCACTTAGGTAACTAAGAACTTAGTTCACTGTCTTCTTCTTAAGACGAGCACATGGAAAATGCTACCATTATGTATAAACTAGGTTTAATTCCTAACTAAAACCGCCAAAGGTAGTACTAGAGCCATGTTAGAATAAAAAATAATTCACCCAAAGGCATAAAAACAAGGAGAAGTGGATATAACACTTCTCTTTGAAAATGTCACACATAACCTTGATGTGATTACATCTGTGACATGATTTTAATAGGAAATTTTTTTGTATTAGTGATAGAACCAGGAAACAATAGTTTGACCCTATAATAGTACTGGTTGTTCTAAAAGAGGAAACAGGTTTTCAAGTAATTTAAAGAAGGGGCCTGGGAAGAAGCTATATTTGAAAGAAATTTGGTTATATGTGCGACATAAATTAGTTATGTTGTTTCTGGTCGTCTATCATACTGAATATGACTCAAAATGTTGCAAAAACCTTTTTAATGATGAATTTTGATAGTATGCAAGTATTTTGAGAAAGAAAAACATGACTTGATGTATGATTACACATAACATTGTAGGAATTCAAAATTAAGCCAAAAGTTCTGTTAACTGATTATTTTATGGTATACACAGCTAGTTTCCACTATTATATAATGTGTAAAAGAATTGGTTAAAACCCTTTTAAGACATTTCAAGGGTTGGTGATTGTCCTAAAATGGGTTTCAGGAAGAAACACCAAGATTTTTAATTTCACACCGATGTTGACCTTTCCACGGAATGCTCAGAGTATTTTAATGACTGCAAATCATACTGGCAACACCATTGTTACAAAAATTGGAAAACGGGGAGCCCCTGACACAACCTATCCAAAACCAATTGCAATACAAGAGTATACGGAACATTATAACAGAGTTGATAAATATGATCAACTTTGCTCATAATATGGTATCTTTTGTAAAGCAAAGAAGTGGTGGAAGTATTTATCAAATCACAGACCAGTTTAAAAAAAAGAAATTCAGTAATTTCTTCACCATTTCTTTATTTTTGGAGCAATTTTTATAAGACTTTGCATTCTTATGTAAAATTGTTCTTTCTGATTCTGCAATAAAATTGTATGAATCTTTGTTGTAACCCAATATTTAGAGAATAAGAGGTATTGATGCACGCAACATTTTATTTGAGGGGACAGAACTGTTTCCATTTCAAATTGTTTTGATTTTTTTTGCTCCTTTTAATAAATTTAATGATTTTACTTATGATACCAACCCTCTGACATGGAATTTTTAAATCCCACCCACCTCAGGCAATATCTTTCAAAAATTAATTGTTATACCAAATGGAGGACTTTCTTATTTTTTATTCATTTATTTTTATTTTTTTATTTTTTTTTGCTAGTTAAATAAATAACATCACTTTGAACTTGAAAATACCTTTTTAAATACCTGCTATGTTGTATTATATACAAGGAATAGAATACCCCTTTACATAATTTTTTTTTTTTTAAACAAAGCTGGTCTGGTGTGTTTTGTTTACGTTTTAATACTAGCTTGTAAGTTTTTTTTTTCTAAAATTGAAAGTTTCACAAAAAAGCCTGACAATAAAACATAGTCTCAGAATTATTTTGATATAAAATGTGTGAAATTTTGACAATCTTCTATTAATGAGATGTTACTCTTTTTAGTTTACTTTATACATTTTGAAGAAATCTTCAACTTTGCTCGATTGTTTTTCACTTCCACGGGCCAGAGAAAAAAAAAACTTCTTCCTGGTTGTAGTTTATGGTGTCTTCTAGAATATTGATAAAAGATTGCTCCCTTGGATTTTGCAAAACAAGTAACATGTAAAATTTAGTCTAAAAAAAAAACATTCATATTTTGCATTTTTGGCTGTTAGAAGCAAAATACTGTTTTTAACTCTCTGTAATTCAATGGATAAAAACACATACAAATGACATATTAAGAAAGATTATTTTCTTTTCATTCCAGCCATATAAATATTTTTAACATTGGACCAGAAATGAGAGAAATTGCGAGTTGAACAGATTAAGGTGCAACTTTGTCAATGCCCACTGAAACTATCTAAATGACTGGGAATGCTAAATAGACTATTTGTCATATATTATAACTGAGATGATGTAGTTCAAATAGCATTCCCAGTTGATTTTTTTTTATTTGAGGTTATTGTTATTTAATTACATTAGTTAAATAGAGCTCTGTAAATGGAGTTCAAAACTGTTTGAATTATGCAAATATCCCCAGTGGTTCAAAAGTTATGAGAATTTAAAGCCCCGGAATTGGGGGTACAAATGTGGACAGGATTTTGTTCAAAAAAATATTTCAAATCATGGACCAATTCAAAACAAGAAATTCAGTAATTTCTTCATCATTTCTTTATTTTTGGGGCAATTTTGATAAAACTTTGCATTCTTATATAAAATTGTATGTTCTTTCTGATTCTGCACTCAAATTGTATGTATCTCTATGCTGTAACCAATTATTTAGAGAATTAGAAGTATGAATTGCAGGTTTTTTTAGTTTTTCACAATATTATTCAACACTTTCATTTTAATACTGCATGTATACACATATATAGTATTAATTATATAACATCACTTTGAACTTAAAAATAAATTTTTAAATACCTGTTGAATTACATACATGAAATAGATTACCCATTTACATATGTTTTTAAACAAAGCCTGTCCTGCGGGTGCTGAGTTTTGTTTACATTTCTCATAATTTTAAGTTGTTTTTTTTTTTTTTCAAAAATTGAAAGTTTGATGAAAAAACCCTGACGTTACAGCATTGTTAATATTTTACACATTATATATGAAAATAATTATGAGACCATCTTCTATTAGTGATATAGTCTTTTTTTTTTCTTTTCTGATCTTATACTTTTTAAGAAATCTCCATCAACTTTTGTCTATCATGTTTTCGCTTCCAAAGGTTGGAAAAGAAAAAAAAAAAAAGTTCCTGCTTGTTTTTTAAGGTGTGTTCTAAGTGTAAAATTTCAAAAATATTAATAAAGTTTAGCCCCTTTGATTTTATGAAGGAAATTTTGTTTTCAGCTATTCCAAGCAAAATACCATTTTAAATCGCTGTAAAAAATAATTTAATGGATAAAAACACATAAAAATCACATATTTAAAAAGATTATTTTCTTTTCTTTACAACCATATAAATATTTTTACGATTGCATCAGAAATACACAAAAAATTGTGAATTAAAATGATTAGTTAGAAATGTAACGTGTGCTGGTGGTTTATTTAAAAATAACTGAATTTTAATTTTTTTTTTTTTTTTTTTTTTTCTCAAATTGAACCTTTGACATTGATAATTTAACCATTATCCAAATGTCAAATATGAAAATAATTCTGAGACCATCTTCTGTTTGTGATCTTATACTTTTTGAAGAAATCTCTGTCAACTTTTGTCTATCATATTTTTGCTTCCAAAGGTCAGAAAAGAAAAAAACAAGTTCCTGCTTGTATTTTAAGGTGTATTCTAATTAAGTATAAAACTTCAAGAATCTTGATAAAGATTAACCCCTTTGATTTTATGAAGGAAATTAACATGTAAGTTTTAGCCTCAGAAAAAAACTCATATTACTTATTTTTGGCTGTTTTAAATCACCATAGAAATAATTCAATGGATAAACACACGTAAGAATTACATATTTAGAAAGATTGTTTTATTTTCTTTCCAACCATATAAATATTTTAAAGTTTGGACCAGAAATATGTGAGAAATAGTGATTTAAACCAATTAAAGTCGGAATTTGTCAATCTCCACCAAAATCAACGAAGGTGTTGGGGTTGCTAAGTTCAGTATAATTCTTACAGCATTTTTTCCCCTCTTTTATTGCATATTTCTGTGTTTCTTGTCTTTTTCAGGGATTTCAATCTACAGAGGTTCGTGCACTTGCTCGTTTTTCTGATGAAAAGTTGTTGCAGGATATAGTGGAAAAGTTCCGTGCTGAACATTCTGACTGGAAGTCTCTGGCAGCATTCATTCAGACACAAAGTTCCAGTCGACATATCAAGAAAAAGAAAAAAACTAATAAGCTCACAAAGGAAGGGACAAAAACTAATATAAAAGCCAAACAGGCAATGGTGTCTACTTTTCTTGATGGAAAAGTGAATAATATAAGTTCAGTCAAAGAGAATTTGAAATCTGAAACAAACATTGAGATTTCTCACATGACTAACACAAAATCCTCACAGAAAGCAAAGAAAACAGTTACAAATAAAACTGAACAACCCATTTGCAATAATCTTCAACTAAATGACAAAGAGAAAACCGATTCAGATGTTTCTTCTGGAATTGGCATGCAAAATTCAAACAAACAAATTCAGAAATCAAAACAAAATCCCAACCCACCCGATACAAGCAGTACAACAAATGAATTAAAGAATTTGAAAAAAGAGTTATCTGATGACAAACAACAAACTGAAATTCCTTCCCCACAAAATGTTGCAATGGTTGTGAAAAAAATAAACCTGAATAATTTTGAGGAGGATATTTTAATCAACAAAGCACCAGCAATGAAAGATTCAGCAGAGAAATTCTTTGGAAATGTCAATAACCAAAATACAGAAGAGGAATTCTTTTTTTCCAATGGTCAAGAGTTGTCTAGTGTAAAAGAAGAAAAGGAAGAGGTGGACCAGAAAAATGACAGTGATTCAGAGCTCATAATATCTGGCAATCATTCAATGTTTTTGTCTTTGTCAGGCAGAGATAATACACCATCTTTTAGAGGTGGGAGGTAAGTAATGTATATTTCTTACTATAATTGACCAAATGTCTTTCCTTGTTTTATTTTATTTTATTTTATTTTTTTTGTTCTGTTCATTCTTATATAACATAAGGATGGCTGGAGCTATGCCCAACCGAATTTTCTGTGATCATTAATGGGACTCTAGCTTCTTTTTGTTCCAGATGCCCCTGAGGGCAGGGGCGTTCTACCTCCTTCCAAACACCAATACTACTTCTTGAGATCAAGAGGGTTCACCGCCCTGTCGGCTGGGGCGTTAGAATGCACCTCTGCAGAGGAGTAAAACTCCCCCAATGGGGCCACCTGTTTGCCATGGGTGGCGACCCGTGATGCTTAAGGATGGAACCCAGGTGGATGAGCAGTTCATGTCTTGCAATACTCCACTTTGCCCCTAACTTGGGCTAGACGGGTGGTCGGAGAGGCCCCCTCCAATCAATCGGCTGGTCACGTCAAGCCCTAGAACCTACATAATTTTCCCAACCCTATTGCCCTTATGGCAAGCCCCAACCCTTTTTATCATATGGGTGCTAGAAGGCGGTGACTGATGGTCTACATGTCCTGGGAATTACGTTAAACTCTATCTGATGGTAAGGTTCCAGTTTTGGAGGTTTGGGGAATGTGGAGCACCCCTTCATCACCATTGCTCCCTGGTCCACTCTGACCCGGAGTGGTAGTACCTGTTGGGGTCCCATCTATGGGTTAAATAGAAAAATGTATTTATAAAAAAATTGTATTATCCATTAAGAATTGATTTATTTCAAAACTTTATCGGCATTAAATGACCCACTGAGGTTGATATGCCATAAAACCAAACCAAACCAAGAGAGTTCATATGCTAAGATTCATTCAGCCTGTTAGCTGTGAGGAATCTATAACAAGTCATCAAAGTGGTGTAAGGGTTAGCAAGCTAGTCTTGCAGATCCATTACTACTGAATAGCAAGTTTGATCCTTGCTGGATGCCCCATACTTGCAACCTTGTGTCAGATCCTGACCATGGTGAACAGGTTGGATAAATACCTGCTCTGACTCATCTTGGTTGTTAGCCAAAACATGTATTTAGTTACCTGGTGGTTATGAGTTCAATCCCTGGGTTAGGTAGTGTAAAAACATTGTTTATTTAGGTTCAGTAGAAGAGATAGACAAACTAACCTTTTTAAATGAAAATTTTTCAGTATGGACAGTGAAATGTGAACTAATTTACCCCCATCGATTGAATAAAGGGTTGTTTAAAATCCTCAAGTTACTAGAACATATGAAGAAAGATGGAGGGTACAACAGTTAAAATATGACTCTAATACATAAAATAAGGACACAAGTTACAATAAATCAGTGTAAAATCTACATTATAATTCTGCTGAATCGTCTCTCCGTTATGCTCATCCACTATGACATTGTCATCTCTTAAGGAAAATCGCATTAACTTAGATCACAGTAAGGTGACATGATGTCTGAATTTCAAGTGGATATGGAAAACACCCCATAGAGATTTTGTCTTGGTCAGCAAAGTCTGCAGCCATGTGAAAGTACTTGAAATTTTCATTATTCGGTCAAAATTTACTTGGCATAAAACGGAAATGACTTTTCACATAAATGGAATTCAGATATAAAAAAAAAGAAACTAAGATAAAAATCAATACAGGCCTTTTTTTCTTTTTTTTTCTTTTTTTTTAAGGCTTTAACTCTTTTGTTGAAAACTACTTGGGTGGTTAGGTTGGATAACATCCAAAAGAAATTAGTAACAGATTGATTCTAAGGAGGTAGGAATAAGGAAAATAGGTTGCATCTAGGAGTAGAAGTCAGAGATGCTGAAGAATGAAAGTTGGAGTTTAATGAGTGGATTAGCCCTCTTACTGCCACTAAGGGAGTTGTACTATTGCCCAAAATTGGAAAATCCTAGTTGAAACAAAGGAATAGCTAATATTTCTATGCCAACCGAAACCTACACAGTTCTGGGCAAAATATTATTTAAGCTGGGTGTTTTGAGCCTTCAGTCAGACAGGTGAGAGAGCAGTGAGACAGAGCCAGAGTGGTCAGAATGAGAATGAAGAGAAAATGGTTGAAAATACCAACTAACTTCAGCCAAGATCATCAAAGAACTTAGAGAAAAAGATTCCTCATTTAGATTTGATCAGAGTAGAATAACTGCCTGAGTGATATTTTTCAGAACCCATTAATTAGACTAGCAAATACATGCACCATCCGGGTGCAAGTATTTAAGTTTTAATGTAATAAAATATTATCATAAATTAGAAAAGCTAATGAAACGAAATAAGAATACAGATAAAAAGATTTAAAACAGAGGGGGTATAATCGAAAAATAGAACAATGGAAACTTACTTTTCCATCACTCCCGTATTTCATTGCTAAATTTTCCTCATTTAACTATTTAGTTAAAATAGGAAGTAAAGAATAAAATCATAGTTATTTCTTCTTGTTAATAGATTTCTTTTAAGATTTATATCCAAGAATTTTGATCATATTCATTAAGATAAAACCAAACAATTAGAAATCAATAATACTAAGCACATATTTATTAAAATCAAATTTTTAATATCAATATGCAAATTAGCCTTCCCATTCACACTGTAAACCACTATTTTGTTGTATATATAAATATAATTGCATGTTATTAGCATGTAGATATGGTCAACAGTATTAATAATGTAAAGCAATTTTATTAATAATATATATAATTGAGGTTTAAATAAAAATAAAATCATGGAGAATGTGAGGTAAATAACTAAGGGAATTGTGACTTGAATAGTAATATAGTTTCGGTTACAGACAGAAAAACACACAATCTCAATTATAATAAGATCACTCCCACTTTAAGTAGGATTGTTCTCTGTATTTTCCCTTCTTATTATATAAATGATTTTGTTGGATTTGTGTACAAGGTCCTGCTGTAGATTTCTGCTCATTTGAGATCAGACACAAATTTTGGTAACTATAGAAGTCATTGCAACCTATGGTTGATGGAAGAAATATATTATTGAATATTCAGTGAGCCCTTTAGTTAATTGGACCAATGGGTTACACCACAAACCTTCTCCATAGCCAAGTGGGATATTCTTCTACATAGATGTTACTTCTTTAGATCAAACACTGTATTCAACTCCAATGGAATTGCCTGTGCTAATTTTATCTATCCTCACTAAGTAACATAGTAAACCTAAATTAGTGTATATTGGTTTGCTGAAGATCTCTGAAGTTCTAATAAACTCCAATGTGCTGTCAAAGGCTGAAAATTGTAATTAAAAAGAACTCCGAAGAATCATCTGTGCCAGAAATACTGTTATCCACAAAATAGAATATGCAACTGTATACTGATCTTGTAGTTTTAGTAGAATTAAATACTAACAAGTAATATGTCTATTAAGTATTATATAGATTGTTATTGTATATTTTTGTATTATTTATTGTAAAGAGAAAAATAGGGATTATGTTATAAAATTGCAAATCATCCTTTCCTACTTGAATAGCTCCTTTTGATTTTTGTTTTGTTATGTGGAAGTTTAATGGGTCCTGCTAGTAAAAATTATTTCTTGTCTTATGAATCTTTTATGTTCCTTTTTTTTTTTTTTTTTTAAAGAAAACACACATATCTTAATGATTTTTAAAAAAACATTTTTTTCTTTCACTTTATTTTTTTAGAGGGACACAAGAAAGAGGGAATTTTCATTATGATTTCAAAAGACCCAACTTTCAAAAGAATCAGAATTTTGATCGTCACAATAATTTTGCACGGGGATCTTTTTCAAATAAAGGGAGAAGCGAAAAAACATATTCATATCCCTCTACAAAGACTTTTAAAGAATCAACAGACACAACATCAAAGAATACAGATAAACAGAAACTCTCAGAGAAAAACAGTAAGTGTTTTCTTTTTTTATGTTTACTTGAATGCGTTTTATAGTATTTCAATGTTAATATTTTGTTGAAAAAGATCTAATATAATATTTTCATAATCTATTAGCATTCCCAGTTGATTTTTTTTTATTTGAGGTTATTGTTGTTTATCACATTAGTTATATAGAGCTGTGTAAATGGAGTTCAGAACAATTTGAATTATGCAAATATCCCCAGTGGTTCAAAAGTTATGAGAATTTAAAGCCCGAAAATTGGAGGTACAAAAGTGGACATGATTTTGTTTAAAAAATATTGACATATTTTTGAAATCACGGACCATTTGAAAAAAAGAAATTCAGTGATTTCTTCACCGTTTCTTTATTTTTGGAGCAATTTTGATAAAATTTGGTATTCTTATGTAAAATTGTATGTTCTTTCTGATTATGCACTCAAATTGTATGTATCTCTATGCTTGAACCTTATTTAGAGAATAAGAGATACAGATAGCAGCGGGGTTTTTTTGGGGGGGGGGGTAAGTTTAACACCCAATTATTCAACATTTTCATTATAATATGTATATACATGTATAGTATTAATTCAAATAAATAACACCACTTTGAACTTAAAAATAACTTTTTAAATGCCTGCTGTATTATATTAAAAGACCTAGAGTTCCTTTTTACATGTCAAACGCATATTTTATCATTGAAAATCTTAAAAATCACATGATAAATACATTTTCATTAAGAGAAATCATTTGCAATAGATATTCACTATTCATCTTCAAATAAAAGGGAAAAATATTTATAAAAAATACATACAAATGAATGACAAATTTCAGTATATATTTTCTTCAAAAATATATAGCAGAAAACTTTTCATAAAAATCTTGTACATGTTCATGATGTGGAATTTTCCATAATCTCCCAGAACTTAAGCATTCTAGGACCAAATCAATTTTTAGAATAAATTTGGCCTTTACATTTTTCACATCATCTCTGTTTGGCCAAAAATATATCCCCTCTTTCCATGATGCTGTCAATTTTGTTAAACTTTATTTGATTAAACAGAATGTCATATTGTTAATGCAATGTGACATTAGCTTTTCAAGTTTAATAATTAATAATAATAAGAAATAAATTTATAACATTGTTAAATTATTTTTTAATTAAATAATGTAAAAGATAAAAAACCCTACATTTCCTTAATGATTGAAATTCTCCAAAGACGTGTTATATAGGGTTTTGTGTGTGTGGAAATTTCATAATATTAAAAGACTTTAAAACATACCTCAAAAAGTTCAGGAAAAAAAAAAGTAATTTTGTTGTTGCGGAAATGTCGATAAAATACGATAATTATCAAATTTTTTTACGTGTGAATCTGAAAATTCTCATGCCAAAAATTAATGTTAAATGAATATTGGGTAAAACTTGCAAATGATACTCAAAATTCCATGATATTACAGCTAAACTTCTCATCAAAATCCCATGATATTACAGGGTGACCCAGAAAAAACAGAACCCAAATTATTTATTTTCCCATTAAACTAACCCTAAACCCCGTTAAAATTATGTTTTATGTGGGTTCGGTTTTTTCTGGGTCATAGGATTTTGATGAGAATTTGCAAGTTTAGCCCGGTTTGTTTTGAAATGTACGATGTACATTCCAAAGAAATCGTAAACGTACATTGTACATACATTTACAAATTTTGCACAGGTTGATTTTTCAAAGGTAAATATTTGGAAAAAATTTAATAATTTTTTATTTTATTTTATTTTATTTTATTTATTTATTTTAAAATTCAATTTTGATCATATCTATATTTACATATATATCAAGCACAATTGTATATTTAATAATACAAACAGACCACCATTATGTTGAATATCGAACTTCATTTATTTAAAATAAAAATACTATTTTTCAAAATAAAAGTCAGACAAAATTCCTTTCAAAATGGAATATTATTTTTTAACAATTCAATGTTCTTTAAAACCATTTAGTATGAAAATATTCTTAATATTTATGCAATGAATGTGGAAAAGAGAACGCAAAGAAAAATTACTACAAGCCGGCCTTTACGCAAGCTGTTTGTTTTTAAAATCGGATAAATTCATGTTCGCTGTAAAAAAATAATTCAATGAATAAAAACATATACAAATTACATATTTAGGAAGATTATTTTTTCTTTACAACCGTATAAATATTTTTTAAGTTTGAACCATAAATATGCGAGAAATTGTGATTTTTAAATCAATAAGGTCCAATTTGTGACGCCAGTTGACGGTGTTTTTAAATCTGAAAGACACATAAATTAGAGTTTTTTCTTCAAAATCCAAACTTTCGGAGCAAATCCCTGATGGTATAGCAATCTTTACATTTCACACAATATATATGAAAAATAATTCTGAAACTCTCTAATAGTATGGACAGTGCTTTTTTTTTTGCTTCTCTTATATTTTTTAAACAAATAGCCTTGAACTTTGCCCTATCATATTTTCGTTTCCACGGGTCCTAGAAACCAAAAAAAATAGCCCCTTTTGTACTTCCAGGTGTCTTCTAATTGAGTGCAAAATTTCAAGAATACTGATAAAGATTAGCCACTTTGATTTTGAAAAACAAAACAGCATGTAAAATTTATCCTAAAAAAAACCCGGTCATATTTTATGTTTTCAGCTGTTCGACCAAAAATACGGTTTTAACTCCCTGTAAAAAATAATTCAATTGATGAAGACATCATATTACATATTTAGAAAGATTATTCTATTTTCTTTCCAACCATATAAATATTTTTAAAGATTGGTTCAGAAATACTCAAGAAATTGCAAATTTAACTGATTACGGTCGCAAATTTGAAAATGTCAGCATTTATCAGCTAAATGCTTGTAATGCTAATCAGTTTGTCAATAGTAGTAAGTAAAGTCAGCAGAGTGGCCTATTGGCAGTATCACCCAGATGCCGAGGGAGTCTATCCCCTTTTCACTAGCACTAGACCAGGGATTGTTTTTGTGTCTGAGGTGTAGCACCACACCTACCATCAACTCCCCACTTTACTGCACAGATCCAAGGTGTGCTTCTCATGTGCTGAGTTGGTTAGCAATGGTATCAAATATGGAACCTAATGGTCTCTAGGTGGATGCTCTGCCAACTGAGGTAAAACAGCCCTTTGCATCAATCTAAGTTCAATTTAGATATATTCATTTTTTTTCCATAACATTAATAAATTTAGCTACAAATAAGCCATCTATTTTTGTTTTCATTTTTCTGCCAGTAAATATGTTCAAAATGAAAACAGATTAATATATATATGAAATGTGGAATTGTTTTTATTTTTTTTTTTTTTTTTTCTTAAAGATCTTAGTGCTGAGAAATTGCATCCATCCTGGGAAGCCAGCCGCAAACGGAAAGAACAAGCAGCCAGTATTTCTGTTTTTCAGGGAAAGAAAATAAAATTTGATGATTAAAAAAAATTTGATATCATAAAATATTTATTTGCTGAATTCTTCCTTTTTTTTTTTTTTTTTTTTTTTTTTTTTTTTTAGAAATATTTTAATTCAGGAAGTGCTTATTCTTGGTCAATATATTAAAATAATAAATGTCCTTGCTTTCTGGGCATGCTATTATCTGTTTGTCCAGACTTAACTAGAATGAATCATTTGATTATGGAAATGTTATTCTCTGCAAGATAATTAAGAGGAAGGAAATGCATTTAAGGGACCAGCATAAGACGACAGTGGGTGACACGATGTCTGAATTTAAATATTTATATTTTGATAAATAAGTGAATAAAATTATTTTAAAAAGTAAAATAAAACAATAGAAGGCATTGTATAAACCTGTTGTCTTCATCAGAGCAGAATTTTTCAGATTTCTCGTGTCAGATGTTTGTCCCTTTTCTTATTCAAATCATTGTGCTAACCTTGGTTAGGCAACCGGTCTAGAAGGAAAACTCTGAATACAAACCTGTTAAATTCCACTTAAAAAATTGACCTTGTGTCACATCCTGCTCATGTGGAGGCGTTGTTAGATGTGTATGATAAAAAATATTTGTAATATCCTAAGGTAATTAAAATTGTTTAGTTATGAGAAAGTCTCCGAAAAGTTGCACCAGACAAAAGTTATTTTTATTATTCTTACATTAATTCACTAAATGTCTTTTTTTTGTCCCTTTGTCTGTCATCACACAACTCAAGGACAACTATAGCCACTAACTGATTTAAGAGTAAAAAGTAAAGTCGTTGGGGCGGCCTAATGTCGGTATCAGCCATGCAGTGAGGGAGTCTATCCCCTTTTCACTAGCGCTAGACCAAGGAGATTATTTTAGCGTCTGAAGTGGAGCACCACACCTACCATCAGCTCCTTACTTTACCGCACAGATCCCTGTGCTACTCATACGCTGAGTTGGCGAGGGCGAGTATCGAACTTGTGGTATCGAAACCTTGTGGTTTCTAGCCGAACGCTCTACCGACTGAGCTAACCCGGCCCTGAAATTTAAGATTTAAGAGTAGGAAAACTAATTAAAAACAGACCCTGTGTCACATTCTGCTCATGCGAAAAAGTTGATAAATACACATATGAAATACAATATGTCCTATTTATCAGTCCTGCAAATCTCACTAGAGAGTAATGAAAAATTCTATTGGTAGGATATTACGTAACCCACAGTAAATAATGTGAAAATATTTAGTTTCTTTAAAAAAAGAAAAAGAAAGTCATCTTATAGAATTCACATGTATCCATGTTTTTTCACCAGTAATAACGAGGTAAACTACACTATTTAATCTCTTTCATTTTCTTCTCTCTCTAAAATTTTCTATACTTTAGTCTACTTTACTTTCTTCTCTTTTCTCCTTCTTTCCAACTTGAATATTTTGGTTGACTAGCGCTTCTGTATTCTCAACTTGTCAACACGATTGATGCCACCATCTCAACCTCTACACAAAGAAATGTCAATAATTATGTGGGTGAACATAAGCAAATTTTAGGCACTCAAAGACAAATTCCGTCAAGTTTTTTTTTACTTAAGTAAGTAACCAATTAATAGCCAATTAGTTTTAAATATGAAAAACAAAACTTATGTCTTCAAAGTCAGGGTGATAAATTCCCCCAATTTTTTTCTCTTAATTAATGGTAAATAAAACTATTCCTAAGTAAAGTTGGTGGATCTGCCTATTGACAGTATCAGCCAGACAATGAGGGAGTCTATCCCCTTTTCGCTAGTGCTAGACAAGGAAGATTGTTTTTACATCTGAGGTGGCGCATCTCACTTACCATCAGCTCCCCACACAGATCCAAGCTGTGCTACTCATGTGATAAGTTGTTGAGGGCCAGTATCAAACCTGGGACCTTGTGGTTCCAAGTCAGAGGCTCTACTGATTGAGCTAAACTGGCTCCTTGCCTTAAATCAATGGATTCTGATCATTTTTCATTTCTTCAAATACTTTAATTTAGATGCATTATTTTATCTCTGAATGGTCACCCATCTAAGTATTGGTCAGTTTGTTATTTTCTAGATTTTGTTTAGTCTGGCATAACAGACCTCAGATTACTTACAGACTTACTGCTCTCACAAAGTGATCACCTACTTTGGTGATCACTTTGTGAGAACCAGTGTTTAAAGATGAACTTGATCATGTTAGTTTTTTCTGGTTGGCTAGTTTTCTTTGTTTAATGGTGTTTTGTTTTGTTTTACGGCATATCAACCTCAGTTGGTCATTTAATGCCGATAAAGTCTTGAAATAAATCAATTCTTAATGGATAATACAATTTTTTTATAAATACATTTTTCTATTTAACCCATAGATGGGACCCTAACAAGTACTTCCACTCCGGGTCAGAGTGGACCAGGGAGCAATGGTGATGAAGGGGTGCTCCACATTCCCCAAACCTCCAAAACTGGAACCTTACCATCAGATAGAGTTTAACGTCATGTTTAATGGTGTATCAACCTTTGTAGGTTATTTAATGCCAAAGCCATCCTTGTAGAAGTACAGTAGTGGTACTATTTAACCCATAGCTGAGAGTTCTTTCTGAGCTCTCTTGTATTTCTGCACATTGGTGTTTGTTGGATTTCTTCTTAAGTAAGTATGCTGCATACTGTTTTGAACAAATCCTAGAATCAGTAGCCAACAAAGCAGAAGCTGTACGACCATTTATCATCCATGTAAGATAAGCAACACATGCGGGAGAAGGAAGGACAAACTCATAAGAGATATTCACCTATGAACTCCTCTTACACCTGGACACACCAGTGTTGGCCAACTCACATCACAACTTATTCATCAGCTCTATGTTGTTTAGAGGACTTGCCAAGGGAATCCATGCTGTCGATGATGATGATGACGACCATAAGTCAAGTACCGTATTTGATGGCATATAGGACGCACTTTTTCCCCAAAATTTTGGCTCAAAAAATTGCCCTGCATCTTATACGTCATAGGTGAAGTTTCAGACCTCCCGTAGGCCTAGGCTAATCTTCTCTATGATGCTTACGCTCAGTACTTTTACCTACCCTAAACTCCATGCATCCTTGTTTTATTGCTGGTATTGCTTTATACAGCTATGTTTCTGCTTGTGTAATCCACAGCTAGACTGTTTTCAACAATATATGCTTAAATACACTAAACTTTTTTTTCCTGAATCTGACTTGCTGAAATGGGGGTGCGTCTTATATGCTGTCAATTATGGTACTTGATTGATCTTGATACAATAACTTATCTCAATGATTCACTTTAAAGACGTAGAATATTTTTTCAAGCATTAATTTACTTGGATATCTTTGATAGTTATCATAAGTATTATGTACAGGCTCAAAATGGGATAAAATTCTACTAGAAAAAGTTGAGAGATGTGCAATCAAGTTAGTTTCTGGTTTACAGAATGTGATTTATGAGAACAGGTTGAAAGAATTAGGTTTATCATCATCAGAAAATAGGACAATTTGGGTTGACTTCAAACATTTCTGTGTTCAAAATTATATGTGGATTTGAATCAGTTGGTCATAAAGTAATCTTTACTAGAAAATGCAGTTGCCTAAGAAGTAATGAACACAAACAGATGTAGATAAAATATCTGTAATTTCTTTTTTTAATTTTTTTTATTAAGAGTTTTGGATGTAGTTGTCTCACTTTAAAATATGAATGAAGTTCTCTCAGTTTTAAGAAGTATTATAATAGTTGAAAGAATTATCCAAGTAACAGAACTTGTTTTTGTTGCTCACATTTTAGCCAGTACATTTTTATGATTTTCTCAAAGTGTAATATGCACCTTTTATAAGAAAGAGACCCTTTTTTTCTGGTTTCTTTCTTCAATAGTATAAAGCAGAAATGGTATTGATTTTTACCAGAATCATCCATCATTTTAATTTTAGTTGCTTCTTTATCACAACTCATTTAGGTTACTATTTCTGTGGTCATAGTTTGACCAAGATACTTTCATAGAATGTGACAAAATGAGGTTTATTTTTCAACATAGTCTCCCTTGCGGTCCACACACTTCTTTCATCGGTTTTGCAGTGCTTGGATTCCATAGGTAAAAAATGTCAACAGTAGATGTTATCATATGAACCTTTCAGTGGAGATGAAGGTATTAGATGACTTTATAGGTGTTATTTGGACTTCCATGATAACCTTTGATCTTAAATGGTAAAGTAGCAACAATGTTGGATTTAAACTAAACAAGGTACATCTTAGGGTCTCACTATCTGCAGGGGCCTCAAAAAGAATCCTTACCTGGCAGGTTTTTTTTTTTAACAGGCTTATAATCTTTATATTGTTTAGGGTGTCACAATGTCTGAATATAATAGCTGTTATGGAAAACCAGGCAAAAGGGGACATGAGTTCAAGTCTAACTAGGAGCTATTCTCTATTTTTTCTAATGGGTGCTGCTCCTCACTGACAAATAATATCTCTTGTGAGCTGGGCTGTGGAGTTGTAACACAAAATCTTCAACTGTGACACCTCTATTTTTGGCACCTCCATCTCTTTATGTAATTAAGTGATTATGACCTACAAATAAATATAAAAATCTGATTTTTAACAATCTATTTATAAGGAGTGTGCACTGTATAACTTTACAGATTAAACTAGGGCTATATAATAGCATTCCCAGTTGATTTTTTATTTGAGGTTATTGTTATTTAATCACAATGTGACACTATAGTCATCAGGGGGTTAATCTCCTTAACGATTGTTAAAAAAATAACTTAGTTTCTAAGGTTTAGTATGAATTGAAAACAAAATTACATTTTTTTTTATCAGGGCAGTGTATATTCTGAGATACCCGGTAAGAAAAATAAATCTGGATATAAAATCTTAATTTATCATAGGCAGATTGGTTTTGTTAAGTGTCAAAATGGAAATGACTCATTAAGGCCTTTCAAAGCTGTGAATCCAAAGAGTCACTGAATTTCTAGTTTGCTAAGATAGCTGAAGAAAATGACAAATCAAAATGTGATCAGGAGAAAAAGAAATTTCCCCGATCTTTCTGGTGCAAATATAGATACGGGTGTTGTTTCAGAACCTGCTTTTAGAATGTTTAAATATTATTTGGGAAAAGAGGAAACATCTGGTTAGTTTCTTTTGTAATGTAAGGAAACGTTAATGCTGGCCAAGGGGAAATCAGATAACGAAATATTAATGACCATTTGATTTTGGCCAACCCATTGGCCACGTATTCTGGAAGGTACGTTTGTCAGGAAAGGGTGACACCAATAAGAGAGGTGGTCATGTTAGACATTAAGAGAGTAGGAGGAAAGCTTTCCTCCTGTAACCCTTATTCTTTTCAACATTAGTTGTAGTTATTCTTTTCAACATTATACATACCATTGGTCCCCCATGTTGTTTTTATTCAATGTGAAAACAAGAAGGTAGCACCTATCAGCTGGCAATCTAAAAAGTTGGACAGGGTTACAAAAAGTCCATTAGCATCTGAAACTTTGGCATTAGGTGAGGCAGCAGATGCAGGATTCTTCATTTCTTCTTTGGTGCAAAAAACTTTTGGTATGGCTGTACTATCACCAGTACGATGCTATACAGACAATGTATCACTAACCAGTGCTTTAGGCACTACAAATATTGTTAGTGATAGAAGAGTGAGGGAAATGGTGTTCGGAGGGGGAAATTGAGGTATTTTGGGTAGATGAGTAACTAAAACTGGCAGATCCCTTGACTAAAAGAGGAGCATCTACGCTAAAATTGCTAGAGGTTATACATCCCAACTTTTAAAAAAAGAGCTGCAATGTAGATTAAGTTATCTCCCTTGGACTGTTTCAGTTGAAGGAACTCTTTAGCAAAAGAGTTAGAAAGTTAGTTGGCAACAGACTACATATACGGCAATCATCCACCATTAGAGTGACTGCCATTAAACTGACTATTGACACCCCAGCCGTCAGCTGTTAACACCTTTCTTCTTTTCAGGCATGAAACTTCACTTCTCTTACTTTAAAAAAAATCACACAACATGGGGTGGGGAGGTGTATGGTCACATCCCTGGAAGGAACTTTGCTAATCAGTTTCCCACATCCAAACAGCTCGGGCATGGCAGACGGGTGGTTGTTGCCTAAAATAGTGTTCAAACAGTCGGGACGCTACCAAACTTGATTGGAGGTGACTTTGTCATCTAGGCCCCCAAAGGTTTATAACATAAGTTATATAGAGCTCTGTAAATGGAGTTCAAAACTGTTGGAATAATGCAAATATCCCCAGTGGTTCAAAAGTTATGAGAATTTAAAGCCCTGAAATTGGGAGTACAAAAGTGGACATGATTTTTAAAAAAATGTCAAATTACGGACCAATTCAAAATAAGAAATTCAGTAATTTCTTCACCATTTCTTTATTTTTTGAGCAATTTTGAAAGAAATTGGCATTCTTATGTAAAATTGTATGTTCTTTCTGATTCTGCACTCAAATTGTATGTATCTTTATGCTGGAACCCATTATTTAGAGAATAAGAGGTATGGATAACAGTTTTTGTTGTTTTTTTAAAGTTTACCACAATATTATTCAACACTTTCATTTTAATACTGCATTGTGATGAAATTGAAGAGCAGACCTATGAACAAGCGGATTCCCAGCCCCCACAAACAAAGCGCGTTAGGATAGGTTTGGCCTGTGCGAAGGGGAGGAGTGTGGTGAGTGGCTACGGATATTCGAACTCACTACCTCCTTGTAGCTGAAATGCTGTTGGCAGAGACCCGGATGAGGTATATCGGAATTTGCATAAAGGTGGCCGAACAAGCAGAAATAAGACCGAGAGACGCTGATAGCGAGAGTGAGGAAGAAAGCAAGTGTTTGGATGGCAAGTGAAATCTGACTACTGCTATTTGGGGTGTCAGGAAATGAGAGTAACGTGCTCAGTTGGTAGAGACTGCTGATGGCGAAAGGAATTACATTTCGTTTGCTAGAGAGACTTGCAAAAGATTAATATTATCTTAAATTTTTAGACCATCCAAAAGATGCATGTATACACATATATAGTCGGGCATGTGTTGAAAAGGTTTGTTTGTTTTAATATTAGCTGGTAAGTTTTATTCTAAAGTTGAAAGTTTGACAACAAAAAAATCTGATGTTGAAACATTATCAAACTCACATTATATATGAAAATAATTCTGAGACTATCGTCTGTTAATGATATAGTGCTTCTTTTTTTGCTTATCTAATACTTTTTGAAGGAACCTGCATCAACTTTCATTGGTAGTGGTTTCCAAAGGTTGGAAAAGAAAAAAAAAAAAAAACTTCCTCGTAGGTGTCTTTTGATTAATTGTACAATTTCAAGAATATTGATAAAGATTGGCCCCTTTGATTTTGTAAAACAATCTAACCTGTAAAATTTAGACTCTGAAAAAAAAAAAAATTCATATTTCACATTTTCATCTGTTCAAAACAAATTACCATTTTAACTCGCTGTAAAAAAAATTGATAAAAACACATACAATTAAAAAATTTAGAAAAATTATTTTCTTTTCTTTCCAACCATATCAATATTTTTATGATTGGACCAGAAATACCCAAGTTGAACTGATTAAGGTGAAAATTTGTAAATGTCCACTGATTTCAGCTAAACTGCTGGTAATGCTACATATAAAGCATTAATTCAACTGGAGTCAGTATAGTTTTACTGACTCCAGTGATTCCTTAATTGCTCACGACTCCTACTCCACAGCCCTGCTCGTAAGTTATGATAAAAAATAAATAACAATTAAGATGAAGGATGTACTCCTTAAAATCAATAAATAATTGTATCAAACAGAATTTTTTCTGTTAACAGCAGTGATTGGAACCTCTTTTTTTGCCGTGTGTGTGTGTGTGTGTGTGTGTATACAGTCCATTCCATTTCAAGCTGAAAGAATGACGTTTAACAACATTAGAGTATATATGTCTCTCTTTCATTGGTTGTTTTACAACTGCACCACTTGGACTCTAATGAAATGCTTGGAGAAAAAGATAAATGGGAGCTACACAAATGTTCTGCGTGCTGTTTTGAATAAATCTTGGAAACAGCACTCCACAAGAAAGCAATTGTACAGCAACTGCTCCCTGTCACACAAAACATCCAAATAAGCTGGACAAGCAAGGATGAACTCATAAGTGATGCTCTTCTATGGACACCTACACACGAACTCACCAGTGTAGGCCAACCTGCAAAAACCTCAATCATCTATGTGCTGATTCTGGGCAAAGGACTTTCCAGGAGCGATGACTGATAGAGATGGTTGGAGAGACAGCCATGCTGCAAGCACAACAACATCATGATAAGAGAATAGAAGTCCAAGGTGACTTAATAGTCTAATGTTTTGAGAACATCAGCTTCACACTTTATTGTACAGATCCAAACTGTTTTTCCTGCGTGCGAATGGACAATTGAGGGCAGAGCTATATAAGAATTACTTGATTTCCATTGGCATTCACCTCTTTATGGGTCAGGGCGATGAAACTGACCCCACCCATTTTACATGCAGACAGGTTCTAAATTAAAGGGAGTGGGCCACTGGGGGCTCAGTTATTGAATGGTTAACAAGCTAGTCTTGCGGTTCAATTATCACTGAGTATTAGGTGTCCCATGGTTGCAAAATCTAAGCAATTGTTAGTTTTTTTTAAAGGGGTCCCTCGCATTCTATAATGCAGAGCGGGTCTCGTACTTCCAGCCTTAGGGTTATATTATTATAACATAATCAAACTTACTATATATATATATATATATATATATATATATATATTCACTAAGTTGGTGAGGGCTGGTATCGAACCTGGAATCCTGTGGTTCCTAGGTGGATGCTTTACCGACTGAGCTAAACTGTTACCTGAAACTGCTTCACAGTTTAGGAAAGAGTGAATAAATGAAGAAATACTAAAAATATTAAAGAAAGTAACATTTATTAACAATTTCCAAATCATCCAGATTTTAAATATTGCACATTTTTATGGCCACCACCCCAATGTTTCTGACTGCTTTAAATAAAACACAAACAATTCCAAAACATTGGAGGATTTGCAATAAGTTAATAAAGAGTGCTGTACATATTTATAACTTTAATTAATATGCAGCAAATACAAATTGAACTTACCTCACTGTTGTCTATTTTAAAGTTCATTCTCACTCAGAAATATGCTAAGTATTTTTGTCATAAAAATAGCAAGTTTACAAAAAAACCCTCATTTGAATCATTATCTCAATATTAACCCTTTTTTAAAACTTCTTTTACCCTTTGTAAAATCACAAACGAAATAGACATATAAATACTTGTAAAAAGTTGTTATACTCAGCATTTTTTGAACAACTATATTTAATATATATTTAATATTGATGATATGCATACAGATTTTTTTGTCTTACAATTTCATATTAAGATTTTTCAAAATCATGAAAAAAGTATTTGAATTTAAAGAGAGTACAGTTAGAATAGAATCTTTTCTACTTTTTTCAAAAATTAAAATTAAATTAAAATTTTAAATTCATGTTCTTGAATTAAGCTGGTAAAACGGGTCTCAAAAATGCAGCCCATGGGCCACTTATCAAAGGCAATGCAGCAGGACCATTTTTCATAACTCTGGCATTTAATTAAAA
>CM042139.1:101427279-101517279 GCA_023376005.1 Doryteuthis pealeii | reverse complement strand
ATTATATTAATACAGTGTGTATATATATATATATATATATATATAAATTAAATTAAAGCTATGAATATACCTCTTATTTTTGCTTATTCCTGGCTGCAGTTCCATATATAAATATATATTTATCAATTAATCAAAGCTCTGAGTATACCTTTATTTCCTAACTGTTGCAAGTGGTGCTGCAGTTGCGCACTACTTAGAGATGAGCTGCTACTGCTCATACCAGTACAGCAGATTATATACATGTGGGAGTACATGCCAGTGGTAATACCCAAGAAGTATATATGGAATCTGAGTACTATAGATATACCCTTATTTTGGAACCTCTGCACATACTGATCCATGTATGTGATCATTTAAAATGATCCAGTTATATTAACTGTATGTTAAGTCTTGAGTAAATTGAAGCACATGTTCAGAGTGTTGTAATTTTATTTTCTGTCAATGTATTTTAATGTATAATTTACAATGATGTATATAAAACTTATGTTTTATATACATTATTATAAATGTTCTACATATGGTGGATTGTGGCTAAATGGAACATTGGTTAAAAGCTATTTATTAGAACTGAACATGCAAGAACAGAATCAACTTTACTTTTTTTTTTTTTTTTTTTTTTTTTAATCAAATTATCCTTTTTTATGCAAATCTGTTTAAAAGGAACAATTATTTATATGGACCAAATTCTGTGATGCCAATTTGTTCCACTTAGGCATAATCCACCGTATATATGTACTTAATTATTGTTAATTTTTTTTTTTTATGTGTGTATATGTTTGGATATATATGTAAATATGCACACACATTTCTTCTTGCACAAACTAATATATATATATATATATATATATATATATATAGACAGAAAATATAGCTGCAACACACTGAGGGATGATGCTGGTTTTGACAGAATGCATTAGAGTACTGTTGATAAACCTCTTATTATGAAACTTGTGCAGATATTGATCTGTATATGTAATCATTTTTTCTAATCTGGCTATATCATTCGTACATTTAATAATTAATCTAGAGTATACTGAAACATAAGGTGTTGCAATTTTATTTTCCATCAGTACACACAGACACACACATACATAACTTTGGAATTTTCTATCAGGATATTGTTTGAATATAGCCCATTTACTGTGTGATATATTCAGAATTCTTTTATGCACAGCTTTTCATTGTTAGCTTTTGGCAATCTAAAAGTAAAAAAGATGTTCAACCAAACTGAGATCATCTACAGATTTTATAGCATCTTTTGAGCATCTTTTGTACACCTTACTTTCTCCAAGAACAACATGTCTGCATATTTCAAGCAACTCATCACTTATAACGTGGCTGGAATGGATCAAAATCTTCTGAAGGCTGAAAAAAAAAAAAGCAGAAAATTATTGAATAAGACAAAGTAGTAAAGTTATTTTATAAGAATTTTTTTTAAATGGCTATTTTCATTAATGTAAAACTATATTGACTTTAGTTGAATCCACACATTATATGGCCCTAGTTTAATCTGTAAAAACAATGCACACTCCTCCTTATAATTAGATTATAAAAAGAGATCATGGTTTGATATCCATTATGAATTGTAATCTCTTAATAACATAAAGAGGAGTCAGAGTCAAAGGTTTTGTATTCCAACTCCACAGCCCTGTTGAAGTGTCAGTAGATTTATTTTTATATAATAGTATAACTTTCTTTTTTTTTCACATTTTTTTTTCACATTTGTTGTTTTATTACAATACTAGCTCCTGCAGAGGGCAATTAGTTGATTTTCCCAAATTTATTTCAAAGATGTAAAAATTCTTATCATACAAAAAATTTTGTCAAAAAATCACGTAAACAAAAAAAAAAAAAACAATCACAGGAATCTTGTGAATCCAAAATTTCAGGATTGCAGGTCCGGATTTGGCAGGAATTTTTTTAATTTGCTCATGGAGTTGGCCTGATTTCAAAATGGTATGATATATTAGGCTATGGCCTCTAGTTGAAAAAATGTGAAACACTGACCTTCACATTTAATATTAAAGATTAAGCATAATTATTAATTCAAAATTATATGTATGATATCCCTCTTATATTCACTGATGTATTTAGACTAATATCTTCATATTAATTGTTATTATTTATTCCAGGCAAAAAACAAAATTTATAAACAATTTAAAATATATATTCAAAGTTTTCAACGAATCAAAAATGTTCCCCCCAAAACCCTTTAAAGGTATCTGGAGCCGATTCCTAGCTATAAAACAGCTGACTTAAAGTTGATAAGGCAGTTGACTGTGGGTCGGCACAGAGAGCGTCACTATACCAGGCCAAGATCAAGGAACTGCCATACCTCCAACCCACACCACGTCACACAGAACCAAGTCGTCGGCCAGAACAAACTTCAACCCCACGCCTGCCCTCATTTCACTGAGAAAAAAAAAGAATTATCATCTCAACAATTCCAGCTTTTGTTTATTTTTTAAATAAACGAAATTAATCCAATCTTTAGTATTATCTGCGTTATTTGGACTATTGTCCTCATCTTTATTATTACTTGTACAATGTTTAAGCCGATATACCCTCCGGCCTTCTTCAGGTATTTCTTGTCGGACTTGGAAACCTTCTTTTCGGACTCGGAAACCTTCTTTTTGAACTCAGGAACTTTCTTGTCGTAATCAAGAGCCATCACAGAACTTTGAACTTAACCCTTTATTCAGTCCACGGAGGTATCCTGTTCTCACTCTGCTAACCATAGCTGGGGTAGGAGTTATGTTAATTATTTTTCTATGTTACTGCCGCTACTCAGGATTGAACCCGGAATCCAGAGATAACTGTCACTTAGAACTGTCTTAACCTAACTACCTTATCCACTAGGCCATGTGTCCAATTGTCCAATAAAGATGAGGACAATAGTCCGAATAACGCATATAATACTAATCATCAAGCCTCATCTCAAACATTCAGAGAAATAATCCAATCTTTCTCGTCATCCCGGGGACGATAAAAATTACATCCAGGACAATCAATACATCATCCTGGACAGTTTGCCGGGGACGGTAAAAAATTTTCTTAAAAGTTAGTACTACACTCCAATATTGGCCGTCCAGTGATTGCCCGAATGCTGACCTCAAAATGAGGCTATGGCGCCGCAGGTCTATTCTTAAAGCCATGTAATGAATAATGGTGGAGGGAGATAGTTTAAAAGGACTGAATTATGTACTACTAACCCTTCCTTTCTCTTCCTTCCAAATCCTTAAACACTGTGCGAGGACAAAATTCTTTCATTTACAATTCACAACCCAGTACGATCAAATTTATAACATGCTCTGTTGGCTCAAGTCCTCATCCACCTCCTCCTCCTCTCATCATCATCATCATCATCTCCATCACCAACTCCATCACCAACTCAAACGAATTTGAAGTCTCAAAAAACTGAACGTGATGTTACGGTAAGGACAATTCTGAATTCATATTATTTTTAAATTATTAATTGATTTCCCTGTCCCGAAACTCAGAATAGAAAGTTATCTCTAAAAATTGGTTTCATTGAAGTAAATATAATGCAGATTGGTTTCCATAAAAGAAACTAATCGATGTATCAACAGAAAAAGACAAGCAATACATGAAAATAACTTTGTGCAAATTCCGGTTATTTTGAGTTTTGAAATAGTATGTTAACATTTTCCTACCCCACAAACCATTCAAAAAAATATCAATAACGGATTTTTAGAATTTAAATTAGATATATTTGAAGTAATGTTTTTGTTTAGATTTTCGTTTCTATCCATCCATTCTTACCCCATTTCGTTTTTAATTCAATTCTATCAGTAAATAATTCTTTTAAATTATTTTTGTATTTTTTGAAAAATGCCATTCTTCAGTATCTCATCCATTATTCGAACATTTATTTGATTTAATCATTGAATCAGGTGGAACCAAAAACGGTCTAGTTATAGACTTAAAATTACTAATGGCAACAACACTGAAGAAATAGACACAGTCACACAGTATATATTTTTATGATTGGAAAATGTCTGCATAAAGATGGAAATAGAATAAATTTTAGTTTATAAAATTTTTATTTCATTATTCTTGATTATAAATAAATGTTTTTGTCAAGAAACTTATTTTTTTCTAGTTAGTAACCTTTTTTTCTCGTTGCGTACGTGTGTGACAATGAAGCAAAATATGAGTTATTTGAACTGAAGTTTAGTTACCTTTTCATTCAAAGAAGTTAATTCGTTTCTTGTTAGTTGTATACATCATATTTTCAAAGACGTTCATAGTTTTAGATTCCTTTAATTATCAAATGCTGATCCATTGATAAATTTATTTTCTTTGTGCTTTCCATTCCATCTATCAACCTCAAAATAGGTGCCGCCGAGATTCTAGCAAATTCGCTACTCTTGGCAATTTTCTAGCTATTCATGGCGGTTGGAGACAATTTTGTGGCTATATTTATACATATTGAAGTCCTCGAGTGTTTTCTAGCCATTTAGGGATTATTTTTAAATAAATGTAGCACTTTGAGTCACAAAACTTTTCTGGACATATTTGGATACAAATCTAGACCCAAACTAAAAAAAGTATCAACTGTGGTCTATTTATTTACGTTTTTATTGGACAGAATTATCACTGCTTCAGCTTTTCTTAATGTTTTATTACATGTTATTATGCTACTGATGACTGACAAGTATAGATGATGCTATTGAATTAAACAAAAATATTTTGATTTTGGGACGGTCCAAACCCCATTTGGGACGTTCCAAACCCCATTCGGGACAGTTGATAATTTTTGTTCGGGACGGTCATGAAAAAAGTTAGTGTCGGGGCCTGGTCAGAGTGGACCTGGAAGTAATTGCAACGAAGAAATGATTCCACACTCCCCTAAACTGGAGCATCACTACTGAATGAAGTGTCACACCAAGAACACCCTTTTTGTTGGGGTTATCCCTCAGCAGGAGATTCACTCAGAATATTCTCTGTCCTGCTGACAGGGGGATGGGCTAGCTTTGTGCCAAATAAAGCTAAGCTGAATATACAAACATATATCATTCTGAAGAAACATTTTAAAAAACAAGAGGCAATAAAATAAAATAAAAATGTAAAAAAAAAAAAATGTATATTTACCATTGTAGTGGGTGTTGACTTACGAACTGAATTCAAATCACGAGTGAAAGCGTTAAACAAAAAGAAAGCTCCTTTTAAGACGAGTGCATGGAGAGCATACTGTAAGATTAGTGAGCCAATTCCTTTATAAAATCCAAAGACTCCTTCTTCCATAAAAATACTTTTGAAGCAATCAATGACTCCTTCGTATTTAGTGTTGATTGGGATTACACCAAGCCCAGTATCTGTATTGTCAATAATTGTACGTGTGCCTTGTAGGTAGAGACGATGAAGGACTGTCTCTATAGGAAACAGTAACGCATTTGATAAGAGACCTCCTGTGTACTGAGCTAAAAGCTCAGGAAAGCAGGTTTGTTGCATGCCTGTTCCAGACATTTCCTGGGAGAATAGAATTTTAAAAAATGAAATAATAATAATAGATAATAATAACAATAGATAATAATAATATACACACAGTATCACCCATAAAAAAGTACACTCTAGAAATTTTTTTTTTTTTTTTTTTTTTTTTTTTTTTTTTTACACACAGTTAATTTTTGTCTTAAGTAAAAAAGATTTTTATCATTTCTCATGGAAAATTATGCAATCAAAATGGATATTATATATAATTATAACCAAACTCTACAGCATTGAAATTCTGTAACCAAAAATAAAAATTTGTAACTAAAAATACGTAACTAAATAAAAAAATGCATAAATATATACAAGGAGTGTACTTATTTTTGGACTGTTAAATATCTATATTTTTGTTTACAACATTGAAACTCTGTAGAGTTTGATAATAAATAATACTTAATAATATTTGTTTTGATTGTATTTTTTATATAAAGTCTACGAAGTGGCCTATTGTCAGTATCAGCTGATCATCAAGAGTCTATCACCTTTTTGCTAGCACTAGACCAGGTAGATTGTTTTGCTGAGATGGGTCACTCCAGATGCTTTACCACATAGATCAGATTACTCAAGCTTTGGCAGGGACCGAAATCGAACCTAGAATTCTTAGGCAAATGTTGTAACAACTGAGCTAAACCAGCCCTTTAATTTGATTTGATTGTATAATTTTATACATGATTTGTAGGGGTGTGCTAATTTATGAGTGATACCATAGGTTAATAATTTTTTTAAAATACATAACTTCAAAAAAAAAAATTTAAATTAAAAAAATCTTGGAATAATATTTTTGGGCCTATTTATATAGTTTGATTTTATTAACATAAACCTTTTTTATAATTATTATATGATGTAAATAATTCACAAGATATAACAATAAATATTTTGACAAAAGTGGTTAATAAAAATAAACTATATAAATAGGCCAATAAAAATATTATTCCAACAATAAATGACACAAGAATAGAATAAAGAGAAGATATAACAATAAATATTTTGACAAAAGTGGTTAATAAAAATAAACTATATAAATAGGCCAATAAAAATATTATTCCAACAATAAATGACACAAGAATAGAATAAAGAGCAAAGCAGAAACAAAAAATAAAATTCACTTTATTTGGTACTATCAGAGTAGGTATCCCAAACTGATTTTTTCTTTTCAATATACAAAAAAATCTTTTTTAATGTTTTGCCTACATAAGGCAAAACATTAAAAAATTACCAAATTTATCTTGGCAAATCAATTAACAACAGTTATAACTATTGAAAGTTTGTTGGAAATTGTGTTTTATGGGTTACTGAATGAAATAGCAAACTTTAGCAGTGTATAACATACAGGTTTTAAATGAGTGAAACATTTTCATAGATTTAATGTCATCGTAAATTAAAAGAAACATTATCTAAATGCAAATAATAAATCCTAGCTGAGGTCAGCTTTAAATATGGGCGAAAATCACATTTTGTTACAAAACTGTGTGGAAATGATAGAGGAGCAACTTTGTTCATATAAGTTTCATTTCAGCAGTTAACTCATTGGAACTTCCTATTGTTATTGACGACAACTTAAAGATTAAGCTAATTTTTTTTTAATAAAACAATAATTAAATTCTCCTATTTGCAATATGTAAAAACGACCAAAGGCCTAATTTGGCAGTTAGGACAAAAAATGGGTAAAAAATACACCTTACTGTGCGGTCCTATGGCAGCGTTGATATCTCTCCGGAATCATGGCACCAACACTTTAGTCACAATCCTTGATGAGGATGCATTAATCTAGTCTGTGACTAATACTGGACCATCAACTAGTTGGTTGGTTAATAATTCCATATCACAAATTGTCAGAAATTCTTTGTTGTATTAGAAAAGTTGTCAACTGTTGGCGACTCAAAATAAAATTTTTTTTAAAAAACAAGGAAAACTCTCCATTACAAAAATATAATTTGTTTATAAATACACAACTTTCCAGTACAATTGTACATTACACAAGGGATGAAATCCTAGTTGTGTAGCAGAAGAAAACAATCAATTTGCTTGGTGTTTACTTTTAGGTTAGATTAGGAGAGAAATTTTAGCGTGTGGTGTGAAACAAACTTTTCCCTGTCTATCTCAGTCATCCTCATTAATGATTGTGACTAATGTGTTGGTCCACATTTGGCGCTGTGATTCTAAGATACAGTCAGAGAGACTTCAACAGCACCATAGAACTACATTTGGTGCATAAGATGCAGGATCAACCATGAGTAAACGTAATATCCCCACTATGTGTTGTCACCACAATTGGTGCCTTGACCAGGATCCTATCCTGAAGAAACACCATGGCACAATGTGAGGTCCCACTATGCATTGTCACTACATTTGGTGCCTTAAAATGCAGGATCGACCCTGAAGAAACACTACAGCATAACATGAAATACCCACTATGCATTAGCACTACAACTGAACTTGCTGTAAAAAGATACCCATTAAAGATACAAACCTGAAACTAATAAAAGCATTTTTGCCAAAAGAATCTAAAAATGCAGTCAAAAAGTCTTAAAGTCAACATATTTTAAGTTATTGATGATTTCTGATTTTTTCATAGCAAGATAAATATCCTGATGTGGCACTGCATCTATGACAAAAATTTTTTTCTATTGACTTAAGTTGACTTTAAGACTTTTTTGATAGCATTTTTGGATTCCTTGAGCAAAAATGCTTTTATAAACCAATAAATCAATTTAGGGAAGGGAAGCTCTAGAACTTATTTTACAGACAAAAGTAGGTTACAAAAGTCGCTATTTTTCGCCCCCACCTCAAATTTAGAGAGCTAAAAATCGACATAACTGCCACTTTTAGGAATTGGAAGCTCAAATTTTGGGGATTGTCTAACTTTATCTTAATACACAATTTCAGAAAAATTGAAGGGGGTTTACTCACCCTTTCAATTTTTCTGGTCTGGATGATTTGAAATGGAATTACCCAAGGATGAAATTTATGTTTTTTTATATAAGTCAACACAGTGTTTCAATCTAGTTTTTTTTTTTACACGTACTGAATATTTATTTAAAAATCATTTTAAATAAAATAAAGCAAATAAAATACCGGGTATGCAAACTCAGCTCATCGTCAGGACAAAATAGATAAGTATTTGTGTTGCTGATTTCTGCTTACGATGTAATATAAGAAAAATATATTCAAAAGTGACACAAACAAATGTTGTTTTTTTTAAATCTAAAAGAATTCCCATGGATGAACGCTTAAGTGAAGCAAGTGAAAATAATAAAATCCTCATTATCGCAATAAAAACAGCGGTATGTGGATTCAAAAGTCTAAATTGTACAAATGAGTTCTTAAAATCCTAGACTTGTCACCATCAAGTTCCTTTGATATAATTGCCCAAACAGAGGGGTGACCTCTTAGTGACACGTGGCCGGAGGTCCTGGAACTTGATAGAAAATATTGGAAATTCGTGGAAATTTAAGGAATGTTCTATAACGATCTTATTCTGGAACTGTCTTCTTTTTTAAGAAAATTCGTAGCAAAATTATATTTAAACGCCTGGACTGGATTGACTAAAGTGAGTAGGAGTTGAGACACGCACAAGAGCAGTTGGGGCCGCGGGTTTAGAACAGGCTGGAATGGGATCTGTTGTCGCTAATTTGTAGAACGTCGACTGGACAAAATTAATCATACCCGAAGAGAAGTTTATACAAAGCCGAACTTAAAATAGCACATATTAAGACCTCCTCTCTCTCGAGAATAATAAGTTGAATAAATACATAAATTTATGAAAAACGAAGAAGCCTTTTTATCATTATTCACCACAGCGAAAAATTAAGATGAAACAAATTTATGATGAACCCAGTAGCCGAAAATCGTAAAAAACAATAAGATTTCCCCGACCCCAAAGGCGAAAGTGATACGTGAAGATAACCGGTTGAGTTAATGCCAATTAGCCGTAACGGGTATGCGTGGCTTGTAAGGTGATACCTACTCACTGACCACAAAAGCAAAGAGGAAGATTCTCTCTTTTTGGGTAAAGGCTGACTGCTAGAATCCTGTGTTTGTAAACAAGACCCCAAGTTTACGCGTTGCGCCCGTAAAGAAGCAGCATTGCCACCACCATTTTGAGAGCCTGCAGTGATTTGGTGGTGATAACGTTACATATATCCCTTTTAGTGCAGTGCATTTCTTGCAGTGGTGGACACCACATAACGTAACAATATGGAAATGTTTTTATTTTTCATATTTTAAAAATCTTTTGGAAAAAAAAGTTTACTTTGTTTAAATTGAAAAAAATGAAAAATGTTTTGATAAAGATTTTTGTGTTTGATAAATTTAAGTATTTAAAATTGTTTTGTAAAAAAAAAAAAATTAAATATATATAGTTAAGAGAAAGGAAATGAATCCGACGGTATGAGTATAATAAAAGGATATGAAAACAACACAATATGCTGTTAAAGTGAAAAGATATTATATCATATTTATATTATATGATATAAAATCTTTTCACTTTAACAGCATATTGTGTTGTTTTCATATCCTTATATATATATATATATATATATATATATATATATATATATATGACATAAATCTATAAGCTTATTTTCTTTTTAATTCAATAGTTCTGATGATAAAATCTAACTCTTTCATCTAAATATCACCTATTTAATGATTATTATAATCAACTAGGAATTTTGGGTAGATTTAAAAGCTGTAACTATGTATTTATTAGCATGTATATATGTCCTATAAACTCTTAGCTTGTTGGGTTGCCATCTTGAGTATATGCTCAGACCCCATTGCTCTGACAGTACTCTATTCTTTATAAAGATATAAATGCAACATAGGAAGACAATTTTCATAACACTTACCTGATCCTGTTGTTCTGAATGAACAGCAGACATAACTGTATACTGAGCGATGGAAGTTATTATGTAATCAAGTAACCAATATGTTGCTGTGGGTAGCATTAGTTTGTAGATGGGGAGTAAGCGTGTGGTCTGTGGCATTCCAATACCCATAACTCTAGTAACACCTTCTTTTACACAGTCGAACAAGCCCGGTTTCTCACCACCAATGTCACTCTTGAAACAAAAGAAAAATCCAATATAAAATAAAAACAGAAATGTTATTAAATGATAATGGTGTTTTAATAATTGAGGAACAAGGCATTCTTATCATTCATTATCAGCTAAAATTCTAATAGATTTTTTTTTATTAAGGAGAGGGGTCACTTCTGATGGTGGGAGAGGTCATCGCACCTCACTGGACAGCTAGCCCCCAGCCAGTTAGGTGCTGTCCCGCCATAGCCTGCTTGCTCCACTGGGTGTATGGAGCTTAGAGAATTGTTCAACAGGCAGGCTAAAATGTCTACACCAAACAACATGAAACCGAAAAAAAAACTCCAGCAATTCGGCTCGCAAGCTGGAACGTCAGGACCATGTGTCCTGGACTAACAGATCTAAAAGAGAGCCAAAAGGAAGGAGAGACAACAGCAACTCCAGCAAGCATCACTGTTTGTTTGCAGTCACTGCACCAGAGATTGCCATTCAAAAATTGAAAAGAACCGCCACAGAAAAGAGAGCCAATAGGAAGGACAGACAACAGCAACTCCAGCAAGCATCACTGTTTGTTTGCAATTACTGCACCAGAGATTGCCATTCAAAAATTGGAAAGAAACCGCCACAGAAAAGAGAGCCAAAAGGAAGGACAGACAACAGCATCTCCAGCAAGCATCACTGTTTGTTTGCAGTCACTGTACCAGAGATTGCCATTCAAAAAATTGGTCTGTTCAGCCACTCACGCAGTTGCAGATAAAAAAAAAAAATTTTTAAATGGACACTACACCATTATCTTTAGTGGAGGGAAGGATGCCAAAAAGAACAACAAGGTAGCCCAATTATAAAGTAAAAGTAAAGTCATCGGGACGGCCTAAAGTCGGTATCAGCCTGACAGCGAGGGAGTCTATCTCCTTTTCACTAGCACTAGACCAAGGCGATTGTTTTTGGCATCTGAGGTGGAGTGCCACACCTACTATCAGCTCCTTACTTTACTGCACAGATCCCTGTGCTACTCATACGCTGAGTTGAAAGGACCGGTATCGAACTAGGAACCTTGTGGTTTCTAGCCGAACGCTCTACCGACTGAGCTAACCCGGCCCAATAACCAAATTATTATAATTAGGATATTTGCTGCATATTAGTAAAACATCTTTTTGAATGGTTCAAATAATTAATCTATAAACACACACACACACATAGTAATATAAAAATATTCAGGGAGGTATTTTTTATATATGATAATGTGCCAGTGCTTTTTTTTTTTTTTTTTTGTTAAACCATATTCAGAGTTATTAGTAATGTCACGTGTTCAAGATTTTTTTTTTTTTTTAATAGGATAACATCTTTATTATAGATTTTAAAATTGTTTAAACATTTACATGAATTAGGAATTTAAAAAGAAATTATAAATATATAGATATACATACACAGTGGTAACAGATATTAGTAATTTTATGTCTGTTTGGATACAATGGGATAGGGTTAATTTATCTACAGCTCTCATCATTCATTACCTGTAACAATTTCTACAAAAACAGCAGATAATATGAAATGTAACTTTAGACAACTAAACTTTATGCAAATATGCATGGTGAACTACTTTAACAAGACTTTAGAATTCATGAAAATTTGGTGGGTATTTCGTATTTTCCTAAATATTCCTTGCTAAATTATAATGAGTTATATAGTAGTTTGATATTTTCTTTAACTTCAATAATCATAAGGATGAAAGGGGACTAATTAGAATATTCTGAAATAAATTCTAAAAAGATAAATTTAATTACCTGGACAGTTTCAATGAGAACAGCAGCAAAAAAAGGTGTGTTAATTGCAAAAGAAATACTGAAAAAGGTAAAAAAGGAAAACTTTAAATAAAATGAATTAAAATTTATACAATTATTTTTCAAATTTCTTAATAATACAAGTTAACTAATGTTATTGAAAATACTTTATCCAACTTGGATGAGACTAAGTTGTTTAAACTATAACTGTTTGCAAATTTAAGAAAAATTAATTTAATCTAAGAGCATGTAATATTTACTTCTAAACTTTAAGATATAGTAGAAGGCTTTATATTAATATCATTTTATAATTCTTTTTATATTTAAGAAACAAGTTAAAAGTCTTTTCATGAAATATCAATATTAAACACACAAATCTATAATCAATAAAATATAAGAAAATCACATTGTTTGTTTCTATTTTGTAATAATGTTTGTTTATCAGCACCATTAACTAAGATGAAGCTCAACAAATTAATTACACAGCTGATTTGTTTACAGTTGTTAAGGTTTATGTTGGGCCAACTAGACTTGTTGAATGAGCTGATAACAAAAGAATGATGCATTAGTGTGCCACATATTCAACAAACAGCATTCCTCAGCTTTTGAATTCAGATTGTTTGATTAATTGATTTTAACGGCATGTCAAACCTATCTAGGGTTATTTTATGCCTCAAGGTTAGGGAATTGCATTCATTGTATATTTATATTTATATTTTTTGTGCAATTGTTTCTTAAGAGTTTTTTGTACACATTCATGATATCAAATATTCCTATCTAATACAAATAATTATATGATTTCAAGTAATTATTTCCATTTAATAATAATCATTTACAGTTACATGGTTTCAAGTAGCTAATAATAATCTTTAGTAAAAATTATAACTTCAAGTAACTATTTTTAATGCAAATAATTTACAGTTATATGGCATCAAGCATTCCTATCAAATACAATAATTTTTAAATAGATCTACTGGGCACATGGGACCCTAACAGGTACTACCTGTACACAATAGTTTTTCTACACAGTAAGGATTTTGGTCCTAGCTTGTTTTCTATTGTAAATGGTGGATGTTGCTCAGACAATAAAGTCTGTGTTTGTTATAACACTTGTTACAATTTGTTTTATATAAATATGTAAATTCACCTGCGTTCTGTGGCCTTCTGAGGTCTCCTAACATATTATAAGAAAGTGGTGTTAGCTACTGAAGTTAAAACCACTTCTTATAGCAATAAAGGAGTACCCCACGCTTCCCAGAAATGGAGCCTCACCATCAGATGCAGTTTAGTGTCATACCCAGGACAAATCCTTGATGAGACACTTTGCATTTCACGGTGCTAATATTCTCTCCCCCCCCACCAGTTATAGGTAAATAGTACAACAGACTGGGCTCTTTAACAGTGGTATGACAACTGGTCTATGAGAAGGAAAACACTGAATTTAAATCAGTTGTACTCCGCTTAAAAAAAGACCTTGTATCACATCCTGCTCATGGCAGAAGGGTTGAGTAAATATATATCCCAACCGAAGTGGCATCACTGGAGTGGGGCAGCAGCCCTTAGCTCCACAACGAATCTACAGATTGCACTTTATATAATGGCATATGTGAAATTTTTATTTACCATCTAGCACAAAGCCAGAAGTATGGGGCATGTAGTGAACGAACTCACTAACATTAGTCTGCTAACCATTTGCATGAAGTGCCTATGGAATATAGGAAGTTGTGGAATATACTTTATTCTTAAAATCTTCAGTGTTAATAATTCTTTCCACTTTGATTCATAATATATAATACATTTAAATTACTAAACAAAAATATTTGTCAATTCTAAATTAATTTTAAAGAAAGATTCAAACAATAATCTCATGGTATAAATGTTAGAAATTAGTACTTACCTTTTCAAGAGAAGGTGTTCAAGATACTTTTTTAGTGAACAGTGGGCAGAAATTTCCCTGTAAAAAAAAGTTTAAATCAAACCAATGACAGTTAAATAGTCAAATTACAGTAATCTTTTTGATTAAAAAAATTAGCAGTACTTACCCATATTACATATGGGTTGCAACATGATTATCATTAAAAACAAAGGACATGGAATTTATTTTTAAAATTTAGAATAATTCCTCAAATTTAAAGGACATTTCATTTGTTTTTATCATTCGTATGGCTTCTGGTGTGTAGGAGATCTCAAATACACTCAAAAACTCCTAAAAATTCATATTTCAAATAAACTAGCAGGACCACAGTATGATATTTCAACTATTGCAACATTTCATATGAATACTTTAAGAGCTATCGTGTATAGTTCAATATGCGAAAAGTATAACAATCTTGATTCAATTCTCTTCCTCTCTCTTTCTACTTCCATCTGTCTTTCCATTGAAACAGATTAGTGTTATCGCTTCCTTTGACTCTCCCTCTTGTACCTCTGTATGTCACACTTTAACACCCCCATCCACCTAACAATTCCCAAACTACGAAGCTTCTCTAGAAAAGTGTCACACACATAGGTAGGTACAGGTGTATTAATATATAGATATTTAATGTTTGTTTTCATTTTCCAGTATTAACCTAAATTTAAAAAAAGTGTTTCTAAGCCTTTTTTTTACACCAGTTGGCCATTGATAACTGTCCAAGACTGAGAGGGTCTAAATGTAGCATTCCCAGTTGATTTATTATTTGAGGTTATTGTTATTAGTTAAATAGAGCTGTTTAAAAGGAGTTCAAAACTGTTTGAATTATGCAAATATCCCCAGTGGTTCAAAAGTTATGAAAATTTAAAGCCCTCAAATTGGGAGTAAAAAAGTGGACATGATTTTGATTTTTTTTTAAAAGTCAAATCATGAACCAATTCAGAACAAGAAATTCAGTAATTTCTTCACCATTTTAACATTTTTGGAGCAATTTTGATAAAATTTGGCATTCTTGTAAAATTGTATGTTCTTTCTGATTCTGCACTCAAATTGTATGTATCTCTATGCTGTAACCAATTATTTAGAGAATAAGAGGTACAGATAGCAGTATTTTTTGGTTTTTTTTTAAAAGTTTACCACAAGATTATTCAATATTTTCATTTTTATACTGCATGTATACACATATATATTAATTTAAATATATAACATCACTTTGAACTTAAAAATACATTTCTAAATGCTTATGTTGAATTACATAAAAGAAATAGATTACCTATTTATTTACATATGTTTTCACACAAACCTGGTCCACCTGTGCTGAGTTTTGTTTACATTTCTTGTAATTTTAAGTTGTTTTTTTCCCAAAATTGAAACTTTGACAAAGAAACCCTGATGGCTAAGCAGCATCTAAATAACACATTATATATGAAAATAATTCTGAGACTATATCTAGTATTAGTGACAGTGCTTTTCTTTTTTTTTTGCTTATCTTATACTTTTTGAAGAAATCTGTTAAGTTTTGTCTATCATATATTCGCTTCCAAATGTCGGAAAAGAAAAAAACAAGTTCCTTTTTGTATTTCAAGGTGTGTGCTAATTAAATGTCAAATTTCAAGAATATTGATAAAGATTAGCCATTTTAATTTTACGAAATAAATTACTGTGTCATTTTTATTCTGAGAAAAAAAAATCTTATTTTGTGTTTATGGCGGTTGGAAGAAAAATACCGTTTTAACTTTAAAAACACATAAAAATTACATATTTAGAAAGATTATTTTCTTTTCTTTCCGACCATATAAATATTTTAAAGCTTGGACCACTAAAACCTGATGAATTGCGATTTAAACCGATTAAGGTCGGAATTTGTAAATGTCCAATACAATCAACGAAACAGCTGGTGTTGCTACTAAATGCATATAGGGAGGGAGAGAACTATTTGCCTCTTGTAATCTTTGCCAATCAAGTGGCAATGTGTAAGGGTAACAGTAAGATATAAAATGTGAGATCTCATCTAAAAAAACAACTGAGCTTGACCCCTAAGTACAGTTTATAACATTTCAAAGAATGATTCTAACAATTCCTGAAAAGTTGAAATTAAACCAAAATTGGCACTGCCTTAAAAGTACAGATGAACAGACATTTGATGAATTATGGATAAATTTCCCCTGAGAGATGCCATAAAAAAATTACCCAGCATGGTAACCCAACATCTTAATGGGACATGTCCATATGCCTAATGAATACATAGGTACACATTTTGAACCTATGCAAATTCCTAAGAGGTTATAATCATGAACAGATCATGCTGATAGCATGGCTACCCATGACTCTCTCACACCAACCATCCCTATCGGTCATTACCCCTGGCAGATAATTGGCTTAGAGCTAGGTTTTTGCTACTCAACCTAAACTGGTGTGTCAATAGGAGAACATCATTTACGAGTTTGTCCTTACTTTTCCATCATGTCTTGTTTGTCTTACTGCTTTTTTGTTGGATGCTGTTTCCAAGATTTGTTCAAGACAGCACACAGCATCCTTGTGTAGTTCCCATTTAGCTTTTTCTCTAAGTATTTTGTTAGAGTCCAACTGGTACTGACATATCTACAGCTTGAAAGAATTCTTACTTTATCTTATTAGAGAGATCATTTTCCTTTGGTTAAAGAGAGCTGAAATCAGAACTCTGGATAAAAAAGAAAATAATGTGGATTTATGATTAATCCAAAATGTAATTCAATAATCTTTCTTCTTGGTAAAAATCTGCGGTTTCATATTTTTATTTTTCTAAAAAAAAATTTAAAAAAAAAAAAACGCATATGGGATGAGTTTATAGGTTTGATTGGGGTTTCTGCAAACCAATGGCTTTTTGTAGCTCAGTTGGTAGAGCAGCCGATGTGTTTAATTAAGCTTCCCTAAAGCAAAAGGGGACAAGTCTCATCAAAAGACTAGACGTGATTATTTCTAATCTGTATCATCCATTAATGTCGTCTTGTGGACTAAAGTCAGTATCAGCCAATCAGCGAGGGAGTCTATCCCCTTTTCACTAGCGCTAGACTAAGGAGATTGTTTTTGTGTCTGAGGTGGAGTGCCACACCTACCATCAGCTCCTTACTTTACCGCACAGATTCCTGTGACACATACGCTGAGTTGGTGAGGGCCGGTATCGAACTAGGAACCTTGTGGTTTCTAGCCGAACGCTCTACCGACTGATGACCCTAGTTTTATTTTTTTTTTAAGAAAAAAAAGAAAGAAAAAAAAGAAAAGAAAAGAAGGCAACTAAAATTTAAAAGTCAACAGAAAATATCAGTCAAAATTAATAATAAAACAAAACTTACTTTGGGAGCCAAGTGGTCTCATCAATGATCGTTTCAGTGCCTAGTAACAATCCTTTGACTACAAACGTACTACCAACTCCTTTCCATAAGGCAGCACATCCCTAAGGAAAGTGAAAATATATTATTCTTTGTATCACCAAATCAAGAATTAAAATCTTTTTAGATTACCATTTTTATAATCAAGAAATAATTAGCATCTTTGGAGATGCAATATATTTTTGACACAACTTTTTTTTAGATTAAGATAATAATAAAATCTTTTTAGATTACCATTTTTATAATCAAGAAATAATTAGCATCTTTGAAGATGCAATATATTTTTGACACAACTTTTTTTTAGATTAAGATAATAATAAAATCTTTTTAGATTACCATTTTTATAATCAAAAAATATTTAGCTTCTGTGGCAGACCGGAAGTTCTTACTTCAACTAACAAAAATCAAATGACAAAAATAAATAGTTTGCGCATGGGATTGCGCACCTTAGTAAAAGAAGAAAATTAAAATAAAAATTTGTACAATTTCAACCAATAAGAGACGTTCGCGCCTAAAAGGAAATTTATCAAATAGACCTTTTCGGAGCCTAGTCGAATGCTATTTAAAGCTAACTTTTTCATATTCCAACCAGAAAGATCTCACTTGCCTAAGGGAATTCATGTCACCCTTTTTAAGAACATTTCGAATACATGCTGAAGGTATGAACTATCTCTCTATCTAAATAACCTACGCTTTCGGAGATAAACATTAGATTCATTCAAATTATGCCTGACTGCTTTTGTGTTGACTTTAAACTTCCACCCTTTCTTTCTCACTTATAGATTTATAACATCTCTGCATATATTTTACGTTAAACTTTTCAAAAAGCACCTTTTTACAGAACTTTGCCAAGTATTCTGTATTACCTTTTGTAAACTTCATGTTAATACAATGTTGTTTGTTTTAATTGTGAGTTCTTGTCTTTTATGCCATGTGCTTATATAAATATATTCTTATAGTGTGATGTGTACTTTGACTAAATAACCTACAAGGTTTTGAAAACCCTAACCACTATAAATTAGTTACCCCTAAATCACCATCCTCTATACATCTTTGGAGATGCTATATATTTTTGACACAACTTTTTTTAAATTAAGATAATAATAAAATCTTTTTAGATTACCATTTTTATAATCAAGAAATAATTAGCATCTTTGGAGATGCAATATATTTTTGACATTCTATTTAATAATGATCTGATTTTTGTATATTTGCTAGTCATCATGACCCAGCAAAAATAACACATAATTTTTGTCAGTGTAAGTAAAGTCAGAGGAGTGACCTATTGTCGGTATCAGTTAGACAGTGAGGGAGTCTATCCCCTTTCCAACTGGTGCTAGACCAGGGAGATTGTTTTTGCATCTAAGGTGGAGCACTACACCTACCACTTTAAAGCTCCCCACTTTACTGCACAGATCCAACCTGCGCTACTCATGCACTGAGTTCTTGAGAGTAAGTATAAAACCTGGAACCTTGTAGTTCCTAGGTGGTTGCTCTACCGACTGAGCTCTGAATTAAAAAATAAAACAATTTTCAATCCAATCTATCAATTTAGTTATGTTACAAATTCTGTTTCATATTAGGAAAAACTTTTACAGGAAATTTTCTAATGTTGCAACAGATCTATGAGGAGGATTATTTTACAAGTATGCAATGATGATGATGATGATTCTGGTGCAGTAGTTGTTTGGAATATCCTAGAGCAGCATTCTTCATTTGAAGCCACTCCGTCCTTCTTTTGTGAGAGTCCTTTAGCTCCTTCAGTTGGTTGTCAGATCTTCCAGTCATGCATTTTAAAGGTCTGCTTGCAGCTTACCAAGCAAGTTTGTGAAGTGGCGATCTCTTTGTAACCACTAGTTGTTGCAGCAAATTATTACAGCAAATTCCAGGGATTTTTGCAGGTGCTTTTTCAGGCATCTGTATCAGGATATTGATCTTGCTAGGAAAAAATCAGAAATCATCAATAACTTAAAATTGGTTGACTTTAAAACTTTTTGGATAGCACCTTTGGATTCCTTGGGCAAAAATGCTTTTATAAACCAATTTTTAGTAGTAGGGAAGCTCTAGAACTCATTTTACAGACAAAAATAGATTACAAAAAGTCGCCATTTTTCACCAACCCCACCAAATTTGGAGAGCTAAAAATCAACATAACTCTGCCAATTTTTGGAATTGGAAGCTCAAATGTTAGGGATTGTCTAATGTTAACATAAGTCTACACCTGTACAAAAATTCAGAAAAATTGAATGGGGGTGAGTGACAATTTTACTTTTTTCTGGATAATTTGACATGGAATTACCCATTGATTAATATTTGGGGTAAAAATTACTTACCTGCTTTTGTTGAAGATTCACAATTATTTGAAATAGAGTGAATGGAGTCAAGTGATAGGATTTAGCATTATAGTGGACCTGCAAAATGTACAAGAAAATATGAAAAGTACTAGCAAAATAAAAAACACCCTCCGGGCGATGTAAAAATAGATTTTTGAAACATATTGCCTGAGGGGTGGGAGTTAAAAATTCAATGTCAGCGAGTTTGTACCCTAAGTAAGTAAAATCATCAAATTCATTAAATGATTAAAAAATAAAACAATTTGAAATGTAAACTTTAAATATGTATTAAAATAAAACAAACTATATATAGATATATAATACCAGTCATGTATTTATTAAAACTTGTTTTAAAAAACAATCAGGACTGTCTAATGTTGCATATTCAAATTTTGAGTGTATGTTATGACGATTTTGGGTAATGTGACGTAAGCAGTGACGTAGTTTTTGTTACAGACAAAAACCGGAAGCGAATGTCCATTATTAATAGATGCGTAATCATTTTAATATACGTGGGTGAGTCAAAAAGTAATGCCATTTTGTTTAGGACAGGTATAATTACCAACACAGGAACATGTATCATACATCAAAATGAAGCTGGTCCTAAACAAAATGACATTACTTTTTGATTCACCCTCATAGTTATGTTTACATCTTCACATGTTTGATTATATCACCTTGGATTTATGCTAATAGTAAGATATGAATATATCTAAACATTTTTAATCAATTCATCTGAATATCTTTTAACAAATGTCTTTTTTGTTTACCATTGCATAAGTTGAGGACAGCTAGAACTATGACTACCAAATTTTCAGTGGTTACTAATGGCAACACAGAGCATTTTTTAACATGGTTTTTGAATGGAAGAAAAAGAAAATTTTAACCCAAAGTTTGATTTGGTTTGGTTTCTTTGTTTAATGGCATATCAACCTTCATGAGTTATTTAATGCCAAGCCATCCTTGTATATGAACAGTTAGTGTACAGTCTGCCCTACTATTTACCCATAGCTAGAGAAAGAATAGTTGGATGCATATATTTACCAAAAATATCAGCACTATGTAAAATGCAACCAGCCTTGTCCAGGATTTGAACACGGGTCACCATGTCCATTTTCTACAATGGTAACCATTACACCACAGGTGCCTTCTTTCCTTGGGTATTAGAAATAACTAAGAATAAAATATTGTGTTTATTTTTTTAATAGAATAAATCTTATAAGAAAAGAAAGAAAAAATAGTAGCTTATATTGCATAATCTATGTGGTAGCATAGATTATTAACAAGCACCTGTAGAATAGGGCTTTCAAATCAGAACGTAGGCAGGTAAGTTTCCGTGGAAAAGCACCAGACCATTGGTAAAAGGCGGAAATCTTGCACATCACGTGATTTGACTTAGTTAAGTCAGTTCCAGCCAAGATGCAACGCAGTGCAGACATGTGACTGCGGGGCTGAGCTCAATCTGCACGGTGAATGAAAAGAAGCCCTTAGTTAGGAAATAAAAGCTTTGATCAAAGTAATACAAGTCTTGTTAGTTATTACATGACTTTAAAAGAACTAAGAAGTTAGTAGAAGCCCAGCTAGAATTTAGACGACAGACACGGCGAACGGCCAATAGAAGTAAAGATCCAACATGGCGACTAAATGAAGATAGAAGGAAGAAGAACAAGTAAGTCATGAATGTATATGTCTATCTCTCGCTACTTCTTATCACAAGAACACTATTGTTTATATAGCCATAACACGAGTATATAATATAACACTTAGAGTTTTTTGATAATATCACCTTGTTATAAACTTACTTGACACTGTCTACGCAACACAATGCAGGGATGAGACAGCAACTTTTCAGCAAAGAGACTGAAAAAAGAAAAAGAAAAAGAATTGTTATAAAATAAAAACTACTTTAAATACAAGGATGGATCTATAAGGAAATATCAATCTATATTCTCTCAAGTGTAGTATATGACTCATGGAGGGCAGTTTTATACATGGTTAAGAGCAAAAATTACAAACCAGTCTTTATAAGCAATGTAATGAAAAGTGTCAGTGTCAAGAGCAAACTTTCTTTGGTCTCATCACAACACAAATATAATGGTTGAAGGAAAAGAAGAATACACACTACACTATTCTTATGGACTTATCTCTATCTTGTGCCTTTTCTTGTGGACTTATCTCTATCTTTTTGCCTTTTCTTATGGACTTATCTCTATCTTCCTTTTCTTATGGACTTATCTCTATCTTATGCCTTTTCTTATGGACTTATCTCTATCTTTGCCTTTTCTTATGGACTTATCTCTATCTTTTTGCCTTTTCTTATGGACTTATCTCTATCTTTGCCTTTCTTATCTCTATCTTTTTTTTCTTATGGACTTATCTCTATCTTTTTGCCTTTTTCTTATGGACTTATCTCTATCTTTTTGGACTTATCTCTATCTTGCCTTTTCTTATGGACTTATCTCTATCTTTGTGCCTTTTCTTATGGACTTATCTCTATCTTTTTGCCTTTTCTTATGGACTTATCTCTATCTTTGTGCCTTTTCTTATGGACTTATCTCTATCTTTTTGCCTTTCTTATCATTTGCTGCATAGAAATAGTCCAACATAAGGTCAATATCATTGTGCAATAAACGTGTATGAGTTGCAGAGGCAGAGATTACCACAGATGTGAGGTAGATTATTATCATTATGTCAGAAAACAATGCAATGCTATTTCAATAAAATTGGTTGCCATAATAATAATAATAATAGCATAAATCTTATACCAAGATTGTAAATCAGCTGAAGGGATCCAAAGTCAGTAATTCCCCACAGTACATATGATTCTTTTGTTTCTTGGTATCGGTTACTAGTTTAAGAATCGTCACTTGAACTATGTAGAACAATGTGTTTACTTTCCAATTTAATTTAACATTATCATCTTGTCATATAATTCAAATTAACATCACTGAATTAACAATTTATTATTGACAACTTGTAAACAGACTTTGTATGTGAATTTCACAGAAATCCAATTCTTGTTCAATGTTCTGACATATCATCCAGTCAGTTAATTCAAATCTTGCATCACTGAATTAATTGCTGGAAAGTTGTGAATATAACAAAAGACTATATGAAGAGGTTATATCTTAATTTGATAGTCTCACAATGTGACAGAAAACCAATAAAGTCTGATGGCATTGTAAGATAATGCTGGGACACACTGGCTAGTGATAATAATGCTTTGATCCCAAAACCATATTTGACCTCCAAACTCATCATCTGATGAAAGATTTGTTGGTCACATAGCTATTGTATTTTTTCTCCCAGCACTATATAATATTATCCATTGTGTGAAATCATTTTTTTTTCAACATTAGACAATAAACTATGTGTGTGTGTATTTGTTTATCTATTGTTAGTATTTTCACTTTTTTTAAGTTTAAATTTTCCCTTTATCATAGCTAAAAAGAAAGCAGCCATGTGGTTGAGATGATTAGACAAAATTGATTCTTTATTTGATTTAATAAAAAACTTCAGTCTCGGTTCAACCACTCTCTCCAACAAACATTTCTAATAAAACTTAAAACTCATTGGTCAAAATTAAAGATGTTAGAATTGTGCAGAGTATTTTTTTAAAATTATATCATTAGACCAGCACAAGATATTTTAGAAAAATTGATATTATTTCATAATCTAATAACTTTACCAATTCTCATTTAAATGATCTCAAATTTTAACAGCATGTGTAGAAATAACTGAAAATTCTATGCTTAACGTTTAAACACATTTTCTTTTTCAGCTAATGGCATTTCTAGACCTGCAAGAAAGAAAAAAATAAACATAGACTTTTTAGTTGTTTCTACACATAGTGTTAAAATTTGAGATCATTTGAATGAGAATTGGCCAAGTTATTAGATTATGAAATGGTATCATTTTTTGCTGAAACACCCTGTATTTTGTCATGATTAACACTAAACAAATTGAGGATTGAAACATTTTAATACATTGGTGTGTTTTGCAAATTTCTTTTGTTGCAAAATGAAGATTAAAGAAATTTACTCTACCTTGAAATCCCAACTGCCATGCCAGTAAAACGGACAAGATCTGTAAATTTAAAATTCTTTAATTTTAATAACACAAACAAGAATTTATTGGGGTTATAAACAAAAACTGACAGAATTTAGTTGCTAATTGTAAAATTGACAATATTTTTCTGTGTCATTAACAAATTTTAGCTTTAAAATATCTTAATCTATATATGAAAGCAATAGACTTAAAATGTATTGAAGAATCAAGCAAATTCCAGTAAAATTTGCAACTAAATGATAATTTTGTGGGGTTTTTGTTCACACTGAATATTATTTTTTAAACATGTAAATACTAAATATAGCCAAAATAACTATGAAATGCTAATTAGGATTCTTCACTCCTTTCTAAATAGAAGTATCAATATCATCATAGACCAATCTTACACCTGCACAGTAACAGGTTCAGGGGTCATCTAATCTATATTAATAATGTCTGTTTTCTATAGATGAGCAAACAGTTTAATAGAGAGCTTATTGATCTCAGTTAAAGGTTTTAACATAATTTTTGTTTTGTTCCTCATGAGGAAAGGGTACTCTCATCAAGAGAGAATGTTTCTAACAATAAACAATAATAGTAAGTAAATTGAGGACAAGATAGTGAGGGACTCTATCCCCTTTTCATTAGCACTAGATCAGGAAGATCGTTTTGCATCTGAGGTGGAATGCCACACATACCATCAGCTCCCCACTTTATTGGACAGATCCAAGCTGTGCTACTCATGTGCTGAGTTGATGAGGGCTAGTAACAAATCCAGAACCTTGTGGTTCTGAGGCAAATTCTCTACCAACTGAGAGTAAAACCAGTCACCTCAGCGATATCTACAAAACATAACTTTACAGAATTAGAATTTCCAAATTTTAAAAATAAGAAATTAATGAATTATTTGACTTGCAAAAATAATGACTGGAATTTAATTGAATATCAATAATTAGGTTTATAGGTATTTTTTCAAGCTAGAGATGTAACATTACATAGCATTTATTGTTTAGAACAAAAAGAATGTTTAAATAGATATATCCCTTAAGTGACATTCTCTACAAAAATTTCAACTAACTTGGCATAAATAGATTAGTTAAGATATGGAAACAATTTTATAACAAAATTCAAAAAAAAATAAAAGAAAAAAAAACCTCAAATTATACATTGTGATAGTACCAACCATCTTGGTTTTTTTTCTGCTTCAACTATATCAATTGCTCAATCAAAAAAGAGAATTTATAGCAGGATAATGACATTGTCTATAGTATAATTCTTCTTAATATACATGCATTAGGATTTGTTCAGACTCATTGGTAAAGGCTTTTTAATGAAACTTACGATGAGACAAAAAACAGTCAACCAAAAAGATAGATAAAAAGTAAGCATAATAGACATGCACACACACACATATATAAATATAATTTAAGCATGTTTTGTTAAAGACCACAGAATATTTCTTCTTGATGATCTTTGAGCGTAGATGTTCAATTTTTCTTGTTTTTCATATATCACGGTCCAGATGGTAGAAAAGGTGTCCCATATTTTTCCTTACCATCTGGACCCTAATATATAAAAAATAACAAAAAAAACTATAAGATCATCAAGAAAAAATATTCTGTAGTCTTTAACAAAACATACTTGAATAATAAGTTGCTGCCAAAATACACAATATAAATATATATATATATATGTTAAGTTAGTGTGGACATAAAATCAATGGCACTTGGTTACTGAGAGTTTCTTGCCTATGCAATTCTCAAACCAAGTGAGTGAGCAGCTATTTTGTGTGCCCTTTTAAACTGTATAAAAAAGTTCAAAAGTGCCAATCCAGTCACTTCGTGTGAGAATTGCATAAGTGAGAAACTGTCAATAACCAAGCACCATTGACTTCAGGTCCATGCTACCCTAACTTATAGGTACATGCTCTATCCAAGATATTGAGCACTATTTATAAATATAGTACATCATATTATCAATATATATATTTAACGGTGTGAGTAAAATAAAAACATGCAAAATTTACACGTCAATCAATGTTTTACTTTTATTACCTAAGTAAAAAAGGTCAAATAAAATAAATGAGGCTATATATATATATATATATATATATATATATAAAGAGATTGTTGTATATCCAACGAGACAAAAGTAAGTATTCTATAAAGAAAAAGTCCACAAGTGGTTTCAATTTTGGTATTTGTTTTTTTTTTCTATCTATTTTGATGTGAAAAAACAAATACCAAAATTGAAACCACATGTGGAATTTTTCTTTATGACATATATATATATATATATATATATATATATATATATATATATATATAACTTAGGGTAGCGAGGACCAAGTCAACAACACTTGGTAACTGTCAATTTCTTACCTATGCTATTTTCAAACCAAGTTAGTTTGAAAATTGCATAGATGAGAAAATGACAGTTACTAAGTGCTGTTGACTTTATGACTTCACTACCCTAACTTAGATATACATGTGCTATCGATGATATTGAGCACTCTTTGCTTATTTAGTAAACTATTATTCATTTAAATGATTTCAAAAGAATATTTGAAAAACTAAACTGTTTATGAGATTGTTACAGCAATGTATCTAGGAATGCCAATTGTTATAGATATTTTTTTTTTAAAGTTCCAAATTGTGCTTATGACTTATTTATGTTTTAAATTAGAAGATATCAAATGTGTATGAAGTAATATATTAATAATAAATTATAACTAAATATAACATATTATATTTAATGAATGTTGGAGATAAGTTTATGCTTATTGAACTTGTCAAATCAAGTTGAATTTTGCTTTGCTTTAAAATTAATTTTGCTAGAAATGGTGATATGTTAAAACATTCTGCTCATTGTTTGAGTGTTTGCTATAATGGAAAGACCGCAAATTTAGTTGTCAAGTTACGTTTATGAAAATACAAGGGCAATCCCAAAGATAAGGTTTCCAAAATATTTAGAAATTACAGATATGTTTATTGTTTATTGTCAATGATATTTACATCATTTTGAAGTTTCAACATGTATCTATTTTTATACATAATCATCATTTCAGTCGATGCATTTTTGTAGGTGCTTTGGCAGTTTTTGTATGCCTGTGTCATACCAGCTTGCCACCATGTTGTTCAGGAAATGTTGGACCTTGTTGTCATTGCAAACTCCCTACATCACTTGCAGACATTTTGGACATCCATGCATGACTTGCCATGAGGAATTTCAATCAGTTTAATGCCTTTTACATTCAAAGACTTCTCACTTGGCAGTTGCATCAATCAGGACCCCCATCAAAAACGACTGTCAAACCAAGACTGAGTGTGGTATGCATAGGTGCATACACAATAAACACAACAGTGTTGCCAATAGCTGCATAAACAGTTTCTCTGCATCCCCAATGCTTTGGAGACCTTACTTTTGGGATTATTCTCATATGTTTCATTTCAGAGAAAAAAAAAACAATTGAAATGAAGAACTTCATCTTTTTCTTACATTTTAATTCATCAAATAAATCAAGAATAGTTAGAGCTATGCCCCATCAAGTTTTTTTTTATAGCTACTTATAGTAACTCACAGAATGTTTTTAGAATGATAATCTTAGAAAATTAAAAAACATTCAAGTTTTAAATGAGGGGTTCTATTTACGGTGAAAATATAGTGCTAAACTGGATCCTTACTTAGTGTTCATCAGGTGAACTAAACTGAATCTTTATTTTTTGTTTAGAAAGTAGACATCAATCTGAAAATTTCCAAGCAAGAAACCAAAGTTACATTTTTTTCACAACTATTTCCTATGACTTTTTTTTGGTCATCAGAAAATTTAGTTAGGAGGATAAGAAAGGAAAAAGAAAAATACTTATTGAAACTGATCAACTCAGTTGCAACTCATTCAAATGATTTTGACAAAAAAAAAAAACAAGAAAAAAAAAAAAAAAAAAAAGTTGTTTTAGAAAAAAAGTACAGAATATCTCCCAGCAAACCAAGATTAAATTTTTGATAAAAATTGTTCATGGTGTACTTATTTATGGGTGATATTGTATATATGGCAAATCTTCAAGTAAATTTTTTAAAAATGAATAAATAAAAATAACTTAGAATTTAATCTAACTATAAGTCAACAAATATCTTCTTTTTTCTTTCTATCTATCTAGTTATTGTATAACTCAAGAACATCTAGAACTATAGCCACCAAAATTTTCAGAGCATGTTTTTCATATAAGAGATTTTGAAAATTTTAGTGACAAGTTCAATTTACAATATAAGTATAATGCTGAAGTGAATCTTTATCTTTTTGTTTAACCATATAAAGTAGAAATCTTGATGAAAATGTCCTAGCCAGAATCCAAAGTTATGACCTTTTTACCAGTCACCATTAAAACCAAGTCTAAAAAGATTGTTATTGTGTTTACATTCACTGTCTGTATTTATCAACCCCTCCGCATGAGAAGGATGTGACACAAAGTCAATTTTTGAGTGGAGTTTAACAGCTTTGAATTCAGAGTTTTATTTCTTGACTGGTTGCCTAACCAATGTTAAAGAGCTCAGTCTGTCCTACTATTTACCCATAGCAGAGGGAAAATAATTGGATGCATATTTTTCCCAAGGGTATTAGTGCTATGTGAAATGCAAACAGCCTCATCCAGGATTTAAATTTGTGTCGCTGTGTTCATTACCTATGATGTTGACTGTATTATTGACATTGGAGATTTTTATTTAACAATTTCTGACTTTCTTTGCATCAGCGTTTGTGAGTAGTTGATATTCTCTTACTGTTACTTTCACTCTTTTATTTCTTTCATGTTGGTTTTTTTTTAATAGAATGGTCTATTATTTATCTGAGGTGACAACAGATTTGGTTGGTTGGTTTATTTTATGGCATATCAACCCTTTTTGGGTCATTTGATGCTAAATCAAGTCATTTTTGATAAACAAAGGACTCAGATTGCTTATAGTACCTGCTGTTGCTTAAGTGGTCACCCTATTAAGTATTGAACAAGATCATCACTGCTTAACTTTGGTGATCTAGTGGGAATTGATGCAAGCATGACTTGACTGTAATAGGTGACAACAGGACATGACATGTGAAAGTACAAGTGTATTAATAATCATTTGTTTGCAGTTATATCGTTTCAAGTATTTAATGGGGGGAGGGTCTAACAGGTACTACCGTTCTAGGTCTGAGTGAATCTGGGAGTGATAGTAATGAGAGGTGACTCCACAATCAGATGCTGTTTAGTATCATACCAAGAACAAAATATTTTGGGATTATATATGCAAAATATGAAAGGTGTATCTGGTCTACACTCATAGATATAGACAAACACAGTGTAACGTGTTTTGTGCATTTCAAAACAATGGAAGCACCCTTAGCATAATGACTATTGTTGTAGGAAATTGAATTAATGACCAGAGTTCAAATCCTGGACAGGCTGTTTGCTTTCACTTGGTGCTAATGCACTTGGGAAAGACATGAATCCATCAGTCCCCCCCCCCCCCAGCTATGGATAAATATATTTAAATAGTAGGGCAGACTGGATTATTCAGCCTGGGTTAGTCAACCAGTCTAGGAGAATGAAAAATTTGTATTGAAACTAACTTTACTTTACTTAAAAATTAACCTTGTGTCACATCCTGCCTGTTGCAGAGAGTTTGGGTAACTACATACAAAACAATGGACACTGGCTTTTATATGAATATAGAGTTTTTTTAAAATACTCAGCTTAACAATATGACCAATATTCTTAATTTTTATTCAAGATGTAACAAAATATAATTGTATGCATAACAAAACAGCAATAACAATTTAAATTGTTTGCTTGGTTTATTAAAAATAACTTATTCAGCATGAAAGAATGTTATTAAAATTAATATATGTATTCAAAGGGAAATAATGTAACTAACATTGAAAAATTGTTGGAAACTTTCCAAAATAGAAAAGAAATAGCCAAAGGGCTGGGTTAGCTCAGTCGGTAGACCGTATGGCTAGATAACCACAAGGTTCCTAGTTCGATACTGGCCCTCACCAACTCAGCGTATGAGTACCACGGGGATCTGTGCAGTAAAGTAAAGAGCTGATGGTAGGTGTGGCACTCCACCTCAGACGCAAAAACAATCTCCATGGTCAAGCGCTAGTGAAAAAGGGGATAGACTCCCTCACTGATTGGCTCCTGACGACTTTACTTTTACTTTACTTTATTTGTATTAAATTTTAGATATCTTAATGTTTGTGTATGTGTGTGTGTTAGGCAGATGTAAACATGAATTTAAAAAGACTATACTAATCAATTGTGACGTTAGAGACGTATTTTACAAAATTAATTTACACCCCCACCCCCCATTGAAACAAACTTACCAAAAATTAGGGAATTATCTGATTTTAATGAAATTTACAGTGTTGATTTATCAATGAATTAATCTTATTATGTATTAGTTATTTTATTTCAATACTTTCTGATTTTTTTCAGGTCACTTAACTTTGAACTCCCCCCCCCCTTATTTTGGGGGCATAAAATATCGGTGGGGTTAAATAAATTTGAAACTAATTACAGTATAAATAAAAGGATGATAGACCAAAGAAGATGAAAAAAAATTTTTTATATCTATCTGGGCCTCTGAATTTTTTTAACATTTCTCGCTGACTTTTGTCAACAAAAATGCCAGATTTTTTTTTTTAACTCTTTAGTTTTCTGCATGTTTTGAAAAAAATAAAACAACATTTTTGTTTAAATTAATATAAAAAATTTAGTGATTTTTCTGTACATAGTGTATTTAATGTTCTTTGTCATTGATTTCTAAGAAACTTTTAAATTCTTTTAAAAATTGTTATAAAAGCGTTTGTTTTGAGTGCATCATAAATCTTCACTTAGCCATTTTTTAGCAAAATTGTTTAGAATGTATCAAAAATAAATTACATATGTAATATTATTTTTCTTTTTTTTTTCTTTTTACTGATGCTCATTATGTTACTACTTTTCGACTAAAATAAAATTTGGCCTTAAACAATCAATTTAATTAATTTTAATTCGTTTTTAAAATGAAAATGAGCAAACTAATTGGTAGTACCAAGTACTCCTTTTTTGAGAAGTTAAAATTCAATGTAAACATTAATTTAAAATACGATTTCAGGAATTCTATGTTATGAAAATAAATTTTTTTTTTTAAATATTGGAGTTTTATTTAACTTTATTCCTTTCAAATGATACAAAGATTTTTTACGATTAATTAACTTTTAGAAACGTTTTGTAACTTTTCCCATCGTGTATATTTTTCACCCAAATTGACTGGATGTCCCTATGTTACTACTTTTCAATTAAAACAAAAAAATTGACCTTAAATGATCGATTTAATTAATTTTAATTAATTTTAAAAATGAAAATGGGTGCACATTTTGGTAGTACCTAGACTATACAATAACCGTACATTTTGATCAAAATTACATTTTCACTGTTCAAGTCGATATATTTTATTTCAAAAGTTCAGTAAGTTTATTTATGAAAAATGTGCACTTTAAAAGCATTATGTTGTAAAATAAAGCTGTAAAAGACAAACAGGAAAGACTTACACTCTGAAAAAAGTGGGATGGCTTGTTTTTAAGTTTGTATTATGAATAAATACTAGGTATACCCAAATTTTCGTCTGCTTTTCATTTTAAAAACAAATTAAAATTAATTAAATCGATTATTTAAGGTCTAATTTTTGTCTGAGTCAAAAAGTAGTAACATAATGAGCATCAGTAAAATAAAGCAAAATAATATTACACATGTAATTTATTTTTAATACATTTAAAATAATGTTGTCAGTCAATTTTGCTCCAATATGGCCGTAAGCACTTTGTAAAGATGACTTTAAATCTGTTTACAAAATAAATTTAACCCTCCCAATTGAAAAGAAAAATTACTAAAAAATCAGGGAATTATCCGATTTTAATGAAATTTTCAGTGTTGATTTATCAATGAATGAATTTTATAATGCATCAGTTATTTTATTTCAAAACTTTCTGATTTAATTAGGTATTTCTGCTATGATAAATTAATATATGAAATTCATTTAAAATATGTGTATCATAATGTTAAGTTTAAAATATCATATTAGATTCTAAAAACATATTTTTTTAATAACTACTTTACTTTAGTATCAATCTAACAATTTTTTGTCGAAAACTCTATTGAAAATTTAGCGCCCCCTTTTAAACCGAATAAATATTGATGTATATTTTTCTTTTCTTTTATAAGATAATAGCCAATTAAATAATTATCGAAGTGAGTAAAAAAAATCTCACAAAATTATTTTTTTAGTTTTTATTTTCATTTTATTTTCCGATTTTCGGTACTTATTTTCTACCAGAGTATCATCCTTAACAATTTTTTACTTCTTCTATTAACACCTTCGGTCTTTTGTCTTTTTATTTATACTGTAATTAGTTTCAATCATATAACCCCACCGATATTTTGCTCCCCAAAAATAAGGGGTGGGGATCAAAGTGACCTGAAAAAAATCAAAAAGTATTGAAATAAAATAACCGAGGCATTATAAAATTCATTCATTGATAAATCAACACTAAAAATTTCATTAAAATCGCATAATTCCCTGATTTTTGGTAAAAAAATTTTGAAACGGGGGGTGGGGGGGTTGTTTTGTAAAAACAAGCATTTTTCGACAAATTGGGTATACCTAATAAATACATTGAAAAAGAAGAAATAAAACATATTAAACTAACATGTATAATATATATATGTTAGTTTAATACGTTTTTTTTTCTTTTGTGACAATCTACTTTTTAAAAACATTTTCAAAATATGAACGTTTTTTTTTTGTTTATTTTTAAATCAAAATCATGTATAACAAAATTACATAATTTAGTGGGGGGCTTGTTTTTTGATATCTTATCGATTGATATTAAATCTTTAAAATTATTTAAAACATAGACAAATCTATTAGATATTTTTTAAAAAATATTTTAAACATCAAAACAAATTACCACACTATAAGTGACTGTATAAAACAGTAAATAGAAAGAAAGAGATGACAATATTTTAAAAGTATATTTCAATTTATCGATTTGTAAAAAAAAAATAAATACGGTAATTAAAAAAAAAAAAACTAGGATAAAACGATGTTATTTGAATTACATTATTCAGGGAATTATCTACAATTAAAATTAACAGGAATAAAAACTAAAAAGAAATATAATGTGATTGAGGTTTATACTAAATTGAAGGAATCAATATTTCATTAAGTTGAGATTTAATACGAGAAACGTATCGAGAAGGGCAAATAAGTCGAAAAATGTTATCAAAAACTTAATTCTTGAATAATTTATCAATAACTTCCCAATCTAACAATTGCAAATGATCTCTAACTAATTTTCCATCACAAAATTCAAGCAAATAATTAAAATAGTCAGGAAAAAAGTCACACCAGGAAAAAATATTTCTATATTTTACGTACAAATTTAAGAGGGTGTAACATTTTTATTTTTTTGGAATGTACGTATTATTTTACCAATCAAGGACTTTTATCATCTTTAATCATAAAACTAACCAACAATTAATTTACTACATTTAAGTAAAGATATTGTCAATAAAAGAACAACATAAAAACAGACTTTTAATAAAGAATTAAAAGTCACGAAAAAAATTTGGGAATCGACTTCTGTATTTATTTTTTTACGGTTGTACGGATATTGCAACATTGACATAACTGCGTATCTCTTTCCTTGTATATTAAGACATTATATTTAAATCTTAAAAGTCCATGCAGTTAATGAATAAAAATATGAAATAGTGAAAATGAAATTAATTAAAAGGACAATCTTTGTAAACATTCGGCACGTACAACAACACAAGGTCATACAACAACACAGTACGGATGTTATTATTTGTGTATAACTCGGTATACACAAATAATAAAATGAAATTTTAATACGTGCACAATTAAAATACATTAAAAAGTAAAATAAAGAAATGTATAAAATTAATATATAAAAGAAATATATTCTATACGTATGAAGTGTGCAGATTTTAATACAATACTGACACTGACCAGTTTGTCGAGGAGGGGAAGGTGGGGGTAGCGATGAATAATACGCAGCGGCCCTAGGGTCAGCCCCTGATCCACGGGGGTCCTTGCCCATAAAAAGCCTGTCATCGCTCAGCATGGAGCGCCGATCCTGCATAACTCTAGTTCCCATCTAGAACATTTCTCTACAATGCCTCAGGTGTTTCTTCAACGGCATAGACGTTTGATAGCCCACTCTTTAGATCTCGTTGTCAAATAATACTGTGGTGCACTGCCCTTAGTTGCAGGTATCTTCCGATAGAATTCGCAATTTTTCGTCATCGTAGTTATCTGCCCTTAGCGCAGCATTATTATTCTTAAAAAATAAAAGTGAATTGCCAAAGACAAGTACTTTAAATTATTATATATAATATATATATATATATATATATATATATATATATATATATATATATATTTGTACGAATAATTTATGTTTTTTTGCTCCATTACAAATGAGCTAAGAAAGTGCTCAATAGTTAAAACTAGAGCTAAATTTAATATACCAAATTTGTTGGTAAATCCTTGCGGTGAGAAAAAAACCAGCAAATAGTTTGATTGTAAAAATATACTACCAAACATCACCTGGGGAGAAAAAAAAGAATTTTGTAAAAAAGAAAAGACCAAGATAATCGTACCAACCAAAAATAATCTATTGGTACAATATTTGGCCAAAAGAAAAAACAAATTATATATATATATAAGATATATATATATATATATATATATATATATATATATATATATATATATTCATACAAAACCGCCAGGGCACTAAAGCTAATAAGTAAAAAATTCTCAATACCTCAGTAGAGCAAATAATAAAGATAAACCTAATGCGTTAGATAAACCTACTAAAAGTTTTGCTAAGTGCTCTTCAGGGCTTTTTACTTATTAGCTTTAGTGTCCTGGCAGTGTTTGTATGAATATATATATCGTATATATATATACATAAAAAATTGTTTTTTCTTTTGGCCAAATATTGTACCAATAGATTATTTTGGGTTGGTACGATTATCTTGGTCTTTTCTTTTTTCCAAAATTTTTTTTCTTCCCAGGTGATGTTTGGTAGTATATTTTTAAAATCAAACTATTTGCTGGCTTTTTTCTCACCGCGAGGATTTACCAACAAGTTTGGTATATATATATATATATATATATATATATGTGTGTGTGTGTGTGTGTGTGTGTGTGTGGTAGAGATATGAGGAACACAGTAACAAAACTCAGACAAACCCAAGACTTTGACTTTCTCCTCCCTTACTGACCCAACCCCACCGCCTCTACCTTCTTCTTTCACCCCCCCTTTTTCCTATGTATCAATATATATATATATATATATATATATATATATATATATATATATATATATCCAAAAGACAGGTAAGTTGGGGATGATTCTATTTGGGATCTTTTTTATCCTCCTTATATCCACAATGCATGCCTATGCAGATGCACGCCAATTATCCAAGGATTCTTTTAATTCCTTAGGAGTGCTCAATGCATGATAATTAATTAATTATACACAGACCAATATTTACACTTCCAATTATAGAGAAAACCTCAACAGACTATCATTCGGCTATTATAAATTTATTTCAGCTAGTAACTATAAAAGAGCTCAGTTACATCAGATAGCCATCACACTAGGCACTTAAAATTTAGGTGCCAATTTTCATTTAAAAAACAAATTAAAATTAATTAAATCAATTATTTAATATCAAATTTTTTGTTTTAGTCGAAAATTAGTAACATCAGTAAAAAATAGTAAAAGAATGATACATATGTAATTTATTTTTAATACATCTTAAACAATTAAATTTGCCCCCAAAATGACTAATTTTACTCTTTCAGGTGCAGTAAATTTATATATACTTATGAATATTCTAAAACGATGTTTAAAGTTTCTTAGAAATAAATAACAAAAAAAATTAAATATACTTATAAAAATAATGACATGTTTGTAACTTTTAAACCAAGAAATGCTGAGTTTAAAAGTTTTTTTTTTCATTACATAAAGTTAATTTAATTAAATAAATAATTATGCTTTACATTTTTTATACATTTTTGTGTTCTCATAGAATACACAAATAATTTACTTAAATTAAAACATTTTATGCAATGGTAAAACAAATCATCTAAACTCAACACATAAATAAGATTCCCAACTTTTTGAAAAAAATGTTTAAAACTCTGACAGTAGGTGTGGTGCTCCACCTCACAGCAAAAACCATCTCCCTGGTCTAGTGAAAAGGGAATAAACTCCCTCACTGTCTGGCTGATACCAAAAATAGGCCACTCTGCCAACTTTACTTTTTACACATGATTAAAAGTTGTTTAAGCAAGCTTCCCTACTTTTAGAAAAAAAAACAGTTTTTGAAATTTGAAAATAAAAAGATAGTAAAATTCAATTTTAATTTTAATTGATTTAATTATTTTGAATTAGAAATGAATGTATTGAAGTCTTTCTTTAAAACGCGAAACTAAAATATAACATTTATCAATTGGTTAATAGCAGAAATTTAAAAAATCAAAGTAAATATTATAAATCAAGGGAAGTAATTCATAATTTTTTCTGGTTGGTTGGTTGGTTGGTTGGTTGGTTGGTTTTTCGGCATGTCAACCCTTTGGGTTATTTTATGCCGAATACTTCTATTGGTAATTAGGTTTGGTTTGGTTTGTTTTGTTTTACGGCATATCAACCTCAGTGGGTTATTTAATGCCGACAAAGTTGTAAAATAAATTCATTCTTAATGCATAATACAATTTTGTTTATCAACTCATGTTTTTCTATTTAACCCATAGATGGGACCCTAACAGGTACTACCACTCCGGGTCAGAGTGGACCAGGGAGCAATGGTGATGAAGGGGTGCTCCACATTCCCCAAACCTCCAAAACTGGAACCTCACCATCAGATAGAGTTTAACGTCATTCCCAGGACATGTAGACCCTCAGTCACCGCCTTCTAGCACCCATATGATAAAAAGGGGTTGGGGGTTGCCATAAGGGCAATAGGGTTGGGAAAATCATATAGGTGCTAGGGCTTGACGTGACCAGCCGATTGATCAGAGGGGGCCTCTCTGACCGCCCGACTAGCCTAAGTAAGGTTCTAAGTGGAGTGTTGCATGTCATGAACTGCTCATCCACCAAGACTCCGTTCTTAAGCATCATGGGTCGCCACCCATGGCCAATAGGTGGCCCCATTGGGGGAGTCTTACCCCTCTGCAGAGGTGCAGTCGGTGCATTCTAACACCCCAGCCGACAGGGCGGATAATTGTTTTTGTTTTTGACCTCATAACTATATTATTATATCGTGATTTTAATCAATAAAAAACAATTTAAAATTCAAAATGCATAATTTTAAGTTTTAAATTTCATATTCTTAGATTCTAAAAACAAATATTTAATAAATAACAAGCTTACTTTAATATCGTTATGTAATAATTAAGATATCTCAGTTTAAAAGTTAGGCCCCCTCTATCATTTTAAACAGAACAAATATCGATGTATAATTTTTTCACTGATAATCTAAAAGAAATTATATTTCAAAAACAATAGAGTAAAAAAAATCTCAAAAAATTTTTTTTTAATTTCTTTTACATTTAATTTTCAGATTTTGGGTACTTATTTCCTACCAAAATCGCTCCTTTAAAAAAATGTTATTTTTCATTTACACTGGTCTTTTATCTTTTTATTTATACTTTCAATTTTATATAATCGTACTGATATTTTGTGCCTCAAAAATAAGGGGAGGTCTAAGTTAAGTGACCTGAAAAAAAATCAGAAAGATTTTAAATAAAATAACTGATACATGATAAAATTCATCCATTGATAAATCAATGCTGAAAATTTCATAAAATTGGATAATTCCCTGATTTTTGGTAATTTTTTTTCAATCGGGTATTGATTTAATTTTTTAAAACACATCTATGACTTCATAATTGTTGGTCCCTACATCACACAGGGGAGAAAAATAATAAAATAATAAGATAACAAAAAAAAAGATCTAAAAAATAAAACTAATAAAATAAGATTTTAAAAAACCCACTAAAAGCCCTTTTTTCCAGTGGACTCTTCTCATTTAAAGACAATAAATAGATTAAAAGATAAAATATATATTAAATTTGTGTTTGACTTTTGTGTCAAAACAGGATGTATCAACATATTTGGTAAATGCATCTATTTTGGAGGCTTATCTAAAGCTCGCAAATTAGCCTTAGAGTCTATGAATATTTAACCTATATTATTTTAAGAAATCTTTCTATTTACTTATTTATATGTTTGTTCATTTATTAAGGGAGTCAATGTGATGAAACTCTATTACTTATAATGAACCTATCTTGTTTAGTTAAAAAACAATTCTATATTATATTTAGTTTTCATTTAACCTTTTAATTTAGTCTTTATCTAAATATTTATATTTCAAATACTGTCACTATTATTGCTATCACTATCATTACAATTATCATTATTATTTCACTCTCTGTGAGTTTTTCACAACAGCGTCAGCTGATGGTCTTTCACTGGAGTCTGAGTGACAACAAGTCTCCTCAGGTCTCCAGGATTCTTCTGAGTATTCTAGCCGATTAAATCAATGCAGTTATATGGATGGTCTCAATTCTCCCTCTGATTTCCAGATCCACCAATCTTTTTTCCAAGTTTTTTGGGACCGTTCCAAGTGCACCAACTACAATTGGTATCACTTTGACCCTCATATTCCACAGCTTTTTCAATTCTCTGGCAAGGTCCAGGTATTTGTCCATCTTTTTGTTTTCCTTCAACTTCACCCTGTGATCTGTTGGAACTGCAAAGTCCACCAGTTGATAAGTTCTCTTTTTTTTGTTAATCAACATTAGGTCTGGTCTTCTTGCTAGGATAGGATGATCCGTCTTTATGTCAAAGTCCCAGATCATTATTATTATTATTATTATAATTATTATAACAAATATTAAATTAACCATTACTACTACTACTACTACTACTACTACTGTTAGGATTGAATTTAAATAAATTACACTAACCATGCACAATTGAAAGGATACCCATCAAGTATGCAACATATCTGTCATTCACCCATTTCAAATTCATAACTAATTATGAATTCTTTTTACAGGCTTCTCAATTTCAAAGCTTTAATTTATCTAGTAATTATCCATAATTACTTTGAGGCTATTTCTCTCCACATGGTTGCTTGATCCCCACATGCATATACAAACATCACAATTACAATTCAATTTTCATTTTTACAAAAATACAATATAAATCATGTTCTTACCGAGATTTTCCTTAATATTGTTACTCTGAGATCCTCAGTATACTACATCTTCCCCTTGTTATTTTTTGTTTTCCTTTTTTGATTAGTAGGTTTCTTCAGACATGACAAAATCTTTCTGTCATAATGGCGCTTGTCTAACTCTAGGTGATTTGGTTGAAATGTCCATGTTTGGATTCAATGTTGTTGTGGGGGGGTGTTACAGGAGAATGGTTGCGGGAGACCGAATCAGGAGTAAGATGACCAGTATCAGGTGATATATGATCATTACCTAGCACACTCTGATTGTCGGCTCTGTAAGGTGTATCACTGTCAAACTTTTTTACATTAGCTACATTTCTTATTTTGGGTTTACCCTGAGGTTGTAGTACAATCACAGAATTATCTCATTTTTCAACAACTTTGTCAGGCTGCACCTCAAAAGTATGTTTTAGTTTGTTAGCTCTATGTGTTATCTTAGGATATCCCTAAAGCGTATGGTTTGCAAGGAAGAATAATGGACAAGATTAATTTGATAAAAATCGTTTATTGAAATAACGAGTGTGAAAATTGTTGTTGTCGCCGTAGATAACGGTAGTAGTTCTCTGGAGTGGCCGAGGGGTCGGTGAGGTGTGGGTATCGTATGATACGTCGGAATCTCTCTTGGCCTGGTGCAAGGCGTGAGGTAGAAGTTGAGTTGATACGGTCACTTGGTGTAGGGACCAAGTCGGGAATATCTCAGTGGAATAGTGATGGTCAGGGAAGGTAGTAGTGGCCGAGGGAGTTGAGTTCGTCAACTTAGGATACTGTTGTAAGTGGATACGGTCACTTGGTGCGGGAATAAAGTCAGGAATATCTCAGCGAGTTGTAGCGGGTAGCGCTGTAGTGGTCAGGGGGGTAAGGATGTCGCCTGGCTACGGTGAGGTGTTGAAGTAAGGCTGAGTGGGCGAGGGCGTGCGTGGTGGTGGGTGCGTAGCGGTTCGTTCCTTGATCCTCTCGTCTGGTGATATTCTCGGTTCCAGGCCGTCCGTCCAACTGCCGATTCTCAAAATACCCGAGCTTATATGCTGGTAGATGGGCTCCAGAATGCTTTTGGGGGTTTTAGCAGGAGAGTTTTTTATTGGCTGAAAATCCGGATTCCTTACAATATTATTTTTTGTTTATTTTGGAATTCCTCTCAAGCGTAACTCAATCCGAGCCTATGCGCAGAACTGCGTCGAATTGGTCACTTCGTGAGAGGGTACCATTGAGTTCGCTTCCGTTTGTTGCCTCCGACTTGAGTTTTGATGTTTTATGCTAGCGAGGTGTATTTTGTGAGTAAGCATTGTGAATCATAAGAGATATCTTCTCTCTGATATAACAAAGCTCCCCAAGATATCAATTTGATTCACAATGTGTATGTATGGTTATGTAGGTGGTGTGTTGACAGATGAATAATTAGAATTCTTTTAAGACGTGTATGGAATAGGCCTAATATTAGTATTATCGATATAGGTTTTACTTTGTTTTTATGTTGTTGATGTGGGTTGTGAGTTGACTTATTTGCCCCATAACGAGGTGGAGGCGGGAGATAATGTGCATTCATGTGAGTGTCACATGATGAAAATGGTGAGAATGTTGGTCTTAGTACAAAATTTTTTTGTTTCGCTTCCATTTTTAGGTCAGTCCCTTCGTTGGTTAGGGTGGCGTGCGTTGAATGGTGATTTTGCTTTGGGAGATAGTTTATCGACATCATTGGGTTGATATTCGTGGTTTTCTCTTCACGTGGTTTTGGGAGATTGAAGTTGAAGCTAAGATGTGGGGATAATTTTCGTCTTTCTCTGTGGTGGAGAGAATTTTGGTTTAACCCACCGATAGCTTTGATCGTGTGGCCTCTTTCGCCTGGCGTGGTAGAAAAGAATCGCTTGAAGCTAATTATGATGGCTAACGTGTAGCGCAGAGTGACGAAGACGAAGGCTATTTTATATGGTACATCTACTTTTGGAAGGAGTTTTTCGTTCGCTAACACTAGAGTGGATGTACCTGGATTTGGAAAAAATGGTGTGAGTTTTTCCTGAAGGGGTATTGTCTGGATGGCGATTATGGAGTTGGGGTAAGGCATGGAGAATACAGTCCTGATGCTTATGGATGGTTTGTCATCATCCGTCCGAGTTAGTAGTGGTTGTGAATATGGGCAGTCGCGTCCGTGTGAGCGAGTGGGGTCCAAGTAATTCTTGCTTATAGCGGGTTCTTTAGCGTGCTCGCATTCCTGTGGTGTGGTGGTGGCAATCGTTTGTACGGGATATCCCGTTCTGGTATTTTCGTCAGTAGTAGTAGTAGGGGTCATTATTTTGGTTGTACTGCTGTCGTCAGTCTCGTTGCCATGGGTCGCTATGGTATTTACGTCAGTTTCAATCACTGTGCTGGTTGTGGAATCTTTTGCAGTATGTGCAGTGTTGTGTGAGGCTGTGTTGTCAATCTTGTTGCCATGGGTCGCTATGAGGTATGCCTTTAGTTGTTCAAAGGTGGATGTGTCCTGCTTGGACTCTATCATCTGTTCAAATATGCTGTAGTCGAGTAAATCCTTGGCAGCCTTGACGAATTCGTTCTCAAGGTCAGGATACACGGCAATCTCGGGCGTGACGTGGGTCGTATAGGTCACGTTCAGGCTTGTGATAAATTGATTCACGTCATCTCCCGGACTGAATTCGTTTTTCAGTCTCATAACGTCAAGTATGGATTTGAGACGCCTTGATCTATCTTGGATGTCGACTATCTGGGCTATTGGTGGTATTGTCGGCTTGGCATGATCCAGGGCTTCCATCATCCTGTGTAAGTCGGCCTTCAAAAATTGTATATTTTCTGGTTTTGGGGGTGTGGGGCGAGTTCTTAATTCTTGGAGGAACTTCATCTGGTCTCTAATAAAGTCGAGAATTTCCGAGCGAGTAAATCTTGTATAGTCCATATTCTCCATTGCAACACGCTGACACCAATGATATATCTTAATTATCCCACTTCTGACACCAGTGTTATCTTAGGATATCCCTAAAGCGTATGGTTTGCAAGGAAGAATAATGGACAAGATTAATTTGATAAAAATCGTTTATTGAAATAACGAGTGTGAAAATTGTTGTTGTCGCCGTAGATAACGGTAGTAGTTCTCTGGAGTGGCCGAGGGGTCGGTGAGGTGTGGGTATCGTATGATACGTCGGAATCTCTCTTGGCCTGGTGCAAGGCGTGAGGTAGAAGTTGAGTTGATACGGTCACTTGGTGTAGGGACCAAGTCGGGAATATCTCAGTGGAATAGTGATGGTCAGGGAAGGTAGTAGTGGCCGAGGGAGTTGAGTTCGTCAACTTAGGATACTGTTGTAAGTGGATACGGTCACTTGGTGCGGGAATAAAGTCAGGAATATCTCAGCGAGTTGTAGCGGGTAGCGCTGTAGTGGTCAGGGGGGTAAGGATGTCGCCTGGCTACGGTGAGGTGTTGAAGTAAGGCTGAGTGGGCGAGGGCGTGCGTGGTGGTGGGTGCGTAGCGGTTCGTTCCTTGATCCTCTCGTCTGGTGATATTCTCGGTTCCAGGCCGTCCGTCCAACTGCCGATTCTCAAAATACCCGAGCTTATATGCTGGTAGATGGGCTCCAGAATGCTTTTGGGGGTTTTAGCAGGAGAGTTTTTTATTGGCTGAAAATCCGGATTCCTTACAATATTATTTTTTGTTTATTTTGGAATTCCTCTCAAGCGTAACTCAATCCGAGCCTATGCGCAGAACTGCGTCGAATTGGTCACTTCGTGAGAGGGTACCATTGAGTTCGCTTCCGTTTGTTGCCTCCGACTTGAGTTTTGATGTTTTATGCTAGCGAGGTGTATTTTGTGAGTAAGCATTGTGAATCATAAGAGATATCTTCTCTCTGATATAACATATGCAGGTTTTTGCACAGTACAGTGTCTCTTGTTTCCATTACTTGATTTTTTGGTCTTTTCCTTTGGGTCTTCTCTTTTGATTTGCAATTAATACTTTAACTTATAAAGAGCATCTCTGTCATGTATATCTTGATGTTCATCAGCTGCTTCTGCAACATCTGGCAATTTTCCTTGGAGTTCACGGTTCATAAGTAGTTTGGCTAAAGACACTCCTGTTACCTTATGGAGTGGGGGTAGTACAGTATTGAGACAAAAAGTTCTTTATTTCAGCCTTCCAGCTCTTTTTTCAAATGTTAGGTACAAGACCTAACGAAAATAGAGTTGCTCCCCTTGATCAGTAGGGGGCTGTTGGGAATCCGGAAGTGGGGTTTCCACCATGACACTCTTGGATTGGTGTTTATATTGAGTGAACACAGCTTACAACACGTGTGAGCTAGTTATGTCACTTTTAGGGTAGAAGCATTCTCTACTCTGGGTTAAATAAAATCTTGTTCATTTTCCAACAACCTGGTTTTGCATTTTCATTCCATGTTCTGTATCTTATCTGTATGTAAAAACATCACAGCAATTTTAATTGCTTTAAGGATTCTTCTATTGAACTGTTCCATTTTGTTGGATTGAGGCCAATATGATATGCCTTTAACTTGGACTATACCATGATGGGTTAGATATTACTGAAATTCACTGGATGCAAAGGGTTTTTCCACTGGCATTTCACAGATATTGGGGGTATCCATGTGTTTTGAATGCTAATTCTAGGGCATTTTTTAAATTTTCAACCATTTTGTCCATCTCAGATCACCATACTTTGGATCTTAGGCAGTTTTTAGTTCACACTATGCTTTGATGTCCTTCATGGGCTAAATTCAATTACCGGGTCCTTTATAATGTTTAGAATGATGATTCTATTCCCACACATAACCATCAGTCTAGCTATCCAAAGTTCATCTTTGATTGCATGAAATACCTTTGAAACAGCCCCAGTCATTCATTGATATTGCTTGGCAGATTTTGGAGAAATTAGGATCATCCTTTGAAGCTTCTTCCATTTCTCGAGGGGATGATTCTTGTGGTGAAGAATCCTTGATAATACCACAGATTTAATCTGTTGTTTCTTTTGGTGGAGAAGTACTAACCACTGTCTTTACCTTTTCATCAGAGATTTCTAGGCCATCTTCTGTTTCAGAACAATGTAGGACATCAGCATTGATTCTGATTTTTAGAATTCCAAGGGTTTACTAGTACTGCCACGAAGGAGTGAAACCCTGTGGTACATAAAGTTTAATTACAGAGAAACAAGTAAAAGAGACAATGCTAATTACAATCAATATAAGTTATAAGTTATCAACTAAGTTATGATTGATGTAATTAATAAATAATAAAATTGATAAATCAACTAAGCTATGATTAATATAATATATAATATGATTTATAAGGGTATGATTAATAACAATTTATAATATAAGTTATTAATATAATCTATAATATAATTAATGAAATAATATAGTTATCAACAAAGCTATGATTAATATAATTAATTAATAAAACATGATTATTCAAATATATATATATATATATATATATATATATATATATATATACGAAAACTTTGTCAGCGCTCACCTAAAAGCAGCAGGCAAGTGTGTACCAACCAAACTAAGAGCCAAACACTCTGCTCCCTGGGAAACAGAAGCAGCTAGAGAAAAGAGAAACGATATCAAAAAAGCAGCTCAACGTAATAAAACAAACCCAACTAACACCAATTTACACAACCTTAAGAAATCCCAGATAGAACTAAACAAAACATACAAAAAAGAACAAACAGAATACATCCAAGTACAAATAAATAATATCAGACAATCGGTGGAAGACAGACAGCCGCGATTAGCATGGCAAACAGTAAATGAAATTAGTGGTAGGAAAAGTACCTCTAGATCAAAGCTAAAGGCAACCAGCCAAAAAGATAGACTTCAGAAATGGAAAGACCACTTCCAGAAACTTCTGGGGAACCCACCTAAAATCATAGAAAATAACACCCAAAAGATCATAGATAGACAACTAGACATCAAACTGGGGGATTTCACAACAGAAGAACTCAACGAAGTCTTAAAGAAATTAAAAGGTAGAAAAGCAGCAGATCTTGATGAAATAGGTATGGAAGAGGGGTAAGTTCAATGACATACTACTTAGGCTATGCAACGCAGTATATAAACAAAATAGAATAGATAAATGGACAAAAGGATGCATCCCCCCATTCCCCAAAAAAGGAGACCTAGGAATCGCTAAAAACTACAAGGGCATAACTCTTACTGCTATTGCAGCTAAGATATATAATGCCCTTCTTAATCGCATCCGACCCGAAATCGAGAAAATCCTTAGGAAAAACCAAAATGGATTCCGCAGAAATCGGTCCACAACCTCTCAGATCCTGACTATACGACGAATCATAGAAGGGGTTCGGGCAAAGAATCTAGAGGCAACGCTACTGTTCGTAGATTTTTCCAAGGCATTTGATTCCATACACAGAGGAAAAATGGAACAAATACTACTAGCATATGGTCTTCCCAAAGAAACGGTTGCCGCTATAATGATGCTCTACAAAGACACTAAAGCAATGGTACGCTCACCTGATGGCGACACAGATTTCTTTGACATTGCCGCTGGAGTCCTACAAGGAGATACATTAGCACCATATATCTTTATAATATGCCTAGACTATGTACTCCGAACATCATTAGATACCATAAAAGAAAAAGGTTTCACATTAAGAAAGGCAAGAAGCAGGCGATACCCCACACTAACGGTCACAGATGCAGACTATGCTGATGACCTTGCACTTCTTGCAGATACACTGGCACAGGCTGAGTTACTACTACATAGCTTGGAGGAGGCTGCAAAGAACATTGACCTCTATGTGAACGGAGTTCATGAATTTCAAAAAGAAAGGAGACATCTCCACATTTGTCGGTAAGCCAGTAGAACAATTCACTTACCTATGTAGTAACATCTCATCCACAGAGAGCGATATTAATACACGAATAGGAAAGGCATGGTTAGCCACAAACAAATTATCAGTAATATGGAAATCTAATCTCACTGACAAGCTAACGCGACAATTCTTCCAGGCTGTGGTTATATCAGTTCTGCTGTATGGCTGCACCACCTGGACCCTAACGAAGCGCCTCTTAAATAAGCTAGATGGGAGCTGCACAAGAATGCTGTGTGCAGTCTTGCAAACAAGTCGTGGAAACAGCACCCCACAAGGAGGCAGCTGTATGGTCACATGCCCCCCGTCTCACAAGCCATCTGAGTAATACGGACCAGGCATGCGGGGCACTGCTGGAGAAGTAAGGATGAGCTCATAAGCGATGTTCTCCTGTGGAAGCCAACTCATGGGCATGCTAGTGTGGGCCGCCCAGCAAAGACCTACATTGACCAACTATACAAGGATGCTGGTTGCTGTGCAGAGGAGCTCTCAGAGGCAATGAATGATAGGGAAGGTTGGCGAGAGATTGTCATGGATATCCATGCTACCTGCACAACATGATGATGATGATATATATATATATATATATATATATGTATATATTGTATATATGGTAATAAGGTGATTGCCACTTCTTCACAGAAGAAGACCATTGTAATGGAGAATGGGAGTCAGATGGCTGCAATGCACGGCATCTACCGTATTCTCTGGGAAAGAGAGAAAGACATTGTCTTGTCTGCCAGAATCGAATCCGCATTCTCCCAAATTAAAAAAAATGAGACAGGCATTGCACGGACGCGAGGTTTGACTCAGTTGCCCGGATGATTGTCCTGACCATATTAACCGAATTGTTTCTAACTTGGGTAACCCGAATGTTGAAAGCTACATCCATAAATAGCAGGAGTCCAAAGAAGACAGAGCAGAGTGGTGCGCACACGAAGTGAAGGAAGAAAAGGAAAGGAAAGGAAAAGAAAGGAAGAAAGACAGACAAGTGACGAAAGATTACTTTACCAGTTAACATCGGACTTGACTGCAGACCCGCCCCCCTCAACAAAGAACTTTTTTTTTCAACAAAAGCTATTTCTGTACTGCTTCTTATTTTTGACTTTACCAAAATGGCAAAAGTGAAACTCCGCAGCGGCATAATAAAGCCCTTTAATGGTGAGGGAGATGTAGTTGCATGGCTTACCAAGGTACAGGTGGTGGCGAGACTCCAGACAGTAGATGACGTGGCAAGCTTTTTGCCCTTGTATTTGGAAGGAAATGCACTCCAACTATATTTGGAGATGGACGAGGATCAACAGACCAATATCGACTTTATTAAATCTCGGTTGAAGAAACTTTTTCAGACGGGGAGTTCTCTGCTTACACAAAGCTGAAACTGATTAGGTGGGCAAGAGAAAGCGTGGATGTTTACGCCAGCAAAATACGACAACTTGCAAGAGGGCAGGATTCACTGGACGCGGTCTTGAGATGGTGATGAAGCTGGCATTTGTGACAGGGTTCCCGAACAACATCTCAAACGAGCTGCAATAGGTACCAGTCATCGAAACATTGACCATGGGAAATTTGCTGACACGGGCGAGAGTGCAGACGAAAGATACGGCCAAAGATACGGTTGCAACAACGCAGTTCCCTCAAAGTGAGGGCGAAGTGTATTTTGAAACGAAACCCCAAACAGCCATCACCTGTTACAGATGCAAAGGTCAGGGTCACGTAGCCAGAGACTGTGCAACAAGACAGCTCGATGGAACGATTATTCGCAGAACACGCCAGGAGATGCGATGCTTCAGATGCAGGAAAATTGGCCACTTTGCCTAGGAATGTCAGGGAAATGGCCCAGGGGAAAAGACATCAGCGCCAGTCTCCTCCCAAGGCAAGTAAAAAACAAGGCACATCCTATCATTCATGTATTTGTTGACGGACAACACTGCACAGCCCTAGTCGACACCAGGTGTTCCAAAACACTGATGAGCACATCGGTATGTCGCCGGTGGAGACGTCAGAACGTTGACGTATTAACTGCAGATGGAAAGATTCTGAGGTGCCATGGAACCAGCCAAGTCGAGCTTGCTGTAGACTGCATATAATGGTACACCTAGACGGAACTTTTTCGTAGAAGTTGTTCCCCTTTAATCCTAAATTACCTTACCTCATATTATTCCCCTTTCCGGCCCTCACCCACTCTAGGAATCCTTTTTCCTAATGCACTGTCTGGCGCCCATTTCACTCTTTTCAAATCTTGTCAGAACTTTTTCAGAACTTAAGATGAGAAGAATTCCCATCTTAAGTTCTTTTCTCTTTCGTCCACCCTTCCCTCTTTGCATGTTAACTTTACTGAACCTATTTATTGTCCTTTTCCATACTAAGCAATGTCTTTTTTATCAATGTTATTACACTTAAACATTGTGTACATTGTTTAATTGTGATATACCTTTCTCTGGCCCGTAACCTCGAGTTTTCTTCTCCGCGTAAGGCACATTTGTCTTACCCTGCCTGTATTTCTTAATTCATTCTACTCTGTTAGTGTCTTGCATTTTGATAGTATTATTTTGAACTTGACTGCTACCTTAATGGCCAGTCTAACGGTGCCTATGAACTGCCGAAATTCACTGCTATTATTTAGCCCTAGACCCAACCAACTTGTAACTCCTCAATTTAACTTTTATCCCCTTTGTCTTGTATTTGACAGACAGACCTTTTGCTAACTCTACTCATTTGCCTGTTAATTCAAGGCTTGTTCACCACTGCCTTCAACTTTAATACTGCCCTTGCTTTTTGTGTAACTGTTACATACAAACCCCTTGCTTAGTCGGTTATTCAACCACCTTTTTTCATTTAACTGTATTCCCCATCAGTATTCCCTGTCATTCTTGTTCCCTAGAATTTCGTTGCATTGTTTTGTTGTGACTGTCAATTTGTTTTCCTTTTCTTGTTTCAGTTTTTACACTTTCGCGTAATGGAATAAAGACCTGTATTCTCTACCTACGGTTTTTCATTCTTCATTGTGTGAAAGAGTTTAGCTACACATATCAAATGTGGTTGCTACATCTTGAACAGAATAGAAACCATTAGTAGAAGGCATGATACCGCATGCACCCTTTGTATCTGGATGTCTTAGTCGTTAAGGGAAACTTGTTGGGTTTCGACCTTCTACTGGGATTTGACGCAATCAAGAGACTCGGAGGAGTACACATGACAGGGTCAGGTGAGGTTCACTTCTTCGCGAAGAGCATACCCAGATGTGCTGCGATCAAAATTGATGAGCCTGACTACAGTGCTGTATTCGACCAACAGAAGAAGGTGTGGACCGCCTTGTGGAAATGGTTGGGTAGTCAAACACCAGAGCCACTAAAGAATTGAGTGCCAGAGTACCCCATGGCTGAGCATATTCATGCCGATATGAAAACAAACTGAAGTTATGGCTGAAAAATGGTTGGTTAGTGCCGTATCGCGCAAAAGAACTCGGTTCAACCAAGGCCTTAATTCCATTAATGGTGATAGTCCAGATGAGCAAGAATAAGGTGAGGCCCGTAATGGACTACATGGAATTCAATGGGTTCGTAGATGCGTTTATGGCAAACGCAAATGTATGTGCACAGAAGTTGCGGGAATGGAGGCGCGAGGGATCTGAAATTGCCATATTGGACTTGAGGAAAGCCTATCTTCAAGTGCACATACACAAATCTCTGTGGCCCTTTCAGACAGTAATGTTGAAGGGATGGGAGGTATTGCCTCACGAGACTGGGATTTGGCTTGAATGTTGTGCCAATGATAATGCGATCCATTATGAACTCTGTCATCTCCCAGGATCTGGAAATACAATGAGCCACGTCATCATTGATGACGTCTTCATCAATACACATCTTGCGTCCCCAGATAAAATGAAGTATAAAGAAAAGTAACAATAGCGGCAATACTCCTAGGTTTGACTGGAGTTAACCGCAAATGTGGCAGACGAGTTAAGAGTTAAAGAAGTAAAACAACGACAAGATAAGAATAAAAGACTGTATTAAATATAAAGGTTGCAAACTTTAGTCTCGTTTGCAGACAAATAATAATATGTATATAATGGATACAATATGTATACAATATGTATACAAATGTCACTTAGCTGTTTATCCTGGGATATGGGGTATTAACGGAGCCCCTTGCTACGGCCTTCTGTTTATAATTCGGATATATTTGGACTTCTGAATGCGTCCGACTCCGATCTGTTGTAATATAGTAGGAGCGACCTTTGTACGGTCCGATTCCTTTCGTTGCTGTTGCAGAAGAGGTGGAATGAGTCTGCACTTTTTGGGTTTAGCGCCAAAGTATGCTGACTCATGATTGGTTGGTTTGAAACAGAGGCTCGCAGACAAGGGACGATAACCCATACCCCAGAATTCTTAATAGAAGGAGCACTTGGCAAGACTCCTGAGTGGCTTCAAGAAGGAGCATGAGTGCTTGGACTACACGTTCAAAGTGACGGCGGTAGACTACAATGGACACGGGGCGTAGCTACTCCAGACTCTCTACTAGTCATGACGCGGCGGACCATCTTTTCACTGTGCGGGGAAATTATTGGTCATTATCCCATTTGTGGATGGCTCTGTGTATCGACGGCATACATAAAACATTGTGCCAACAAGGTTACTGCTGGATGGGATGATGAAACGAATGACACTACCCTCAAAGGTATGTTGACAGAGATGCTAACCAGGATACAGAAGGACGTCCTGTAAACTATGAAGAATGTGAAGATCAAACAAATGGAAATCCAAACAGAAGAGTTATACATATCAACAAATCTTGATTTTTCAGAAGCAAAGAGAGATGAACTTAGAAAATGGAAAGAACTCAAAGTTTATTCAGAAATAGAGGATAAAGGACAAAAATGTGTGTCATCTAGGTGGGTAAATACAGTGAAAAATGATGGTGACAAGATGAAGTTAAAATCTAAGTTAGTAGCAAAAGGATTTGAGGAAGATTTTCTTGAAGAAATACAAAAAAGTTCATCAACAATCGACAAGTCATCTCTAAGAACAGTGTTATCAATGCACAACATAAATTGTCTGTTAATACTATTGACATAAAGACTGCATTCTTGCAAGGTGAAGAATTTGAACAGGTTTAAATGATTTTAGGGGGTTCCCAACAGTTTCTGGAAGTGGGCTTTCCACTTCTGAAGTCTATCTTTTTGGCTGGGTGCTTTTAACTTAGATCTAGAGGCACTTTTACTACCACTAATTTTATTTACAGTTTGCCATGCTAATCGCGACTGTCTGTCTTCTACTGAATGTTTGATTTTATTTATTTGCTCTTGGATGTATTCTATCTGTTCTTTTTTGTATGTTTTAGTTAGTTTTAACTGGTCTTTCTTAAGGTTGTGTATATTGGTGTTAGTTGGGATTGTTTTATTATATTGGGATGCTTTTTTAATATCATCTCTCTTTTCTCTAACTGCTTCTCGGGGAACAGTGTGTTTGGATTTTAATTTGGTTAGTATGCACTCAGCTGCTGCTTCTTGATGGACACTGACAAAGTTTTTGTATTCCTCATTTAGTGTGTGTCTTGCAGATGTCTCCTGGAAGATGTCAAACTTATTTCTTACTGTTATCAAGTAGCTATTGTATAAATTGCTGTTGGCAAGTGATGACCAATCATATCGAACATATTTATTGATTTGCTCTTTGTTTCTACATAGACTTAAGCGTAATTTTGCTGCGACTATTCTCTGATCGGAGGATACTCCTTCAAAAGAGGAGTATGCTTCGCAGTTCATTGCACTGTTTATCCACTTTTTATTCATTAGTCTAGTTTTGCTTTTGTATTATTTTTTGTATAATTTGATAATTTGTATTATTTGGATTATTCAGACTATTGTCCTCAGCTCATATAGAATGAATTAAACACATTTTTTAAAACTCATTTTTTTTATTTAACCCATAGATGTGACCCTAAAAATGTGTTAAAAAATATTATTTGATTGCTCATTATTTAGCCATATCACTTTAATTCATTCTATATGAGAATGGTACATTAAAAAAAACTTAAATTTTTAATTGTATATAACAAGATGATCATTTAAAATTGCTAAGATAAAATTATGGCATTTTAAAAAAGATAATATTATTAAAAAAAAAAACTGACCCGAAGGTACTGTTGCTTATCTGGTACACAAATGCAAAATATGCTGTATCCCTAATCTCATTTCTTTTCTCAGGAACACCAATAGCAGTAAAATTGCGATACCTGCTACTCGCATGGATCTCCAAATGGGTTAAAAGGGGCTCTTTAACCTTGGTCGGCAACCCATCAAAGTCAAAGAAAGTCTGACACAAAACCTCTGCTGCCTTTCAATGAAAGGCTAGGGGAGTGAACCCTAAAAACAAATCAGGAGCCGGAACCCCTAAAGGTGGTGTGATACTGAAATCCACTGCTACCCATCAACTCCTGCCACACTACCTTTGCCAAACCGCATTGGTACCTTACCTTTCCTTTGGATCACAGCGGCAGTGTGAAGAGGAGGGATTTGCTGCATGGGCAACAGCTTATCCTCTATGCGAACCTGCCCAGGCTATGTAGTTCAAAGAAAAAAAAAAAAAACTTTGACACTGCTCCATCGTTTCTCATAGACAGAAGGCTGCCATCCATTTGGGTAGGTATAGGTCTGTAGTTTTCCCTTTTGTTTTTGAAATTTGGTGTTCAAGAATACAAGCCTGTTCTCAAGAGAGAACTTGGCGAGGAGTTCACTATTCTTGTTTGGAGTTTTGCGTAAACAGAATCTACTGTTCTCATTTTTGCCTATCGGTGCATTCATGTCTCCTCCAATGATCAGGACATTGTGTTTAGGAATGTGTCTGCACAGGGAGGATAGCTCATTGTAAAACTTTGTGATGTCCATTTCCTTGTTGATATTTGTGGGATGGTAACATGAGACTATAAGCATGCAGGGATTCCCATTGAACATGGTACTCATGATTCTTGGTTGATATCATCATAACCTCTTGTTAATGTGACCTTTCTTAGGGGGATTCTAAGTAAAAAAAAAAAATTATCATTCTGATAGTAATTTTCCTATTACTGCTTATTTTCTTTTGTTAAAGGATTATCTGCAAACACTGCTATATTTACATAGTTTTCCTTGCTTTCTAGAACCATACAGACTTATTTTAAAGCTCAACCCTTGTCTGATATTGTCACCCATGGTTTCCATGTCTTTCATTGTAAAGGATATCAATTGAGGAAATTATTGATTGTTCAAATGAATGCTGGGAGATTCCTTTTATGCTGTGGTTTCAGAGCTTAGATGACCCAAACAATAGCCACAGATGTTGAATAGTAACAAGCAGTGACAGTAATAATAGTGGGACACTTGATTTTAATGTTTATGAGATTTTGCTTGAACATTTCATTTGGATCTCCGTTCAAATAGATTGATGCGGTAGCTGAATTCGTGTTATAATACAGATACATTCAATATAGAAAAAAACAGAATTTTGAAATAAGATGGAATAAGCTATAATTTGCAGGTAAGTTCTTTATTTGACCCTATAGACACACATGTAGAAATCTGAAAATGTATATATAAATAGATATATAAAGTACATTTTGGCAACTACAGAGAATGTAGGTTTTAATTAGTTGTTTTAACAATTTTTTTCTTCATTTTATTCAAGATTAAAGATAAATATTTGTTTGTGTAGAAATTGTTCAGATATACTTTTTAAGGGAACAATTAATATATATATATATATATATATATATATATTTGAGTTGGGTAAAACGCACACACACACACAAATATATATATATATATATATATATATAGTGTCTGTGGGAGTGAAAAACTGAAAAGAAATTAAACACTAAATCCTTGTCAGTCATTTTCAATACAGAATATATATATATATATATATATATATATATATATATATATTGGTTTGGTGGTTGGTTTTGAAGGCTATCACAATGCAAGTGTAAAGAAAAAAGAGGTAACTATGATGTTGTTTGTTAACCTTGATTTATTCTTAATATTTCGAGATAAAGATCTCTTCGTCAGAAGATTTTTGAAGGCCCAGAGGTGTTATATCGTTGCTTGGTTCTGTCCATTCTGTTGAGTTCTTCCTTGAAATGCTTTGCATGTGTGTTTATGTGTAAGTCTTTGTGTGTGTGTTTATGTGTGTCTGTCCAACAACGTCTTAGTATCATTCCAGGTTTGGCCCAGCCTTTTTTCTTTTTCTATTCTCTTCCTTTCCCTTTCCTCCCTTTCGTTTTTATTATTAGGTAGGCTTTAGTAATTTGTTTATTTGTGTGTGTGTGTGTGTGTGTGTGTGTGTGTGTGTGTGTGTGTCTGTGTTCTCCAGGATCCGCTGGATTTTATTTTCTAATTTTTTTAATTTCTTTCTTTTTTTTTTTTTTCACCTTCATGTGTGTGTGTGTGTGTGTGTGTGTGTGTGTGTGTGTGTGTGTGTGTGTGTGTTCTTCAGACACAACTGATCTTCTTTTTCTTTTTTTCCTTCTTTTTTTCCTCCTTTCTTTTTTTATTACTGCTAATATTGTTTGTGTGTGTACGTGTTTAATATGTGTGTGTGTTATCAATCTGTTAACTCTGAACAGCCTTATTTCTTGTGGATGATATATGTTAGTCAAAACTACTTAGTTGTGAATATTATGAACTCTGAACAGCCTTCACACTATTTTGATCCTATATTTAGACTTTAAATATATAGTGTTTGCGTTGATGGGATGTATATATGTATATATTGGTAATTACAATAAACCATAAGGTTACATATATTAAGACAGAAAAAACAAAGAACTCATAAATTCAACAAGTAATATGTGTATTAAAACAGAAGATTACAATAATCAAGAATACTGATCAAAGTCCTGCAGAATAGGCTTTTTTAAAAGTTTATGTAATAAAATAAAAAGGTGTTGAGTTAATTCGAACTGAGAAAGAAAGGGTAATGCTCAATATACAAATCAGTAGTGAAGAAAGAGAGAGAGAAAAATATAGCTTATAATAACTTCAGCAGTAGGCAAATATTTCGGAGTCAGGCGATATGGACTGGTTAGGCTTAAGTTTGTATTCACTTTTCTTTCTTTGAAAACAACCCTTATTTATATGCTTTCTTAGGAGTGAAATCAGTATTTTTTTTTAAACTCTTTATTTTAGGTGTGAACGCTTTTGATTGGTTGAAAATGATCATTTTTAATATTTCTATTTTTTTCTTTCTATACCTGCGCCGATCCCATGCGCAAACCCTCTATTTTCGTTATTCCATTTCTGCTTTCAAAGCGTTAACTTCTGGCTCACCACAAATATACAAAACAGAGAAGCTTGTTAAATAGTTTAAATGTGTTAACTTGTCAATTATCTTTAATAAAACACTCATATACGCACACACATACACTCAAACACACATACACATCTATATAATAAAACAAAAAAACTTATTTTCCCACCAGTTCAAATCAAATGTCTTTTTCATGGGGCTTCTAACAAGAATTAAATTTGCTAATAATGTATATATATATATATCTGTCACTTCCCCACATCACTCACAAAATCATGTTTCTTGTGACAGGACATGCAAGTGATGTATGTATTTACCCAATTCCTCCACCACGAGTAGGATGTGACACAAGGTCAATTTTTTAAGTGGAGTATAACTGGTTTGAATTCAGAATTTTCTTCTCCTAGACTGACACCCAACCAAGGTTAAAGAGCCCAGTCTGCCTTACTAATTACCCATAGCTGGAAATAGAATAGTTGAATGCATACCTTTTCCCAAGGGTTTTAGTGTTATGAGGCAAGCAGCCTCATTCAGGATTTGAACTCAGGTTGCCAACTTCATTTCCTTCAATGACAACCATTTTACCATGAGTGCCCCCAATTCCATATATATTTAACAAGTTTGAATTCAGAGTTTTCGTTCACTAAAGAATGCAGTCTGCTCTATTGCAGCTTGGATTCATGGATTTTTCCAAGAGAATTAGCACAAAGTGAAATGCAACAGTGATCAAAGATAAAATTCTTGGAGAGGCTGTTTGTGTTTTACTTCATGTTAATGCCCTTGGGAAAAGCATGAATCCATCTATTTTCCTGCCACCAGCTATAAGTAAATAGTAAGGCAGACTGGACTTTCTAACCTTGGTAGGGTAACTGGTCCACCAGGTTTAATTGGTAGACACCCAGCAGGATTAAAAACAAGACCTGTTAAAGGGTGAATGAATCACATGTCTATATGTCAATGGCCATCTAGCAAATCTTCAATCAGACTGTGAAAATTTATTGAAATTTATTCTTGACTAGCAGAGCTTCTTTGTGTTGCCCAGGATTTTAAAAGTTAAAAATAAATCACCTATCTATATTTATGTATAGATTAATAAAAAATTATTTTTCTATATATTTGTTTTATTATATTTTATTCTTTATATATTCTTGTTTTTAAATTGTTTATGTTTATTATCATTCTTCTTTGTATTTTTCCTTTTATTTGTCATTTATTTGATTTTTATTATGTTTTATCCTCTATTAATTTGTTTTATTTCTTTTTTAATCATCTTTTTAATTAATTCTTTAATACATCATTAATTAATGCCTTTATTATATTCTTATGTCAATGTCATACCAGATCAGCGCCATGTCGTTGTGGAAGCAAGCATTGAACCTGATTGTGGTTTCAAACTCAGTGTTGCCAATAGCTGCACAGTATTCCTGTGTCCCTAGCACTTTGGAGACCTTACTTTTGGGATTGCCCTTATATTATAAATATAAATTTTGCACATTTACAAAAAGATTTGAATTAATTAGATTCATCTTTATGTTAAAATTTGGGATATACATTATATATTATAGCTCCTTGTTTAATGCTCTAACCATAGTGCTATTTACAAGGCCAATGATATTAGTAAGTTGCTCAAATATGCACTGCAATTGTATCAGGTTTCATGTTTCCTCTGGTATTAGTGGAAAAGTGAGCTCTTTTTTATTTGATCACCAAATGGAGTTTTCTATAATCAATAATTCATTGTTCTAAAGCGTGGACCTTAACAAAGGCCACGAGTCTCTATCTCACATGACCAAACAGACACACCCACCTAATTCTTCCAAGTCAATACTTTTGTTAGATGAGTTTTATTAATTCTGATATTTGTTTTCAGAGAATCAAAAGCCAAGGCCCTGGGCCTAATAATCTACTGAGAGTAAGGACATGCCCAGTCATGCAATATTAGTTATCCCTGAAGTTGTAGTTTATCACAATAATGATTTTTTGAAGAAGTACCCAATGAACCAGTTGTTTAATTTATTTGCTTATTTGTTTATTTATTTTTTGCATTAACATTTACTTTAAGCTCATGATTGAATCCTTTCCCTCCACTAAGGACGATGGCATAGTGTCCAAAAAAAAATTATCTGCATCTGCGCAAGTGACTCTGCAGGCCAATTCTTGAGTGATAGTCTTTGGTGCACTGAATGCACACAAACTGTGATACTTTCTGGGACTGCTGGCTTTTCTCTCTCTTTCTGGCTCTCTTTGCTGTCAAGACTACTCTCCTCTCTCATAAGTCTGTAATTTATATACTGTATATACTGGTGTATCATACGAATTTTATCCTAATATTTAGGGGGCTGCACCATGTATGAAATACAAAATTTGTGTGTGCAAATAGATAGCCAAGGCTAAGTCTAGGTCAACTGGTACACCAACAATTTCCAGCAGTAAAAGTCAATAGAATAGTCCCATTGTGGTTTAAGGGTCCAGAATTGTTGTGGAAGTCCAGTCTACCATTCAAACCATGTCAGGAATAGACTAAGCCACACATAACTGAGGGGGACCCGGAAGTAAGGAGCTCTTGCATATTCATGGTTAGTGCAAAATCCACTACACAGACCTCAATCATGGATTGTATAGACTATTTCTCAAATTGGACAAGAGCAGTGAGGGTGGTGGCCTGGGGCTTGAAGTACAAGAGAAATTTAAAAAAAACATTATCAACTGTGGAACGGCCAATCCACAAAATTGAGCCATAATTTCATTAATGTTTTTTGGTTTAAAAATTAGTGAACCTTACTTTGTGGAGCCATGTAAATGCAAGAGAATTATCTTCCTTGCTTTGCCTGGGCATCCTATTGCATAGGTACAAGCACCGTTCGACACCGGTAAAGGTCACATGTGCATGTGGTGCTAGATTTAATTCTTTTAGCATGCAGGGAACGAGAAGACAAGTAATTTCACATTGAAGACAAGTTGCGAAAACAGGAGGACAAGTGACAACTCCTGTCTTTTAACAAATAAAAAGGTCTTCACCATTCGACTCTGTTTACTCATTCCTTTGCCTGGGTGTTGCCGTCACAATAAAGATAAAGATTATTACAAATATTATTTTACTTATCATATCCCATTATACGCTGCAGATCTTTATTGCAGTCAGACCTGGATACAGTGCAACAATGGATCACTGACTGGCAACTGAAGCTGGCTGTGGACAAATGCACCACCATGCATTTTGGGAAGAAAAACCCAGCATACATATACTCCCTCCACAACACTAATATCAAGGAATCTTCTTGTGAACGTGATCTGGGTATTACTGTCAGCAGTGATTTACGTTGGACAAAACACATCTCCAAAATTGTCAAAAAGGCCGAGGGTGTCCTGGCGTCACTCAGCAAGACCTTTGTCAGCTGCTCACCGGCTATCTACTTGAAGCTGTACAAAGCTATGGTGCGGCCACATTTGGAGTTTGCATCACTGGTCTGGAACCCCTATCTTGCTCAGAATATTAACCTCCTAGATACTGTACAGAGACGTGCAACCAAACAATTACCCTCCATCAGGCATCTACCATACTCTGAACGTCTCGCTGCCCTGGGAATGGATTCGCTGAAACTTCGGCATCTGGCAACTGACCTGTTAAAACGCTCATAAGGTCATTAATCATCTTAACAACAGCAACCTTGAGCACCTTTTTGATCTCCATCTTTCTAACACACGTGGCATGCCTACAAAGTCAGAAAACAGCACTGCTCACGTGACTTTTGGAAACATTTTTTCACGCTCAGAATTGCGGAGACATGGAATAAACTGCCTGCATCTGTTGTCGGTTGCCAAAGCACTGAATCTTTCAAAGCCTCCATGCTTCCTGTAGTCCGCCGACACTATACCTGATGCCACTCTCCACATACATATGCACACACACGCGCACACATACATGCATATTACTACTGTAAACTGTTCATGTTCCTGACACTAATATATTATTTTGTGTACTTGACATGAGACTTTGATGAGTTGTGGTGCATCTGAGCACTGTACACAATAAATTTCATTATTATTATTATTATTATTTTTATTATATGATATGTTATTTTCTTTCTATTATTCAATTAAAAGATTAGTAATTGTTTTAAAAGGTCATATTATGCATATGTGTATATCAGTCTTAGTCTCACCTACCAAAAATGAAACTGGGATATATGATGAAATCATTTTTAGGAGATCAAATTTGAAAGTGTCGCACAATACACAAGATTGGATGAAACTCGAGTATATATATAGAATTATATATTTATTATTTAGATTAGAATGAAATAGAACTCAGTCAAGGTCCTTGTTTAATTTATTTTTCAATTATTTGTTTAAAATAAGAAAATTGAAAAATAACACTCAAAATTCTCTGTGATTTTGAGATACAAATAGATCCCAGCTAATCACAGCCAAAAGACTGGACCTCATTGTAGTCTACAAGAAGAAAAGGACTTATCTATTAGTAGACTTTGGTCTTCAAGCTGATCATAGAGAAAAAAACAGGAAAATGAAAAACTTGATAAATACCAGGACCTTGCCAGTGAGCCAAACCTGAATGTGGCAGTGATACTAATAATATCTGGAGCCCTTGGAAAAATGCTGAAGAACCTGATAAAAAAAGACTGTAGGAACTGGAGATCCAAGGAATTTTGAAACTGTTCTCACCACATAACTGCTATCATCAGATGGAATAGTGAGGAGAGTCCTACAGAACTTTCTGTCTTCCAGACTTTAGTGAAAACCATCAGTTATTAACAATAAGGACCAATATGGGCTCAAGAACAAAAAGCCAAATATGGAATCAGTTATATTCTTACTATAAAGCCCAAAATAGAAAGAAACACAATTCCAGTACTACCTCCCCCCAGCTATAGGTAAATAGTAGAGAAGATTGAGTTCTTTAGCTTTGATTCAGCAAGCAGTCTAGGAGAAAGAAAACAGTACAACACTTAAAAACTGTCCTTATGTAGCATCCTACCTGCGGTCAGGAGTTGAGTAAGTACATACTTGTACCAAGCAAAATACGTACATGTACGTATTTACTATATATATATATATATATATATATATCAATAAAGGAAGGAAGAACTCAATACAGTAATCCCATAATAAATTTATTTCGACGAAAATTGGGGCCCATATAAATCTAAGTTGATTTAAACCGGCTCCCCAAATTTTCGTCTCATCAGATGGGTCTCAATTCACTTATGGACAAGCATATCACAAAAAACCCCAAAGAGCTGAATATATATAAATTCAAACAAAAACAAAAAATAATTAAAAAAAATATATATTTATATATTTTAACAGTGTAGGATTGTAACCATAGAAACAGGAAGTGAATGAAAAAAAGGGATACATCTCAAGGTTGATTCCTAGGTTGTCCAGACAGACAAAAAAGTGACAGGACAGAAAAAACAGAGTAGTATATTAAAATATAAATAGACAAGTAAAATAAAAAGATTTTAAATTTAAACATTAGAGTATAATGATGTATAAAAGAAAATACTAGTTAAGATATAAATAATAAAATAAATTAATAGTACGATAATAAAAATTAAAATTAAAATTAAAAAATAATAAATAATAGAAATTAAAATCAATTAAAAATAATAATACTAACAATAAAAATAATACTTAGAAGAGTCCTGGAGACCTGAAGAGACTTCCTGTCACTCGGACTCCAGTGAAAAACCATCAGCTAACACTGATGTGAAAACTCAAAAGGAGTAATAATAAAAACAAACAAAAACAAAACATGTTAACATTGAAAATATTTTTTTTAAATGTAATCCTAAACTTTTGAGTGTTTTGAAACAATCTTATGTCATAATATTGACATTTTTTAGCAGAATTCATGTTTTTTTTACTAAAATAAAAATCCCGTATAGAAACTTATAAAAATCTTTGGATATAATTATTCAGACTATTATCTTTATAGAAAAAAAAATCATTTTTTATCTGTTCATTTTTTTCAGATTTCATTTCCCCTAACATATTTTAAGAAAAAAACATATTTTCATCAACAGATGAATAATTACCAAAATTTTTTTGAAAATTTGACTATTAGTTGATTTTTCATAGAATTTGTTAAAAAAAGCTGGTAGTGATAACTTGTTTTTGGCTACTTTAAATTTCAATTGATTTAATGGTGTGAAAATGTAAACATTGTTTTCGTTCATAATTTTCATTATTTCCGTAAGCTGAATCTTTTTTTGAAAAATCATCAGTAGTTTTTTTTAATGTTTCTTCTTTTGAATCGTTCAAAAATTTTGAAGATAATAATAACCTTTATTCAAGTTTCATTGTGTTAAATATGGGAGGGGGGTAAATTTAATGCAGCAGATTGGACATACTTTGTATTATACACCAATGCTCAGCAAGTGTTATGTTGTAAATAGTATATTGTTGTCTACCAAAAGTTTCACTGAAAAGTGAATGGTTCAGTTTCCAATCCAGTTAGCAATTTGAAAATAATGATAGTATTTGTTTTTTTTTTAATATCCCCCTTTTTTTTTTTAATCGCTACAAATTGGATCAAAAAGAATTTTTTTTTTACGTTAAAATTTAGTCATAGTTGTAACAGACATTTTGAATGACTGCTAGCTAACAGGCAGCTGATATAAGCAGCTAATATAGGCAGCAGGCAAGCTCCTACTGATACACCCAGCAATAGGAGCAGCTATACGATACTTTCTGAAAAACGTTTGATTTTTGTTTAATTAATTAATTATGTCCCTTAATCAGTAAAAATCAATACCCAAGTTTTGTGTTTCTTTGTTAGAAGGATATTAAGGTGTATATAAGATTTCGAATTTGAGTGACGTCTCTTTTCGGAGTTATAGGTCGACACGTATATACCAAACTTTCTTTTATATATATATAGATAAATACTACTTATTACTAGATATATTACATATTTTGATATTATTACTATAAGTGTTCTCCTAGAATCTATTAAAATAAAGTAAAATATGTAAATGGTTTATTAGAGATGGAATTTATATATGATGGGGAAAGAAAATAAGGGAGATGTAAATATTCTTATATTACTCCAAATACTGTCCACCTTGGACTTTTCAAATTTTGGAATTAAGGTAGACTATAATAGTGATAACGGTTGGAATATATTTTTATGTTTGGTTAGGGTTTCCAATGTCTTCATCAGATTGATACCCAGAATTACAAGTGTGGTTTTGGGCTGAATCAATGACCACTCATTTTGGGTGCCCCAGCCTCATAGAACTTATAATGCTACCAGACTTATTGGAAAAAAGTTTGATATATTGAATTGATATTGTTTCTATAATCTAATAGACATCAAAGTGCGAATTTATCAGTCTCCACACACACACATGCACACACACACACATATATATATATATATATATATATATGTGTGTGTGTGTTGCATAATCTATGTGCTAGCATAGATTATTGGCAACACCCTGTAATTCTGCAGATCCAGTTTTTTCATATCATGGGACGGAAAACTACTGAACGGTTGAAATCCCGCATGTCACGTGACTTAGTTAGTTAGTCAGTTGACAGCGAGACTTTGGGGGAGACCGATGTATCTCACCTTTGCTGTCGGCTCCGTGCACGATGGGTTAGTTAGAAAAGGTAAATAAAATCTTTAAAAAGCAACAAGCGCTGTCAATTGATTGAGCCAAGCCAAAAAGACCGGCCAAGCAAGAAAATGAAGAACCAACAAGAAAAACCAGACTAGACAGAAGTAGAATCCAAAATGGCAAATAGAAAGACTAGAAATCACAAATGGCCAAAGTGGAAATTAACAAACAAGTTATGCATCTGTGTAAATATCTATCTGTCTACCTCTCTCTCTCTCTCTCTGCCACAAAAAAACTCATTGTGTATATACCCAACATGGGTATATAAGTATATAACATAAGGAGGATGCAGTTTTATGATTGTGCAAATCATAAAACTGATAATAAAAAATAATCACTCTATATCAGTTTCTTCAAATCTATCTGCATGTCTTTAGTTAGTACTTATAAGTTTCAGTATTGAATACCATGTATTGAATACCATGTATTTAAATAATCATCAAGTCATTGCTGGATTTCTTTCAGGTAAATAACTATATAGTAATAATGGAATTGGCCCAAGAATTGATAAAACTGGAGAAACTTTTAGTGGGCTCAGGATTATTAATGGAAAAATACAAGAAAAAAGTCATTAATCTTGAGGTAAGTAAAATTTAACAGTTCAAGGGGAGTAACTCCTGTTATTTTTTTTTAAATCATTAAATTTGAAAATAAACAAATATCATAAATTAGTTTCTTTTTTGTCTTTTATTTTTTAATGATTCATAGACTCTTTAATTCTTTTAACACTTTTTTAAACAAGTTATGACAAAGTAAATCTTTGGGATAAGTGATTATTTTTCAGCCATACACATCTCATTTGTTTTAATATATAAATCCAGTAAAACATTTTAAACTAGTCATGGGCACATTTTGTCATGGGAGATAATATTTTTTCATTTTAATTTTTAAATAAATTTAATAATTACAAAAAAAAAAAAACTTGAAAAATTTTTTTTTTATCAATTCAGAATGTAGATGATGTTTGACCTTTGGTCATTTGTAGAAAAAAATTTCCAGTACCTAATTTTTACAAAAAGATTTTAAAATAAAAATTCAATATCTGAAAAAAGTTATTTGAAAATTTAAAAGTTAATTTCTTAAAACTCGAACATTATTTTTTTAGCCTGTTTTTTTCTTCTTTATAGTTTTAAAATCCTTTTCTTTGAATTGATGCAAAAAAAGTCTTTTCTCTGATTCCATTGGCCTATTTTTATTGAATTAAAACTTCAATAGGGAATTTTAAACGTCTGGAAAGTGCCATGTTGAAGTATTTTTACCATAATTAAAGCTTTATTTAATCTATCTAAGAATGTAAGTTTAAAAATGTGCAATTTTACACAACATATTTTCTGAGATTTTTATATATTTAAAAATTATTACTAACAATTGTATTTTTGTTTATGGATCACCAAACATATTGAAGAAAGTTCTCTCCCTGTAGGACTTTGACTAAAAATATGCTGTATAATTTTACTGTATGAGTTACTAAAGATTTTTGCTTATCTACATACAAAAATGTTCTACTTTTCTATGTTACATTAGTGCCTTTATCACTCTTACACAATATAATTGCCCATGGCTACTTTCAACCATCGGAATATTTCATTTCTTTCAAATACGGTAACTTTTTATTGTTCAAATTTCATTCAAAACTTCTTAATTCTGCTAAACTTGTTGTGAGTTCTTTCTTTTGCATTTTTATATTCCTGAATTAATGATAATCCTTTGTTTTAAAAATCTAATGCAAGAATTTAGTTTTATTAGTTATTGGATGGGGTATTTTAGTACGATTATATATGTGTGTCTATACATGTATGTATGGTTTATCTATTTTAGTTTTAGAATATTTAAAGTGTTGTGCCACATGCATCGTAAATTTATTTTATTATATATATTTAAAAAATCTTATTTTTTATGTGTCAAAAAAGAAATTTCAACTTACCATGATATCAATGTCCTGCCAAGAATTAGAAAATGTCAACAGCAAGTCGACCTATTTGAAATACCAACTCTGCACACTGATTGGCTACAGCTTCATCCAATCCGGTGCATCTATATCGGAAGAACTTGATATAAGCTAGGTCTAGCATTGGACAAATTGGTGGCAAACTGGGACGTGATTATTCCTAGTGGGATCTAGCTGGCTATGAGGGTGGTGATATGCTGAAAGACTGAAATCCCCCAATGAACCAGCCAAAACATAACTGATGACACCACCCAATATTTCAAAAATTAATTAAGATTAGAATCTGTAATGAAGATTTTTATGCATAAAATCCACAACATAATATTTGCCTTTTAAATTCTATGACTTGGTAACATACACATAGGAAAAGCACTAGGACTGTTATTGACAGGTTATCGATCATATTTAAATTTAATCTCTGATAAAATAAAATGTTAATTCTTTCAAACTGTAGCCATGTAAGTACTACTGTATGTTTACACAACTTAGACTTTAATGAAACACAAGAAAAAGCTTATGGGGACAGCAGCTATACGGCCACTTACTTCCCATCTCATAAACCATCTAAGATGAACAGGATATGCTGGGCACTGCTGTAGAAGCAAGGACAAACTCAAGCAATGTTTTCCAGTGGTCTACTACACATGGACACATCAATGTTGGCTGACAAGCAAAAACTTTCATTGGGTAATTCCATTTCAAATCATCCAGAAAAAAATAAAATTGTCACCCACTCCCTTCAATTTTTCTGAAATTTCAGCTTCCAATTCCAAAAATTGGCGGGATTATGTTGATTTTTAGCTCTCCAAATTTGGTGGGGTTAGCGAAAAATGGCAACCTTTTGCAATCTATTTTCGCAATCTATTTTTGTCTGCAAAATGAGTTCTAGAGCTTCCCTACTCCTATAAATTGGTTTATAAAAGCATTTTACCCAAGGAATCCAAAACTGTTATAAAAAAAATCAGTCAATCAATTTTAAGTTATTAATGATTTCTGATTTTTTCATTATAAGATCAATATTCCGATGTGGCACTGCATCTATGACAAATTTTTTCTATTATCATTTCCCATTCTAGAATGAGAAAAAAGAAAAATAGAAGGGAAAAATAATAAATATTTGACTTGTTGACAATGTCGTCGTCAAAAAATCTTTATCAGCTCAAAAATCTTCAGCAGCTGAAAAATCTGTCGTCGTAAAATCTTCAGCCACTCAAAATTGCGACTTGACTGCTGTCGTCGCCCCACTTCTACTTATATTAATTTCTCCTCAACATCCGGGTGTCTGCGCCCCACACACGAGATTCTCGAGCCGAACCCGACCGCCGGAATCCTCATAGCTATCACCCGGGCACCTTGCGCTTACATCCGGGACTGTAGCTTCTCGACTTCGGTAACAATGTTTGCATTCTGAAGGAAGCGGGTTCGATTCTACAGTCTGACATGTCAGGCAAAGCCTAGCCTGCTTCCTTCGAGAATACAGCAGGCCTTGACATTTGCCACTCACCTCGTGTTCTCTGTCACACCCATATAGTTTGATTTTTGCTCAGAACAGAAGCTACAACATCAGTTCAAATTTTGCAAATCAGAAATCATTAATAACTTAAAATTGGTTGACTTTAAGACTTTTTTGATAGTATTTTTGGATTTTTGGGGCAAAAATGCTTTTATAAACCAAAAAGACACCATTTTTTGCGATCTCCCCACCGAAATTTGGAGAGCTTTGTCAATTCTAAAAATTGACATAACTCGGCCAATTTTTGGAATTGGAAGCTCAAATTTTAGGGATTGTCTAACTTTAAGATAGTGCTCACCTGGACAAAATATCAGAAAAATTGATGTGCAAAATTTTAACAAATTTTTGCAAAATATTGTAGTTTCGGTTCTGAGCTCGGAAAATTAATACATAGAGAACAACATAGATAAATTAAGGAAATTAAAAAAAATCAGCTTTGATAATGTTGGTAAGGTTAGCACAGAATTGAACACTGTAGAATACACGGGTCACTATTCAGATGTATCCCAAATTGAGTCTGTTCTGAAAATACCAGAGTGAGTCAGTAGGTGCTTTATATAGAAGGTTGGGATATTCCATTATGCACCTTGGGCAAGCTTATTCTCTGAGTTCTGATTGGCTGCTGGTTTTGGTGTGGATACTTTGATCAATATGTACTCAACATATCACTGATATGGGAGTTTGTACAGGGTCTGTATTTGGTTACAACCTGTCAGCCTTGTCTGTCAACTGAACGCTAGTTGAAACTTTCTTAGGAAGGTTAGTGTTGTATGTTGATTCTACACCAGGTGTAATGGCCTTTAAAGGGAAATCAGATCCTTTCACCCTGGCTGATTGCAGATGAGCAGCCTGGAGGGGATTTTCATTGGCATTGGTTTAGGAGGCTGGGTGAAGCTGGATGATGTCGGGTCCCTGGATGATGTCATTATGATTCCTTTGGTTTGCGGAACATCTCCAAACGTTGGCTTAGAGGGATCAGGCAAAACACTAGGAATTAGGGATAGGGACTGCTGGTGCTTCAAGTTTCCTGAGGAATCAGAGATTCTGCAAGGTGATTCTACTTGATCCATCAACCCTGACAAACATATAGTGCCTTTATAAGCATTTCTTGATTGAAAGTACTGATCATAAATATTTGAAAAAAATATAAAATCTATTTTATTGTAGAGGTCATTGAGGATTTTAAGTAGAGGAGATGCAACTGAACTTACTAGGGTATCCCATTGTTATGTAATGGTTAGCAACCTAGTTTCACAGATTGATTACTACTGAATAGCAAGGTGGATGTCTTATATGTACAACCTTGTGTTACATTCTGACTGTAGTGAACTGGTTTGATAAATAGCTACAACTGAACTTACTAATTTAGTAACTGCTCCAAATAAAAATGTGAGTTCATCTTTTCAATCTTTGTTTTGCTTTTTAATAACTTAATTCTATTAGAAATATATTTTACAAAATTATAGCATCAAGAATTGCAAAACATAACTAAATATTATTGTTGTGATTATTGGGATTGTTTAAGTCAAATCTTTTTACAATTCATAAACTCTTCATCGCAGTCAGAAAATAGAAGAATGGGCTGAATGTATTTATCCAATCGCCATATCCAAATGTGCAGAATGTGATACAAGCTCAATTTTTAAATCGTATTTAATTAGTTTGAATTCAGAGTTTTCCTTCAGTTGCCATATCAAGGTTAGTCTGCCAGACTATTTACCCATAGCTGGAGGGAGAATAATTGGATTTATACCTTTCTCAAGTGTTACAACTTCTCATCATTGTGTAATGGTTAGCAACCTAGTCTCGCAGATCCATTACTACTGAATAGCAAGTTTGATCCTTGATAGAGACTCCATAATTGTGACCTTGTGTCACATCCTACCCATGGCAAATGCGTTGGATAAATATCAACCTTTCTCAAGAGTATTAGCGCTAGGTAAAATCCAAACAAACCTGCCCAGAATTTGAACTCTGGTCACTGTATCCATTTCCTACAACAATAACCATTACACTTTGAGAATCCACCTATAGAACAACCTGTAGGTCAATTGTGGTCACTGAATGTCTGGTGGACATAGCTGTAAGCAATACAGGGCTCGACATTAATGCTGTCCCGTTGTCCTGGGACAGTTTGCCGGGGACGGTAAAAATTTTTCTTAAAAGTTAGTACTATATTCCAATAATGGCCGTCTAGTGATTGCCTGAATGCTGACCTCAAAATGAGGCTATGGTGCCGCAGGTCTATTCTCAAAGCCATGTAATGAATAATGGTTGCGGGAGATAGTTTAAAAGGACCGAATTATGTACTACTTTCTCTTCCCTCCAAATCCTTAAATACTGTGCGAGGACAAAATTCTTTCATTTACAATTCACAACACAGTACGATAAAATTTACAAGTAAAAAAGTATTTTTTTTAACTCAAAACACCCTAGGAAATGGATTTTTTGTCCAAATATCCAGAATTATCACTGTTTCAGATTTTCTTAATGTTTTATTACATGTTATTATGCTACTGATAACTGACAAGTATAGATGATGCTAATGAATTAAACAAAAATATTTTGATTTCGGGATGGTCCAAACCCCATTTGGGACAGTTGATAATTTTTGTTCGGGACGGTCATGAAAAAAGTTAGTGTCGGGGCCTGAAGCAATAACATGACATGGAATTAAGCCTTTTTTGGGGGGCCAATCAGAAGGTACTGCAGATTAAAGTTTTGATGCTTGCTTGTGGATGCTTTCTTGATCCTATCAAAAGTATATATGTTATATACCAATATACCCATGTTGCGGGTATATAAACAATGACTTCTTTTACTAGAGAGAGAGAGAGGAGAGAGAGTAGTATCAGAGAGATATTTACACAGATGCATAACTTACTTGTTACTTCCTTCTTCTTTGGCCATTTGTGATCTCTTGTCGTCTTGCTATTCTCTCTGGCCATGTTGAATTCCCAGTCCAGGTTCTTCTTTCTATTTCTTGCTTGGCCAATCTTCTAGCTAAGGCATGCGCAATCATTTAACAATGCCTGTTGTCTTTTTTAAAGCTTTTATTTGCTTAACTAACTTTTCTTACTAACATCGTGCGCAGAGTTCAGCCGAAGCAAAAGGGATGTCTCTTTTACTTTACGTCTCGGCTGTAAATGAGGATCTAAATAGATCTAACTAGACTTCACGTGATTTGCAATTTTCTCGCCTCTGGGGTCAAAGTTTCCCAACAGTTTGTAACTTTCCATTTGGGTTCTTTGTATTATCACCCCAGCAGAATTACAGGGTGTTGCCAAAGATCTATGCTACCATAGATTATGCAACATATAAACACTATCCTGCATTTTACAAAGGGAAGTTTTCATCAACAAAGCCTTCATGTAACTTCGGGACACAGCAGCTACTTCACTTTCCTCTACCACTAAACTCTAATAACACTTAGAACATATCCCTTTGGGGCCACTGCCCTGTTGGCTGGGGCGTTAGAATGCACCGACTGCACCTCTGCAGAGGGGTAAGACTCCCCCCAAATGGGGCCACCTGTTGGCCGTGGGTGGCGACCCGTGATGCTTAAGGAAGGAGTCTTGGTGGATGAGCAGTCCATGACCTGCAACACTCCACTTAGGCTAGACAGGTTGGTCACGTCAAGCCCTAGCACCTTATTACCCTTATGGCAAGTCCCAACCCTTTTTATCATATGGGTGCTAGAAGGCGGTGGCTGAGGATCTACATGTCCTGGCAATGACGTTAAACTCTATCTGATGGTGAGGTTCAAGTTTTGGAGGTTTGGGGAATGTGGAGCACCCCTTCATCACCATTGCTTCTTAGTCCACTCTGACCCAGAGTGGTAGTACCTGTTAAGGGTCCCATCTATGGGTTAAATAGAAAAATGTATTTATAAAAAAAAATTGTGTATCCATTAAGAATTAATTTATTTCAAAATTTTATCGGCATTAAATGACCCACTGAGGTTGATATGCCATTAAACAAAACAAGCCAAGCCTTTAGAGCCAAGCCACCTTACCTCATATACAGAGGATAACCTAAACACTTCATCCAAGAACTTAACACTACAGAATGGACATTCAACAACTGAGCTTCTTGAATTAATATATATATTTACCAACCCCTCCACATGAGCAGGATGCGACACAAGGTCAATTTCTTAAGCGGAGTTTAATAGGTTTGAATTCAGAGTTTTCCTTCTCCTAGACTGGTTACCTAGCCATGGCTAAAGAGCTCAGTCTGCCCTGCTATTTACCCATAGCTGGAAGGAGAATTGGATTTACACCTTTCCTAAGGGTATTAGCGCTATGTGAAATGCTAACAGCCTCGTCCAGGGATTGAACTTGAGTCGACGAGTACATTTCCTACGACTCTAACCATTACTCCACGCTCTTGAATTAATATAAGTATGGGGAACCTTTTTGTATATTTCTATTTTTAAATACCACCTCATTGATTCTATTACTGTTTTCTTACCATTTTCTAACTTCTGCTAGTTGGCAATATCATGGTCAGTGAGTCGCCTTTCTTCTTTCTCCTTATTTCCACCTCTGCAAATATAACAGGATAAAATTTAGTTCTTTCATAATTCTTCTGTTGTAACTCTTAAAACCAAATGATTAGAAACAAATGGTCTGGGTTTTTTTATTTTATTTTATTTTATTTATTTTTTTCTCAAATACTTATGTGTTTCTGTGACTTCAGAGAGAGAAGAAAGAACTTAAAGCTAGTTATGAACAACAGAAACCTGAGATTGAAACTTTGAGAAATCAAGAAACTAGTCTTCAACTGAAACAGAAGATTGATGATTCAAGAGATCAAGAAACTTGTTTAAAAAAAGATGTCTCTGCATTCAAAGATGTGCCAATTTCCCAACTGCAGATTAAAAGATTCCAAGAAGACATCCAGAGAGTGAGTATTAATTCCTTCCACTCCTTGAATTCTGTGAGTAGCTTCAGCATCTTTGTGGCCCAGTTTAAAATAATCTTTTAAAACTGCCAGAATCTCAATATTTGTATCTGCTATTATAATATCCATTCAGCATCTTTGTGGTTCAGTTTAAAATAATCTTTTAAAACTGCCAGAATCTCAATATTTGTATCTGCTATTATAATATCCATTCAGCATCTTTGTGGTTCAGTTTAAAATAATCTTTTAAAACTGCCAGAATCTCAATATTTGTATCTGCTATTATAATATCCAAAATAATATCAATAATTAAATAGTATATTATGATAATAAGATTAACTTTTTCATAACCCATGGAAATCTCAATTTTTATACGTTTTTTTCTTATTTTCATACAAGCCGTTAAATGAAATTAATCAATCAACAATATTGTCTAAGAGTTATAATTTCTATGAAAAATATGGGTTAACCCCCCCCCCCCAACACAGGATCAGAAGCAAGGGACTAGCAGGGTGGGGGTGACGACCCTAGCAATAATCAGAACAGAAAAATAGTCGAAGAGGGCAGACATCCCTACTGGGAGAACAAAACCAGACAGCAGCAGAAGAGATGGTTGACAACTACAATGAACAGTAACAGCAAAGAGACTACATGCCGAAATCTTTAGCCACAGAAACGGTTGACAACTATACCCCAACATTGGGTGAATGATTACAGCAGTAGACCCAACAACAAATGAGCCTACAACCAGAATTCTTTACCCATAAGAAATCTACAAACAGATAAGTGTGTTCATGAATTGTTACTTATATATATGTGACTTGAGACCACTAAAGCAATAAGTTTTAGCAACCCTCTCACACCAAATAAACCCCTTTTAAAATATAACAACCTTGTCTTGTCTCTTATTCCTTTCTTGGCAGTATTCGGGGCCACAATTTTTCCAACATTTCTTCCTTAATAAAATCCTCTGAAAGGATAAATTAAGCAAATAATATTCAATATAGCCATACCAAATTAACACATAGAATGTATTTCATGTTATTTGGAGAAGTGTGGTGTAATGGTTATTATCATAGGAAATGGACTCGGCGAGCCAAGTTCAAATCCATTTTTTACCCAAAAATACATTCATTCACAAGATTATTACCCTGACATAATATATATATATATATATATATATATATATATATCTACCAACCCCTCGACACAAGTTGGATGTGACACAAGGTCAATTTTTAAGCAAAGGTTAACAGGTTTGAATTTAGTGATTTCCTTCTCCTAGACTGGTTACCTAATCAAGGCTAAAGAGCCCAGTATTACCTACTATTTACCCATAGCATGAGGAAGAATAGTTAGATAGATACCTTTCCAAAGTGTATTAGTACTATGTGAAATGCAAACAACCTCATCCAGGATTTGAACTTAGGTTGCTGAGTCCATTTCTTACGATGATAACCATTATACAATGAGCCTCAAACCTTAAAATAATATATGTAAAAATTAATTGATTCTTGAATTTCTTCTTGAACAGAAATGAATATTTTAATTGTATCAATACCGTGAATCAATATTGTATCAATACTGTGTTATGAAATTTAATATTTCCATACACATCCAATGCCAGAGAAAATGTAAATGTTCACTGCTATAATATTTTATATGTTTGATAAGCATAACAATCATAAAGCATTATATATTAAGAGTTTGGGAAAGAATACCTGTGGAATAATGGCTGGACTGTGGCATCATAGTAAGCGAGTTTCATTTCCAATTACATTTACTTTTGGACAAATATCCTTGAGAAAAGTATGAGCCTCCTCATCACCCCAGTTATGGGTTAAATAGTGTCACTACTGTTCTTCTAAAGGATGGATTTGGCATTAGATAACCCCTAAAGGTTGATATGCCATTAAACAAAGAAACCAAACAACAACTCATATTCAGTAGCATTTAAGCTTTTTTCGTAATGAACCCATTACTTTGAGCAAAATTAGCCAAGGGGGTAAAATGGACCATACTTTGTTTCTACACACACACACATGTACACACACATGTATACACACATCTTTCCTTTTTGTATTTTTTCCTGTTTCGTTGCACATGGTTGGGATTGGATAGTTTCAATTAAGTAATCACAAAGTTCTAAAAGTTAGAAAAATAGTTTTCAATATGATTAGTTGAAATAAAGAATTGTGCACACAACAGATGTCTAAGAGTTTATTTTTTCCAACAAAAGATATTTCTGTTTGTTCCTCACAGCGAAACAACAAGGCCTGCAACAAATGAAAGAAGATGGGTTGTTGAAACATTACAGTTTCTATTTTATATGCACAACATTTATAAAGTGCAAAATGAAGCTTAATATATATATTAAGCTTCATTTTTCTATTTAGGGGGGGGGGTAATGATCCCATTTCTATCAGCAAAATTGTAATACTTTTTTGGTAATGATCCCATTTCTGTCAGCAAAATTGTAATACTTTTTTGGTAATGATCCCATTTCTGTCAGCAAAATTGTAATACTTTTTTGGTAATGATCCCATTTCTATCAGCAAAATTGTAATACTTTTTTTTAGGTTATTGTTGAGCAGAGAAACTTTCAGAAGGAACTTGATAGCATGCAGCTGTCCAAACAAATGATTTCCAATGAAACTGTGGTTTTACAGAATTCTCTGACCAAGCTGAAGCATGAATTTCGCACAAGAAGTTATGCAGATAGAGATATGCAGATTGTGAAGCAAGAAGTCCAAAGAGTGTGGCACCAAAAGGTAGATATATCATAATGATCTAAATTCTGTTTGTTAGCATAACACAGTGAAGAAGGCACATCTTAGCATGATTTTTGTTTGTACAAGATTTTTTAAAGAATAAAGCAGTTTCCAGTCCAATTTGTAACTTAATTATAATAGTATAGAATGTTTCTTTGCAATTACCCTGTTAATAATGATCTATTTTTTGTATTGTTACAAAGGCTGTAAAGAAAATAATATCACTATTAAGAGAAGAAAAGAAATGAATATATATATATAGCATTCCCAGTTGATTTTTTTTATTTGAGGTTATTGTTATTTAATCACGTTAGTTATATAGAGCTGTGTAAATGGAGTTCAAAACTGTTTGAATTATACAAATATCCCCAGTGGTTCAAAAGTTACGTTTACGATTTCTTTGGAATGTACATCATACATTTCAAAACAAACCAGGCTAAACTTGCAAATTCTCATCAAAATCCTATGACCCCCCCCCCAAAAAAAAACAACAGAACCCACAAATTTTGTAATAAAACTGTTAATTTTAACTAGGGGGGGTTTAGAGTTGGGGTTTAGGGTTAGTTTAATGGGAAAATAAATAATTTGGGTTCTGTTTTTTCTGGGTCACCCTGTAATATAATGGAATTTTGATGAGAATTTAGCCATTTAGCAAGTTTAGCCGTAATATCATGGGATTTTGAGTATGATTTGCAAGTTTTACCCAATATTCATTTAACATTAATTTTTGTCATGAGAATTTTCAGATTCACGTAAAAAAAACGATAATTATCGTATTTTATAGAAATTTTCGCAACAACGAAATTACTTCTTTTATGAAATTTCTACACACACAAAACCCTATATAAAACATTTTTGGAGAAATTTAATCATTAAGGAAATGTAGGTTTTTTTTTTCTTTTACATTATTTAATTAAAAAATAATTTAACAATGTTATAAATTTATTTATTATTATTAATTATTAAGCTTGAAAAGCTAATGTAACATTGCATTAACAATATGACATTCTGTTTAATCAAATAAAGTTTAACAAAATTGACAGTATCATGGAAAGAGGGGATATTTTTTGGCCAGACAGAGATGATGTGCAAAATGTAAAGGCCAAATTTATTCTAAAAATTGATTTGGTCCCAGAATGCTTAAGTTCTGGGAGATTATGGAAAATTCCACATCATGAACATGTACAAGATTTTTATGAAAAGTTTTCTGCTATATATTTTTGAAGAAAATATATACTGAAATTTGTCATTCATTTGTATGTATTTTTTATAAATATTTTTCCCTTTTATTTGAAGATGAATAGTGAATATCTATTGCAAGTGATTTCTCTTAATGAAAATGTGTTTATCATGTGATTTTTAAGATTTTCAATGATAAAATATGCGTTTGAAAATGTAAAAAGGAATTCTAGGTCTTGTAATATAACACAACAGGCATTTAAAAAGTTATTTTTAAGTTCAAAATGGTGTTATTTATTTGAATTAATACTATACATGTATATACATGCAGTATTATAATGAAAATGTTGAATAATTGGGTGTTAAACTTAACTTAAGCATAGAGATACATACAATTTGAGTGCATAATCAGAAAGAACATACAATTTTACATAAGAATACCAAATTTTATCAAAATTGCTCCAGAAATAAAGAAACAGTGAAGAAATCACTGAATTTCTTTTTTTCAAATGGTCCATGATTTGACATATTTTTGAAACAAAATCATGTCCACATTTGTACCCCCAATTTCGGGGCTTTAAATTCTCATAACTTTTGAACCACTGGGGATATTTGCATAATTCAAAAGGTTCTGAACTCCATTTACACAGCTCTATATAACTAATGTGATTAAACAACAATAACCTGAAATAAAAAAAATCAACTGGGAATGCTACTATGACCAATTTTGTGTAACTGAATGGAAATCCACAAAGTAAGAAAGGGTGAATTGAAATAAAACAAGGAAAAGAATAACATCTAATTCTAATCATGAATAAGAAAAAAAAAAAGAACTGTCAATGAAAATAAGTTGTTGAACCTCCATCCCATTTTTTATCCTACGTGCACATATATTAAGAAAGAATTCAGTGCAAACATTATTAACTGAACAAATAATAAAATTCCAAAATGCTTATGATCATGATTGCTCATTTATAAAGTTATGAATATAATAACTATCCCTTTATGTACTCAGTGCCAATCTTCTAATATTGTCTTCTATTCTTTTATTGTTGTAATTAAAATGTCTAATGCCCATCTTGATTTATTTATATCGATCCTTCTGTCGCATATATTTTTATCTTCCCATAATATCTTCAACCCACCCGTAGAAGGCTTTCCATTCTGTTTTCTTTTCTTTTTAAGATATTTTTCTTTATGTCTTGCTGTGATGACAATACAGCAGTCAAAGGGAGGTAACCTTGATCATTCTCACTTCGTGACAGCTAATACCCTTGGGAAATATATGCTTCCAAGTATTCTCCCTCCAGCTATGGGTGAATTTCAGGGCAGACCGAGCTCTTTAACCTTGGTAAAGCAACCAGACATGGAGAAGGAAATCTCTTAATTCAAACTTAATAATAGACCTTGTGTCACATCCTGTTCATGTAGAGATGTTGGTAAATGAATACACACTTCCTAAAAATAAAAAAAATAAAAATAAAAAATACCAAATAATCTTTTATTTTCTTAGAAAAATATACTTACATATCTATATTATAAGGATAGGATTTCTGTATGCTTGTTACTGGGGACAGCAAAAACGGCAAATCGTAGTGAGATTTTTCGATGCCAAAAAAACAAAAAACAACATAATATTTGTTTGTAGAAAATGGACATGGCAAGTAAAGTTGAAACAATTTGGGCTCTATGTATAAATAAATCGGAAAAGTAAAACGGAAAAGTTTGGTGTGGGCATAGAATTTAATGAATTTAGAAAGTTCTAAGGAAACAAATTATGTTATTTTTGTGTTAAAACATGCAGTTTTAAAGATTATACGCAGATTTTGAAATTGTGTTATTATCGTAAGTGAAAAACAACAACATGAACGCCATTGTTGTCAATGTAGTAAACAGGATTAATAGCAAGCGTATGGTGGCAAGGAAAAACAAACACAGATTTAAGTTTCAAAATTATATTGGAAAAGTAACATGAAAACAACGAAAAGTTGAAATGAATTCAAGAGAGAAAAAGTCTGAATTTTGGTGATATTTAAAGGTGAATAGTAAGTCCGTAAAATGTCCAGGATGTGTATCGCACGAAAAGCTGAAATGAATCTAAGAGAGAAAAAGTCTGATTTTTGGTGATATTTATAGATGAATACTAAATCCGTAAAATGTCCAGGTTGGCTGTGGTAGTGGGGTGGTGATGTAGGCAGAATATTGTGTATGTATGGTAGTAGGCGTTTTGGTATCGCTGAATAATGTTTGCCCCTTTAAGTTGATGATCGATGAGAGCGTGGGTTGGGAGGTAGAGGTAAGTTTACTCACTTGTGATGTATGTTTGCTGCCTTGTGATGAATGTTCGCTCGCGAGCCGTTTTTGGTGTGTTCGACATTGACGCCTGGACATCTGTGTTGTCGGCTTTTCACAGCTGGCTTTAAATAGAATGCCGCGACCAAAAATCGGATCGGTTGAAGTCATTTTCATTTCACCCGGGAATCGCTTTCATTGGATGAAAATGCGAATTTTATTTACAAATTTTCTTTTCTTTAATGTTAGGAACTGATTTTCAAAAAGGAACTCTAGATCGGAGCCCATGCGCAGACACGTGTTAAATTGGTCATTCTGTTTTGGGCTACGATGGAGTAAACTTCTGATATGGCGTCTGCCACTTATGTTTGTTTTGTTGGCGAGTGTGTGTATCTTTTTTATATTGCGGTGTGTGTGTGAATTGAATTGCTGAATTAGTGAATCGGGAGATATCTACATTTGCTTATGCAACATCAAGAAAATATATGGGGAGATTACTCTAATAGCCTTATGTCTTTAGGTATTCTAAATTCCTTTCAGAAAAGTGGAATAATAATAATAACAATAATAATAATTATTATACTACATATTATTATTATTATTATTATAGTGTAAATTACAAATAATAACAATAATAATAATAATTCGTAATTTTAAGATTTAAAGATACTACATATTATTATTATTATTATTATTAATTTACATTTGAACAAACATAGAAACAGTTGACAAAATGACAAAAATACCTTTTATCAATTTTCGTGTAGAATGTAATTTTTATTATAATGTAATAAATTATTTGTGCACATTTGCTTAATAAAGTTCCAAAGATCTTCTGGTTCACTTTGTGTGTGTATGTGTGTGTGGTGTGTGTGTGTGTGTGTGTGTGTAGAATGTAATTTCTCATTTTAATGTACAGTTCCTGGAAGTAAATAAAACACAATCTTCTGGTTCACTGTTTGTTTGTTTGTGTGTATGTGTGTGTGCTTCTTTCTTGTTTAACTGTAAATTTCTTTAATTAAGTACAACATTTCTCCAAATCTATGATAATGAGTAGTAATTGTCCAGAATCTCCAACTGAAATATCTGCGTTGATATACAAAAGTCATTCAATAAAGTAGGAGAATTTTTTTACCCCCCACCCCCCCAAAAAATGCTTTTTTTTCAGAATTTTTTTAACAAATGGTATATGAGAATTTTTCACATATATGAATTTTAGAATTCAGGTGAACTAAAAATTGTTCAGATCCACGCTATATTAATATTTTTAAAAGAATTTGTAATTTTTATTGTTTAATAGTAATGTGTGATTCTTAGAATATACGAAAGAGCAAAACTGACATATTTGTTTTGTTTTTATACAAAGAGACGAGACGCTTCTCAGTAACTATTGTTTGTTTTTCTTAGTGTAAAAAATTATTTTTCAATTTTTCCAACCTATTAGAATAAAAAAGTAAGTATATATTGATTATTTTATCAGTTTTTCTCTTAGAAAAAATATTCAAATTTTCATTTCATTTCATTTTCGATTTTAAAAATTAATACTAAAACCGAAGACATTTTTTTTTAAGTCAATTTCACTGTGAAATTTTAATATTAAATTTTTTCAAGTTTTTATTCATTTTAATAGTAAATTTTAATATTAAAGTTTTTAAAGATTTTATTCATTTTAATAGTAAATTTTGACTCAAAAAGTATGTCAGTTACAGCCAGCCATATGTAGATGTATAATTGTAAGAGGGTAATAATATGTAATTTTTTCTGTCTAAATTGCGGCCTGAAAATTACCCTTTTGCATGTAATACGGATAGGCTTATTTATTTTTTTAAGATAACGGTGTAATTTTTCCCAATCGGATAATTTGATCTTTGAATTAACTGTTTATCTTTGTAACAACCCTGTATGATCTTTAATTGTTTTTTCGAGATTTTGGATAAACAAAGTTTGTAAATATTCATTTCCGTTTTATTCAAGATGGACTAAACTGATCACGTGACCGTTTTGGTGATACCTACTATGTTCCATGTACAAATAATATTTAATTTGTAGTGCATGGTTAAGAGGTTAAACTAATTTCAGGTATATATCTAATCTTTCAGCGGCTTTCTGATGAACAGAGGAAGCAGATGGAGGCTGAGTTGTCAAACAGAGAAGAAAGGTTCAAAGAAATGGAACAAAAACTAAAACACAAAATGGCCGAATTAAATAAAACAAATGTAACTTTGAATGTTTACAAAATTATTTTGAAAGAGCAACAACAACAAATCCAACATCGAAACGTAAATATTTAATTTGTTTCATTCTGTTTACTCTACATCTGCAATACCTTATGTCAGATAATGAATGGGTAGCCTATTCATTTTGTAATGAAGTGTACAAGTATTTGAATTTAAAAATTAATGATAATTCGTTATGTAATAAAAGTAAAGTTGGAAAGTGGCCTATTGTCAGTATCAGTCGGACAGCGAGAGAGTCTGTCTCCTTTTCATAAATGCTAGATTTGGGAGATTGTTTTCATGTCTGAGTTGAAGAGCCACACCTACCATCAGCTCCCACTTTTCCACACAGATCAAAGCTGTGTTACTTATGTGTTAAGTTGGTGAGAGCCAGTATCAATTATGGTTCCTAGGCAGATGCCCTACCAACTGAGCTTAAACAACCCTAAAATTTGTCCATGATGGACAACTTTTAAACCCTTGTTGATCAGTAAGCATAGCATTCTGATTAGTAGAATGACACGTCATAGCAAAATTAGTGGCAAAAAGGTTTTGAAAATTGAGACTTAACAAAGCGATCGACTGAGATAGATACAAATTACGTGTGTCTCAGAATTCCTCTCCGCACAATAGAATTATGGGCCTTGCTGAAAATAATACTTTAAAATAAGTCTTTGTGTTCATTAATAAAAGCAGAGATTTAGCAACTCCAGAAATACCCAATCAACCCAAGATGACCTAGAAGAGAGAAAACCCAGCTAGAAAAAATACTCAAGTAAGAAGATAATAAGAGTAAGAATAAAAATACAACTATCCAATACTTACAACTCTTCTCTTCAATATCTCTTCTCGCTTTCTTCTTACTTGAGACTCAGTCACGAGTTCTCTCTTTCTCACTTCTTCTTCAGAGAAGCATTTCTTATCATCTCAGAAACTTTTCCCAAAAGGATAGTCACGCCCCAAAGTCAGCCTTTTTAAAATATAATTCATGTTGAAAGTAAACATTCAGGTCCAGAATCTGACATTGAGCTTTTTCAAATATAATTCCTCATTAGAAGAAAGGTTGGAAAAGGGTAGGTTTGGACATAACTGTCCATAGTTGCCAAACAGCTATCAAAAAGAGGGCTTAGAACCTAGAACGAAGAAGACACGCCTGTTGCTGCTCACAGCAGCAGAGCCAAAGCAGCCATCCAAAATCCAGCCTCCTCCCCATCCCATCAGGGACATTCACAACTGACCAATCACAGGACATCTATAATTCGCTGCACGAATTTCAATTGGCACCACCCAAAAATACATTTTTTTGACAAAACATCCTCCCAAAGGGCGAGTACCAAACAGTTATGGCTATTTCAGTGAGCTTCTTATAAAAGTGCTGAAAGCCTTTAACTACCACTGCCTTCAGCTAATTAATCACAACCTCTAGTATGTTCTCAACAGTTTACAAATAATGACCACCACTGGATTTCGATTTTAGGGAGCAAGGAAGACAAAGTAAGTGTATTCTAAGCCCTGCCAACAGGGTTACCAGATTGTAGAGTTTATTGCATTGCGACTTGATACTCTGTGTTTATACAGCCTTTATAAATATAGTAGCAGGCTAAATTAAGAATTGGTTGGTAAAGAAGAGTGGGGAAAGTTGAATCTACTTAGTAACATTAAACAAGTACAATTGTAGAATTTGTGAAGAAATAAGAAAGTAGATTCATTGATGAAAAATTAATTATTTGCCACACAGTATATTGGTGAAGTTTGTTTTGAGCATTTTACTATATTTCTATCTCATTCTGTTTCTTTTTTTTTCTTTTTCCAACAATCTGTCTGAATTGTTTGATGTTTTTCCAACAATCTGAATTGTTTATTAATATATATATATATATATATATATATATATATAAAATACAGTAGTGTGGACATGGCACTTGGTTACCGACAGTTTTTCACCTATGTGATTCTCAAACCAGAATCACATAGGTGAGAAACTGTTTGTAACCAAGTGCTGCTGACTTCATGTACATGCCACCCTAACTTAGATGTACATGCTCTGCCTATGATATTGAGCACTGTTTACTTATAAATATAGCACATAGTATATATATATATATATGTATTATTTTCATAAAGATTTCTCATTTATACCATCAGGAAGAAATCCAGAAACAGTCCTTGATCATTGAAAAGCAAAGACAACACCTTGAAAGTTATGTAAATGAATTGTAAGTATTTTGCATAAGAATATAGTGGAAGAAATTTAATGTTCTCCTAATAATGAATATAAAGACAATTTGTACCACTCAACAAATTTCATTGCTGGAGAAACCTAAATAGAAAAGAGCACACATAAAGAAATATGATACAAAAAGATAGAACGAAGGTGTGTATGTAGAAAGATTATTTATGGCATGCATATGTATGTGAGTTTTTAAGAAGCATGAAGGTTTGTGAGAGATTTACAGACTTGAGAAGTGTTCTTTTAGATATGCCTACATGTATAAAAGTAACCTTATGACATTGTGTGTTGCGAAATATTTTGTAGTGTCATGTTCAATGTATCTAAGATATGCTGGAGACAGGTCCTTACTATTCTATGAAGAAAGAGAATGAAGCCTCCATATTTTTTCTTTTATGCTAGGCTCTTGCAATGGCAACGCTATACCTACATCATTTAGTGATCATTGGTAAACAAGGGGAGATCATGTAAATGACAAACACACTTAAGGATTAATGTTGTATAGTTCCTTAAAAGTGGATTATTTCATCTTCATGACAATTTTGGGACACACATTCCCAGATTTAAAAAAAAGTTTTTTTTCTCCCTCTGTTGTACACATTACCAATAATCCTATCCATGCCAGTTATCTTGAGAGTTGAAAAGGCATTTTAATTAAACATCTTTAATTAGGTTTATAAGGTGTATTAAAAAATAATTGAGACTGAAGCTATATTTACCAAAATAGAAATGGACAATGAATGAAACATTAATTTTCTCCAAAATAGTCTCCTTTGCATTCACCAAACTTAACTTATCCATAAAAATACCTTTGAAACTCCTTTTTTGATATTGTAGGAAGTTGTATCATCATATTTTTCAATGTCCTCCACGGCCTCAAATCTTTCTCTTGAAAACAATTTTCAGTTTATGAAACAAGAAAAAGTTGCATGGAGCTGAGAGTCTGGTGAGTATGGAGAGTGCTGCATTTGCATAAACCTGAGTGTAAATCCAAATAAAGAACTTTGATGATAGAAATCTGGGGAGAACAATATTTAGGTAATCTGAACATTAGCTACATAAATGAGAGTAACCTCCCCTTGTTTCTTCCACTTTGAGTAAGCTGTGTGTTTTGTTTTGTAAAAACACGGATTTTTCGACAAATTGGGTATACCTATATTTTTCTAATATACAGGTACTCTCATAGAAATATTAACATCTTTTTTTTTTTTTAAATTGACTTAAAAATGTTAACACCCTTATAGGAATACCTTTAATATATTTTCAAACAGTCTCCACATGTTCACCATCCCTGTAAACATATGCTTAGAATCTCCCACAGGATTGTCTTTTCAACTCATAGTTGCAAACCCATGTTTAGCCTATTTGTAAAGATTTTTTGATAAAATATCTATCTGTAAATTTCACATGGTTTTCATTTCTCAGCTACCAAAAATTTGATGTCAGATCTTTGTTCAAGCCTGGAACACTCTGTTTGATTTTCTACCATTTTGAATAGCTTCAAAAGAAATATTTTTTGAAGATTGAAATAATTTTTGTTCAAAACCAATTCCAAATAATGAAAAGTTAACATTTAAAAAATTCTGAAAAGAAAAGCATTTAAAAAATTTTTTTTTTTTTTTTAAATTCTCCTACTTTATTGAATGACTTTATATCACCGCAGATATTTCCTCAGTTGGAGATTCTGGACAATTACTACTCATTATCATAATGATTATTATAATTATGGGGTTTTTGTTTTTAAAAATTGTTTTTCTATTATGGCACGACCAGATTTGATTGGTCTGGATAAAATCAAAAAAATTATTTTTTTAAATAAAAGCCTATATATTGAATTGTGCTTGTGGTATACTGGTTATCATCATAGGAAATGGACATGGCGAGATGAGTTCAATTGGATGAGGCTGTTTGCATTTCACATAGCATTAATATCCTTGTGAAAGGTATGCATCCAACTATTCTCCCTACTAGGTAAAATAGTAGGGCAGTCTAGGCTCTTTAACCTTGGTTGGGAAATTAGTCTAGGAGAAAGAAAAGTCTGAATTGAACCTGTTAAACCCAATTTAAGAAATTGATGTTGTGTCCTATTCTACTCACGTGGAAGGGTTGGAGAATATATGTATATATATATATATATAGATAGATATAGATATGGAATTGGGAATAAAACTTGCCAAGCTTTATTAAAATTTTCTTTTCAGGATAGCTCAGGCATCAGAGATTGACTCTGATTCTACTCTTCTTTAATTGCTGCTTAGAAACAAGGGGCATTAGATCTAGGCAGCATAATAATAAGTCCTTTGTCCACAGTAACACTAGAATATCCTTCTTAAAGGCAGTGGGTCTATTTGGAAAAATTCAAATATCTGACAAATAAAAAATATAAACAATTGTAAATACAATATCTAAAAATTACTGAATGAAACAAACTGCACAGAAATGTACACCATGAATAAGCATTTGAAGATATTAAGAACTTGAAACAGAAACTTTTATCAAAATGATTTGATTCAGCATTAAATGACCTGAAAAGAGTTGCGTAAAACAAAACAAACCAACCAACCAACCAACAAATGATGAGAGACTAACATCAGAATATGTCTAATACCAATAAATAATAGTAAAAAATAAAATTGGTAGACCAGGGAAATTTTTTTTGCATCTAATGTGGAGCACAACACCTACCATCAGCTCTCCACTTAACTGCACAGATCCAAGCTATGCTACTTGTGCACTGAGTTAGTGAGGGCCAGTATCAAACTCAAAACCTTGTGATCCCTAGACAGATGCTCTACCAACTGAGCTAAACTGGCCCTTAAACCTTAAAGTAACTTGTTTAATAGTTAAAAATAATAGTAGATTATTAAGAAATGTAAGTTGTTTGGATATTGGCTGTAAATGTTCAGTGATTGATTTTATAAAAACTCTTTTTTTTTCAAGAGAAACATCAAAATTTAACGAAAAACAAACTTTGCTGAATTTGGAAATCAAAACAGAAGAAGAAAATCACTTGAAAGACATGCTATCTCAAAAAAAGAAAGAAAATATGAATGTGAGTTTAAACTCGTACAAAATTCTCTTCTTAAAAGTTTAAATTTATTGGTTCTTATTGACTACGCTAAAACATTTTTATCTTCTCTCTCTCTTTCTCTCTCACTCCCTCTGTATCTGTCTGTCTGTCTCTCTCTCTCTCTGTGTCTATGTCTCTCTCTTTCTCTTTGTCTCTGTCTGTCTCACTCTCTCTGTCTATGTCCCTCTCTCTGTCTGTCTCTGTCTCACTCTCTCTCTCTGTCTCTGTCTCACTCTCTCTCTCTCTCTCTGTGTCTCTCTCTCTGTCCCTCTGTCTATGTCTCTCTCTCTCTCTGTCTCTGTCTGTCTCTCTCTCTGTCTCTGTCTGTCTGTTTGTCTGTCTGTCTCTCTAAACATATTTTACAAAGAGTATGAAATATAATATAAGTATAAAATTAGCACACAAATAAAAATAAAATAATTAAGAATAATAAAATAAAACAAGCAATAGTAAGGTTACCTCTTCTTGCCCAGGTAAGAAGGCTTCAGTAAGTTCTACTGTCACGCCTCTGGTTTTATGTCTGGTCATATTGCCAGGTGATCGAGACACAAACTAACCGCGTGCAGTTAAACCTCTCCTACAATGAAACACAAATAACCGTGGGTATAGTAAAGATGTGTTTATTCAGTAGGAAAAGGTAAGAAGCTGAAATGAGAAAAGAAACATGTAACAGACAAGGCAAATCAAGGTTACAAAAGGCAAGGTAATTGTAAGAATTACAGGGAACGGATAAGGGACACAAGGTAAATGGGCAGAAAGCGTAGCAGTGACAATAACATTAGTAAGGTAGCAGCACAAGGCCCGGAGACAGGAGGAGGTTGCAACAAGCAATGGACAGGGAGTATGACAGAAACTCAAAGCTCCAAGAAGTGACCGGTGGCAAGTATCGCTCTGAATAATGCCATTTCAACATGAGTGAGAGGAGACAATAATTCTTACTGAGAGTAGGAAAACGATGCGAGGTGTTTCTAAGAGAAGTGCCCCCAGAAGGCTCTAAGTAAAGCCTAGGTCAGACAGACATATTTAGGCGTGAGGGGCGGTGAAGGATAGCACGTATTTCTCGGAATAATGCTATGAGCCAGAGACTACTAACGTAACTTACAAAGAGAAAGGTAACAGTAAGTGGGAGGATAATAATAGTAAACAATGACAAGGTCTACATGGAATACTTCGATAAATATGAAATAGTAGTAAACAAAATAGCTAAGTAATTTAGGGAGAGAAGATAAAGAAATCTATCTTACCGGGTGCCTAATATAATCTTCTGGAATGGAAGAGGCTGACACACGTCCTTTCATGCCGAGAATGGTTGAGAGAGAGAGATTTTAAATTTAGCGCTGACTAATAACCGGAAGTGATCGGTCGAAGGCAAATAGTACCCTATTTACGAAAAGTACACAAATTGGTCTAAGGGACGTAACTCTTACCGCAGAATCGTAAATACAAGCCAAGACATCTACTTATCTCTCGATCTTTATCTCTCGATCTTTCCGCTCTCTTTCTCTGACTTATGATGAATAAGTTGTTATAAACAAAGCCTTAATCCAATTTTCTTTTTTCTTTTAAATATGATAGTGCAAGTGTCCTCAGATAAGAAAAACATTCTATATTGTTAATGTCTCCATCAATCACCATCTGGAGACTTGATTATGGGGCCAAACTCTAATGAACAGGAAGGATAAGAGAAAGCACATTCTCACACATGCACACCTTTCTATATATGCAGGAGCCTACAGCTCTTTTGATTCAGTATCTTTATGAACTTCTGCAGGGTCACTAGCAGAGACGTTTGTATACACCATGGAATTGGCATTTCCTTCTTAAAAAGAAACGTTGAGAATGGCACAAACAACAACCAGCCAAAGGAAAGGAACTTTCTTGAATTCTCCCGCAAGAGAATATATTATACTTTTCACTATCAATATATATATATATATATATATATATAGTTATAGATATAAGTAAAAAATATAACAGAAGACTTAGATTTTTAGCATTATAGCCTATTTCAGGAAGCCTAGACCAAATCATCAGATGCTGAATAATGAATTCTTTATTACTTTTTCAACTGCCTTAAAAGTAATAAAGAATTCATGACAACACTCATATCTCTGGGTATGAGTGCCAATGGCTTTGTCCCCACGGATGCGCTGATGATTACGAATACTTGGGCGCATACAAACCAAGATGACCACATTGGTTCATCCCATTGTCACAGGGAAGAGGGGCATGTATAAGTACAATAGAGTGATCTGCCCCTGTGTCTAGGCTAAACGGGGTGATCTGCCCTTGACCAAAGGAGAGTGTAAATAGAAACATGGAAGTGACCATTGGCAATTCTACTATTGATGTCTGAACCATGTCTTTTGTACTTTATAATCAGGTCTCCAAAATATTTAGAAATCACAGATACGTCTATTGCTTATTGTCAATGATGTTTACATCATTTCAAAGTTTGAACATTGTTACGACAGCCTGAGATGATAAGGGACGATCAAACACAGGGTCGCAAAGAAAAGATAAAAAAAATAATACGACAGGTCCCAGGCCGATGAGTTCAATACAAAGGGGGGAGGGGAATATCCAGTGTTTCACTTCCCCTGCTCCAAAAGGTAGAGAATACGCCAAGAAAATATAGAAGCATAACATTGGCAATGCCAAAAGACCACAGATGCAGTATCGTTTATATCAACAAGAAAACAAATGAAGTTTTATTAAAAGTATAAACATTAATGACTTTCGATCTTGTGAGTTAATTATGCGTCTATCCACATTCAATATTTCTTTTTTTTCTACTCTTGAAAGTCTCTGTAAAATTACTAGCCACTTGGCAAAAGTTCAAACAGAAAATGACCTTAGTTCATGTGAAAATAGTTATATTCAAAAGTTCAAAGTATTCCCGACGTCACAGATGCAAACAAAATATGTGAGAGTGAAATCATAATCAGAGAGGAACTTACATTTTCTTGATGAAATACCTTTGGAGAAATTCTGCTTTGTGCCTCAGATATACTTTAGTGTCCATGAGAAATTTTCTCTTTCTTTCTCTCTCTTTTTTTTTCTTTTCAATAATATTGCAGATCTCTTTAACAAAACTGGGGTCTTTTTAAAAGTCAGTTGATATCATAACAACATCATCACTCGCTGAACTCTAGTTGTCTTGTGTCGAAAAAATATTTCTTTTTCCTCTTCTTCTTAAAATTGGCGGGAATTTATTCGAACGCTATCTGGGGAGAAGGGGTCACAGGGTGTGTTAAAAGTACATTATGGGTGGAGAGAATTTGGGTCAAAAGTTCATCGTCTGTCTTGGATATCGGTGCAGGTGAGAGGGGGGGAAGGGGGGGACACGTTATTGTTCTTGGTTGATAGTAATAAAAATGTTAACTATTTATTCGTTATGAACTCGTCGCTAGTTCAATTTTTTCTTTCTTTCATTCAACCGCCCGAACTTTAAATAAAAGGTGGAATGCACTTTTACACATTCATGACAACATATATCTATTTTTCTATATAATCACCATTTCGATCAATGCATTTTTGTAGGCACTGTAACAGTCTTTGTACACTTATGTCATACCAGTTTGACACCATGTCATTGAGGAAGCATTGGACCTTGTCATTATTACAAACTCCCTACAACACTTATGGACATTGTTGATATCTATGTGCAACTTCCATTATTTGTCAATGAAATTCAATCAGTTTAATACCTTTTGCATTCAAAAGCTGAATAACCATGTGAACTTCACACTTGGCAGTAGCGTCAATTAGGAGCTCCATGAGAAATGACTACCAAGCCAAGACTGAGCATGGCAGCAGGTGTGTGCAGGTACAGGAGCAAGCATATGCTCAATAAACACAACAGTGTTGCTAATAACCGCATGAACAGTTTACTTGTATCCCCAACGCTTCAGAGACCTTACTTTTGGGATTACCCTTGTACACATTCTAGAAGCATTTTGTAATTCTATATTAATTTTTAAATAACTTTCACATTTTACCTGCATCCCAACGCTTTAGAGACCTTACTTTATTACCCTTGTACACATTTTAGAAGCATTTTAATTCTATATTAATTTTTAAATAACTTTCACATTTTACCTGCATCCCCAACGCTTTAGAGACCTTACTTTTGGATTACCCTTGTACATTTTAGAAGCATTTTGTAAAGAGACCTTACTTTTGGGATTACCCTTGTACACATTTTAGAAGCATTTTGTAATTCTATATTAATTTTTAAATAACTTTCACATTTTACCTGCATCCCCAACGCTTTAGAGACCTTACTTTTGGGATTACCCTTGTACACATTTTAGAAGCATTTTGTAATTCTATATTAATTTTTAAATAACTTTCACATTTTTAATCTTTGTAGTTGAAGATGGATTTGTTGATTCTGCAAGAAAGACTTTCTGAAAGTCAACACCAGCAGGAGTTGGCAGCCACCAAGCTAAAATGGAATGAGAAATACTGGAATTACTATCAGAGTCGGTTCGTAAACCAGTTGCAAAAGAAAGCATGAAACCATTGTAAAGTAACTGAAGTAAAATAGTTAATTATCAAACATAAAACACAATTAACCTGGTCACTTTCAAGCACCTGGTTAACTTTGAGTCACTGTGATTTATAGTCACTAGTGGTACAAGTATGGTGTGCTTTGTCATTTCTTATGTCAAACTGGAAGCTGCTATGCTTAACACTTTCAATATGTATTTATCTAACCCCTTCTACATGAGCAGATTGTGA
>CM042139.1:101209779-101422279 GCA_023376005.1 Doryteuthis pealeii | reverse complement strand
GTGAAGACAACAGTGCTTGGTAACTGACAACATGGATTCCCATGACATTTTCTCATCAAATATCCCTGTCAGTCATTGCTCCTGGTAAATCTGCTAATCATCCAGAATCCACATCGTTCAGTAGTGTCTGGCATGTCTGGATAGTTTGTGTTATAGAAAGCAGATGACAATACAGCTGTTTTCTTGTAGGATGCTGCTTCCAGGATTTGTTTAAGGCAGCACAAAGTATCCTTGTGCAGCACCCATCTAGTTTATTTTCCAAGCGCTTCATTGGGGTTTATGTGGTGCTGCCATTCAATAGTACTGATATGGCTATGGCTTGGAAGAATTCTCGCTTTATCTTATCAATGAGATCAGATTTCTATATGATTGATAATCTGTTCATAGCAGTCCATGCCTTTGCTATGCATGCTTTGACATAACTTTCAGTATGGTGTAAATTTGCTGAGATGATTCTGTGATCACTCGTTACTCCTTCAAAAGAGGAGTATGTCTCTCTGTTTATCCACTTCTTATTTATTAGGATGTAATCTAGCTGTGTTTTTGTGTTATTTGGGTAGGTGTTGGTCCACTGACTAGGGAAGATAGCTCATTGTAAAATTTGGTGATGTTCATTTCATCACTGCCATTTGTGAGGCTGAAGCACAGAATGATAACTATGTATGGGTTGCCATTGAATGTGGTACAGATGATTTTCGGTTGTATTTTCTCTATGCTGTATAGCGATTTTAAATCATGAGGAATAAGAAGCATTCCTACACATATGGTGGCATTGACACAGTTTTTTCATGCAGATGTCAACACAAAAGTCCATCCATTACCTGTTTCCTGATATTTTTATTCTAATTTGCTGTGGTAATATCTACGTCCCTGCATGCATATATTCTTATCAGCTGTAGACACCATTAGCTCAAGTAGTGATCTATTGTTTTTAGTGTCCTGACATTAAAAGTTGCTGAGTTAAAAGTATTTTTGCATCTAAGTAGGTTTGTTTTGTGTTTAGGCTCTGTAGCTAACTTTTCAGACACTGGGGCCAGAGCTATATCCTCAGTAAGATGTGCACCTTGTTTGTCTGTACAAAGGGCAATGCAGTTTGGGAGGTTGATATTGTTGGGGCTTTGTAGCTGATTTTTTGGACATTGGGTCAGAGCTGAACACACCTCTTTTGTGTCTGCTGGAAGGGAGATGCGGTGTGTCTTTTAGGGTTGGTTCACAGAGTCATAGGATGTTTAGGTTGGTTTACTGTCATGGGAACCTTGTGGTGATTGTTTTATTAACACCTCAATATACACCAGACTTAGAGATAAGTAGCTGTAGTTTCTTGACTGAACTGTTTGATCCTGGCAGTTGAACTTTGAAGTTCATCCATCAGCATCTTGTGAAGAATGCCATTGACCCATTTAGGGTTCGTCCACCATGTTGATACCTATTGTTTCTTGTGCTACATGCTTATATGGCATGTATAATGTGTGTATGAAGTATAAAAAACAGCCTTTAAGAATTTGTAAGTTTTAATTTAATATAAATCCACAAGTCCCTTTTTAAGAAACTAGATTTGAATTTACTCAAATGCACCAGACTGAGGGTGGACACTCGCTTAATGAACATAACATTCTAGCAGGTTTTTATCTAAATTAGTCTTTTTAGTTCTCAATTTTTAATATCAGGAGCAGCCAACATGCTTTCAGCAAATTTAGACTCTCATTTGGCAGAAATTAACTAAAAGAGCAAAAAACACTTATATGCAGTATTAACTGGCCTGATAAGATTTTTACCCCCCCCCCCCCATATATTTAAAAAATAACACACACACATACACGCAAAACTAAATGTATACAAAACTAAATACAAATAAAAAAAATGAAAATATATTTTGTAAATCTTTATTCATACAAAAATATTTATTTTGGTAAAAATGCATTACTCTCATGACAAAAATATCTTGTAAGGATTTAAAATGGCCTGAGAGTCAATTGTTTGTTTCATTAACTTCATTAGCTGGACTGCAGAGTCAGACTTGCTGTGATGTAAATACATTGGTTTGTGTACGCCAATTCCATGTTCAGCACTGACACTGCCAGAAACAGATGCCACATAATCAAAGACAAATGGCTCAAGAAGACTCAGAAGATAAGGATCATATTTGGGAGATATCAAATTCAGATGAATATTGCCTATGAACAGAGGAAAAGGAAACAAAATGAGTAAGAGAAAAAGAAATAATGTTTAAAAGGTTAAAGAGCCAAGTTTGCTCTACTATCTACTCATAACTGGAGGGAGAATAGTTGGATACTTACCTTTCCCAAGAGTGTGAAATGCAATACCATTAATTATGATTAAAATTCAATTATGCATATATTTGCATTATTTAGATTTTTCACACTGTTGTCCTCAACTTTATTGTTATATATACATTTCGGCAAATGTGCCCTCTGACCTTCTTCAGATGTTTCTTGTTGAACTTGGGATCCTTCATGTAGTAATTGGGAGTCTTCACAGTACTTTGAACTGAACCCTTTATTTAACTCTTTGCCTACCAAATTTCCCCTATTGCTGTGCCAAATTTTCTTGGTATGTTTTACCTGTATAATGGGATATTTCAAAGTTCCCTATCTATTCACCTCAGAACTCATTCTATTCAAATAAAATATTTTTTCAGTGTAAACAAGTGACATATGGGTGGGCCACTGCCATCAGTTTACAGTAGGATCACAGTGGTGGGAGAGTATCTGCGAGCAGCTTAAAGTACGCAAAGAGTTAATCCATTTGGGTAGATTGTTCTCATTTTGTTGTGTATATAACAATAAAGATGAGATCAACAGTTCAAAAAATCTAAATGATACAAATTATCAAGCCTTATCACAAAAAATTCCAACAAATAATGCTTATATTAATCTTAAACTTATAATAATGAAAATATTAAAACAATTTTTTCTGTAAAAAACAAATGTGTATTCAAATTAGAGAAATTTAAAAAATAGTCCAGTCAAAGATTTTTATAATTTTTGATAAATGAAAAATGTTTAGGAGACATGAGAGGTAATTACCTCCTGTTTGGCAAGTAAGCACTTTGTAGTGTAGCCAACAGCATTATAAAAGAAGGAGCAGCAAAGTGAAAACCCTCTTTCCCTCTTCCAGCCTTGAGCGAAGTAACAATACACCACTTGTGTTCCTGTTCACAGACAGGTGGCTTTGCAATTCAGCCATCTCATATTGCATAAACACAATAACATGCTTAACATGTAAATCTTTACACTTTCCTTTTCTACCTGCTACATATCAAGGATTTAACACTTTCTACTAAAGACTCTTTTTATATTAGAACATTTTACTCATACAACTCTGTATAAGCTCTTCCTTGTATCTCATCGTCATATGTGGATATCTATAGTAAATATTTGAATAAAAAATAAATATTGGTAATATCCATTAAATGTTTATGGTGAATGTTTTGTAAATAAAAACAATCTTGATTACTTAATATATATTCTCAATTACATATATTTTGTTTGTAGTTTTCAGATTTCAAATTACATACAGTGTATTAACTAATAAAAATTTTCTATACACCATGTTCCAATCACATACTGTTTTTTCAAACAGGAACACTTGGTGCTTTAAAAATACTAAATGGGAGCAATGGTATATCGATAGGAGTTAGTTCTTGGTCCCACATTTAGCAACTTCTATATGGCCTACCTTGAAAACAAAGTCTGTAATATTATTAAAAAACCCAGAATCTATGTTCACTACTGTGGTATATTGGTTAATAAAAAACGGAAGCACCGTTTCGGCCATCTTTTGTTATTGTGAATAAAAGGTGGAGGTGATTACTTCTCGTTGGTTAACATCAGTTGGACTACTTGTGTTATTTATTTCGATAAGCAAGCTACAACAATATATATATATATATATATATTGACTGACATATGCAAGCAAGAAGAGATCGAGAATTGGCTTTTAGGACTGTCATGTGGCACCCTACAATATTTATTGTATCTCTATATGTATATATGTGTGTGTGTGTTAATAATAAGACATACACCTTTAGATTTCTGTTTGTAAATTTGTTGTGTTTACACACACACACACGCACACACACACACAAAAACGTTTCAGCCATTGTTTTGTTAAGAAACGGAAGCACCGTTTCGGCCATCTTTTGTTATTGTGAATAAAAGGCGGAAGTGATTACTTCGTGTTGGTTAACGTCACCTGGACTACTTGTGTTATTTATTTCGAGACGAGGATCTGTTTCACTCAAGAAAATGCCATTACTACGCACACCACATTCTACATAGCTCCTGTTCAAATTACTATTTTTTAAACTTGTATCATATACTGATGAACAAAGGATTCCTGTATGAAATGTGGTGAAATCTTGACACTGGATCTCTTCAATCAATTTAAAATCTGACTAGGAATTTTTTGCCATTACTAGAAGTGGCAAATGCCATTATTAGAAGAGGAAATGACATAACATATAATGATATAAAGTAAAGTCAAGTCTTTGGGGTGACCTAATATCGGTATCAGCCAGACAGCGAGGGAGTCTATCCACTTTTCACTAGTGCTAGACCAAGGAGATTACTTTAGCATCTGAGGTGGAGCGCCACACCTACCATCAGCTCCTCACTTTACCGCACAGAAATCCCTGTGCTACTCATATGCTGAGTTAGCGAGGGCCAGTATCGAACCAAGAACCTTGTGATTCCTAGCCGAACACTCTACTGACTGAGCTAAACCGGCCCTTAATTCAATAATTGACAATATTTTTTTTTTAAACAAGATATAGATGAGGTGGTTTGTTAAATTGATATTTCAAATAAAAAAAAATTTAAAAAAATTAAATAAATAAAGTATTTAAATTTAAACATTAATTCAAATCCTGTTTCCATAACTTCACACTTGGCAGTAGCGTCAATCGAGACCTCCAATAGAAATAACTGCCAAGCCAAGTCTGAGAGTGGCAACAAAGTGTGCACATGCACAACAAACACAACAGTGTTGCCAACAGTTGCATTTACCAGTTTTACTGCATTTCCAGCAATTTGGAGACCTTACTTTTGGGATTTATGTTAATCAGGATGTGATCATAGTTTAATGGTTAAGAGTTTAGATTGTGGGAGGGTTAGAGATGTTCATAGTTCTTACAGTATTGGGGAGATCCATTGTCCCTAAACCCAGTTAAGTGTGGAGAGCCGATTGTATTAAATATAGAAAAAAAAAAGAAGAAGAAGAAGAAGAAGAAGAAGAAGAAGAATGGTCTCTATATAAAATATCCTCTTAAGTTGGTGTAATGGTTAGAGTCGTAGGAAATGAACTCATCAACCCGGGTTCAAATCCTAGACGAAACCGAGGATTACCCTCATATAATGCTAATCAAAATGTGTTCATAGTTTAATTAGGAGTTTAGATTGGGGGAGGGTTAGAGATGTTCATGGTTCTTACAGTAATGTGGTGATCAATTGTCTCTAACCACAGTTAAGTGTGGAGAGATGACTGTATTAAATATTGAAAGAAGAAGAAGAAGAATGGTCTCTATATAAAATATCCTCTTAATGATTTATTTTAAAAGATACTTACTATCACCAACATGGCCATAGCCCATAACCACAATGTCTGGAACATGAGAAACACGTTTTCTAACTTCCAATACTAAATCATAAAAACAGGATAACTTGAGAGACAAGTCATACTTGTAGCAATAGCGACCATTCACCAGACCGCTTTCAGCAACCCGTTCACGAAGACTCCACAGATACTGGAGAAAAAAAAGAAAAAAGAAAAGAAAATTAGGCATAGACAATTATATTATTTATATTTTCTTTTTTTTATTCCTTATTTTCTTTTTCTTTTTCCATCGCTTTCTTTTCTCTATATCTCACTTTCCTTCTTTCTCCCAATCTCTCAATTTCTTTCTATTTCAGAAAGAAATTGAGAGATTGGGAGAAAGAAGGAAAGTGAGATATAGAGAAAAGAAAGCGATGGAAAAAGAAAAAGAAAAAGAAAATAAGGAATAAAAAAAAGAAAATATAAATAATATAATTGTTTTCTTAAATTTATTTTTCTTTCTTTTTAAATGAAGTATTTTCAATCAATGTTAATTTTGACTTATTTATTTTCATCTTTTTTAATTTAATTAGTTACTTTTTATGATAACTTATCTGAAGTTTTATTTCTTCAACAGCAAGGAATGGCATATACCAGAGACAATAATAAAGGATAAGCTCGTTACAAATTCAAAATGTTTTCTTTGTATAATGATAAACATGGATTAGTAAATGTTTGTAACTTACTTTATGGACATACAACAGTGAAATGGATTACTGTTCCCCACCCCCAAACACACCTACCTTAATTTGGGTGATATCAGCAGCTATTGTACCATCTTGTACTAAACCATTTGTCATAAGTTGGTCAATGAGATTATTCAGTTTCTCTTCATCATGTGTTTCATTTGAGCCAGATGTTTCCATCAACACATAAAAAGGTGTTTCATTGATTGGGAGAGTTAAATGAAGATTTTCAATGACAGAGTTCATTGCTTCTGTATCCAAGAATTCAAAGGCAGAAAGAATTTCTGCAAGTTGTTTTTTTGTGGTTTTAAAAATCTCTAAAACATCTGCAAAGCTTTGGCATCCTAAAACAATATTAAAATATTCTTAGTGAAAATATAAGAATATAACAATAACCTTTATATATACTAGTACAAAATAAAAAAACGCCCTTGGGGCGATGTAAAAATAGATTTTTGAAACATATTGCATGAGGGGTGGGAGAAAAAATTCAATGTCAGTGAGTTTGTACCCTAAGTAAGTAAAATCATCAAATTCATTAAAGGATTAAAAAATAAAACAATTGGAAATGTAAACTTTAAATATGTATTAAAATAAAACAAACTATATATAGATATATAATACCAGTCATATATTTATTAAAACTTGTTTTAAAAAACAATGAGGACTGTCTAATGTTGCATGTTCAAATTTTGAGTGTATTTATTCTATGTTATGACGATTTTGGGTAATGTGATGTGAGAAGTGACGTAATTTTTGTTACAGACAAAAACCGTTACAGACAAAAATATTACTGTCCCTTGCAAAAATCATGGAATTAGCACATGTAACATTTATGTGAATATCTTCTTAGTATACTGTAGAATCCTGGATTTATATTCCAGTTAAACATTTACCCCAAAGAGGATATTATTCACGTAGCATGTCTTGGGCCAAGAATAGCCTGATGGATCCTAGTCTACCATACTATTTACCCATAGTTGGAGGGAAAATAGTTAAATTTATACCTTTCCCAGGGGCAACAACACTACAGGAAATGCAAACAAATTTATTCACAATTTGAGTAGCTGAGCCCACTTCCTATGCCACAAGCGCCTTTGCCAATAAATAACTTTCCATATAAAATCATATTAGTTCACTTAACACCTTCATACTCCTTTAATAATTTTACTAACAAAGAATTTTTCTACATAGGGCCAATTTAGCTCAGTTGGTAGAGCATCCACCTAGGAACAACAAGATTCCAGGTTTGATACCAGCCCACATCAACTCAGTGCATGAGTAGCACAGCATGGATCTGTGTGGTAAAGTGGTGAGCTGATGGTAGGTGTGGCACTCCACCTTAAATGCAAAAATAATCTCCCTAGTCTAGTGCTAGAGAAAAGGGGACAGACTCCTTGTTGTCTGATACCAACAATAGACTATTCTGCTGACTTTACTTTTTTTATTATGTTTAGTTTACACCTTCTTAAAAGTTAAGTTAAACACAAAATCGTCTTTGAATTCATTATTGGTAGGAATTTGCATTTCTTGTTGCACATTCTTTACAACAATAGTGAAGAATAATCAAAGTTCCAATTACCGTAGAATTGGGAAGACATGGCAACAAACGGTGTAACCCAATACAAACCCAAATAGTTGCAAGTCTACTGCAGAATGACAGGGTATTTATAAAACTCCACAATACCATTCAAATCAAGCAGCCAATCAGAACTCAAGGAATGGAATCACCCAAATCACCCAAATGTTTATGATACATAAAAACATGTCAGTTTTACAGCAATAAAAACCTAAACTTACTTTTTATGTTTAAATTTTCTATTGAAAAAAATTAAGTCAATTTTGAGGACTGAACAATCAAAATGTAAATTACTACATCCAATAATATATATATATATATATATATTATAAAGGAAAAGATGACTTACCAGTGAATTTGGTCATGATGGTTAGTAAGAGGAATTCAGGGGGTAAGTCAGCGATATAACAAATACAAAGTGCTCAATACTAATTAGAGCAAATTTATTATAAAATGGGTACAAGAGATAACCTCGAGTTTCACCATAAGGATCTTCAGGGTTAAATCCACTGAATTAATCAGACACCGATTAATTGCAGTCGATTTCACGTGTGTGGTCATTGCATTCTTATTATATATATATATATATATGAGGGTAATCCCAGAAGTAAAGTGCTGGGGTGCAAGAAAACTGTTTGTTTGGCTATTGGTTGGCAACACTGTTTTATTTGTTGTGCATGCCATACACCTGCCTCTGTATGTGCATTGCTGAAATGCTCAGTCTAGGATTGGCAGTCATTTCTGATGGAGGTCCACGTTGACGTCACTGCCAAGTGTGAAGTTTGTGCAGTTATTCGGTTTTAGAATGCAAAAGGCATTCTAAAACCGAATAACTACACAAACTTCACACTTGGCAAAAATGCATCAATCGAAATGATGATAATGTAGAAACATTAATGTTCAAACTTTAAAATGATGTAATAAACATTGACAATAAACGTTTCTGTGATTTCTAGATATTTTGAAGACCTTACCTTTGGGATTGCCCTCATAGTTTTCACATTTACATATAAATTTCATACACTAACTGTAACAAGTAGCATGGGACAAAGTTAATACATTATTTACTTACCAACTAAGGCAACATTAACAGAATTTGGTCTTTGGGGACAGGCAATGGCTGCTTTTGTAATGAATCCCAATGTGCCTTCAGATCCAATAAATAACTGTTTCAGATCGTAACCAGTGTTGTCTTTTCTCAAGCTGCTTAGGCAGTCTAAGATTTCTCCATTAGCTAGAACCTAATAAAATCACATTGGTAATCAGTGAAAAAAAAAATGATAATGAGAAAAATAATCAAAATGAAAGTGAACAAAAAAGATTTTTTTAAATATGCACAAAAAGGTTAAAAAGAAAAACAACAATAAAAGCTAAAAAGAGCAAATAATAGAGATTCTGTGTTTTAAACAAAATAGTTGGTTGGTTGTTTTGTTTTACAGCATATTAACCATTTTTGGGTCATTTAATACCAAATAAAGTCATTTTGATAAACAAAGGATTCAGTTTGCTTACAGTGCCTGCTCTTGCTTAAGTGGTCACCCAATTAAGTATTGAACAGGCTCAGCCAGACATGACCATAATCTGAACAAGAGGGAGACATTTAACATCTAACACACCTACCATAAGAAATTTTTGATCAAACCTTGTATATATATATATATAAATTTAAAAAGTAAGGATTTTGTGTATGCTTCATGTATTACATGACAAGGTTATATAAAATATATATATATATATATATATATATAATATATATGATTTTATATATGAAAATGGTGACTTACCGGTGAAATTGGCCACAATGGTTAGTTGATACAAGTTTCACAATGATAAGACAGCGATATAACAAATATAAAGTACTCAATACGTAAGTAGAGCAAATTTATATATATATATATATAATATATATATATATAATTTTGATAACAAAGTTTACTATAGTTATAAGTAAAGAGTACTCAATATTATTAATAGAGCATGCATAGGTAGGTAGCAAAGACATGAAGTCAACAGTGCTTGATAACAGTTTCTTGCCTATATATATATATATATATATAAAATCGCATAGGCAAGAAACTGTCAGTTATCAAGCACTGTTGACTTCAGTGTATATATATATATATATATATATATAAATCAATAGTAATATTATGGGTTTACATTCATAACTTGAAGTTTCATGGTAATCCAATCATCAGATGAGTCCAATGGTTGAGATGTTAAAAACCAGTCGTGAAAATCTGATTATAAACCTGCTCTGCTTTATTAGCATTGAGCACCTTTTCATGCCAATACTTTTCTCATTTTTTCATTCTCTATTCATTATATATACTAGCAAATATATGCACCCTCCGGGTGCAAGTATTTAAGTTTTAACATAATAAAATATTGTATTAAATTAGAAAGGCTAATGAAACTAAATAAGAATGCAGATAAAAAGATTTGAAACAGGGGGGTATAATCGAAAAATAGAACAACTGAAACTTACACTTCCATCACTCTCGTCTTTCATTGTTATTTTTCTAATTTAAGTATTTAGTTAAAAGAGGAAGTAAAGAATAAAATTACAGTTATTTCTTCTTGTTAATGGATTTCATTTAAGATTTATTGACGAAATTTTTGCTTATATTCATTAAAATAAAACCAAACAATTAGAAATCAATAGTACTAAACACATATTTATTAAAATCACATTTTAAATATCAATATGCAAATTAGCCTTCCCGTTCACACTGTAAACCGTTATTTTGTTGTATATATAAATATAATTGCATGTTATTAATATGTGGATATGGTCAACAGCATTAATAATGTAAAACAATTTTATTAATAATTGAGATTTAAATAAAAATAAAATCATTGAGATTGTGATGTCAATAACAAAGGGAATTGTGACTTGAGTAGTAATATAGTTTCGGTTACAGACAGAAAAACACACAATCTCCATTATAATAATATATATATATATATATATACATGATTAGTTTAATGGTTATCATTGTAGGAAATGGAATTGGCTATTTGAGTTCAAATCTTGAACTAGGCTATTTTTGTTTCCAAAAAACCCTACAAAAAAAAAAACAAAGTCAGAGATCTTACCACTTCAAGGCCAAGAACACTGCCATGTAATGATCCATAGCGTAAGTAACGTATACCTCCAGCATTGGTTGCAATATTTCCACCAATGTGACAACTCCCTTTTGCTCCAAGATCCAATGGCATGATCAAGTGATGTTTTTCTAAATAATTGTCCAGTTGTTCCAGAATACAGCCAGCCTGGCATACCAATATACCTTTAAGGTAGAAATAAGTGAAAGATTCATTCTATTATACAGTAATTATGCATATAAGTAAAAAAGTGTTTGTATCAGTTCAATAAACAACATTTTTATCATTTCTGTAGTAATTTACAAAACCCCATATAGAAACTAGCAGAGCTAACTGGCATTGCATACGATTTAAAAAGTTAAAAATAAATCTCTTATCTATATTCTATATAGATTGATAAAAATATTTTTCCATATATTTATTTTATTATATTTTATTCTTTATATATCCTTGTTTTTAAGTTGTTTCTCAGTCAGTAGAGCGATCGGCTAGAAAACACAAGGTTCCTAGTTCGATACCCGCCCTCGCCAACTCAGCATATGAGTAGCACAGGGATCTGTGCGGTAAAGTAAGGAGCTGATGGTAGGTGTGGTGCTCCACCTCAGACACTAAAATAATCTCCTTGGTCTAGCATTAGTGAAAAGGGGATAGACTCCCTCGCTGCATGGCTGATACTGACATTAGGCTGCCCCCCGACGATTTTATTATTATTCATCTTTGTATTTTTCCTTTTATTTGTCATTTATTTGCTTTTTATTATGTTTTATCATTTATTATGTTTTAATAATTTTTTAATGTTTCATTGATTTATACTCTTATTATATTTTTATTTAGCTTTTCATATGGAAAAGATTTTTAACCCAAAATTTTTAAATGCAAGATAATTATCTCCCTTGTTTTGTTCGGCCATCCTATTGCGTGGGTAAAAAGCACCGTTTGACACCGGTAAAAAGTCACATGTGCGTGTGGCGCTAGTTTTCAATTCTTATTAGCAGGAAGGAACTGGAGAGACAAGAAGGTAAGTGCGAGCATGGAGCTTATCCTCCTCTTTTTCGATTAATTAGTTGTGTATTAGAGAAACTACATAGCCCTTTGTATTCTATTGTAGTTTCACGTTGAAGACCAGTTGCAAAACAGGAGGATAAGTGACAACTCCTGTATTTACCTAAATAAAAGTGTCTTCACCAGTCGACTCTGTCATTACTCATTCCTTGCCTGGGGTGTTGCCATCACCCCCCCCCTCTCAGACAAAAATAGGGCTTAGATTTTATGGAACGTTGGTCTTTGCTAGTTTCCACCAATTTTTTTCATAAAAGGAGGTGCTCAGTTAATTTACAGACAGACACACAGAATCTTTCTTTTATATAAATAGATAGATGTAATACTTATATTGGTGCTAAGGAAGATATTTAGTAGACTCCCCACTCACTAATATGAGCATTAGTATATCTGTGATATACTAATACTAAACACAACAAAAGGAATGACACAGATAGACATATTTACACATACAAGTACATTTAATATATACAATATACATACTAGTGGTATTAAAAGATAAAAGTATACACATATTGTTCCATGAGTATAGGAAAATTTATCACCCCCCATATGAGTTGTAAAAAAAGAACGGAAACAAGGCAAGCTGATTTATATGAATTGTATGAAGAATTACTAAAACATTCCTTTAGCAGTAAATCATGAGAACAAAGTTCAATTTATATAGAAACACTTATCTGTGGGGACCAATTTCTTTTGTTCTGATTTCTCATCAATGCTTCATGCTATATCCCAAAATGTAGGAATAACAAAAGATAACAAAAACAGTGAAATATGTTTAATATATAACAATATTTGTTTTATTTATTCTCACTGACCGGGAATATAGTAGGATGAGTCTGGATAGAGTTCAATGTGATGTGTTCATCACAGCAGCTACGTTCTTGTGATCTTGCTGTCTCTCTGATGGTCAGTGAGTATATCCAGTCCAGAATCATTAGGGGAGATAACACCTCCCCTTTTTAGCTTTTTGCTCATATGATTTGTTCCAGGAATTTATTTGCAGTTGATAGGGTTTTCTCTGAAATCTATACGATTTCCTAAGTACACATTTATTAGGTGTCTTAGGATTATCCCTTGGAATGTCTTGGGAACATTGTGGAGGCAGTTCAAAAGTGTCCACTAGGATATCTATCAGTAAGGTGAAGTTTTGTTTTGGTCTCTGGAAGGTGAGAAGACCGTTATTGGTTTACATGTCGAACCCAAACTGTAGACTCTATATCTACATCATATGTGACATTTCCAGAATGATGTAGAATGCATCCTTGAATCCATTTTTCTTTGCCATTGCGGTAGTCTTTTGCAAGTATGGATTGTCCTGGTACATATGTGCGTTTTGGTCTAAAAATAGATTTAGCATCCTTTTTTAAATTCAAGACTGCCTTACTTTTAGTACAGCAGCCAAGACGCTCTTGAAAAACGTCACTGAAATGCTTTTTAATGTCCGAAACAGATATAAGACGAGATGTGTTCAAAACAGACTTAAGAGGAATTTCAAAAAGATTTAGCTGTTCAATCCAGTCGAGATGTGTTCAAAACAGACTTAAGAGGAATTTCAAAAAGATTTAGCTGTTCAATCCAGTCGAGATGTATTCAAAACAGACTTAAGAGGAATTTCAAAAAGATTTAGCTGTTCAATCCAGTCGAGACCAAGTAAATTCAATTCAGAATTTTCAGCGAGATAACATACACTCAAAAACGTGGTATTTTTAAATGTGACATTGCAAGTTAACTCACCCGTTAGAAGAATCTGATCACCAGAAGTGCTTCTCACCATGTGCTGTGACTTGGATAAACTAGATTTTCCTAGATATTACCATGTCGCCTGAGATATTAACATAATATCTGACGCTGTGTCGAATTGGAAATGAACTGTTTTATTGTTTATTTAAACAAAAAGATATTTCCTGCTGCTTTTGTAGTCTGTTTTGAAGGTAGCAAAAAACGAATTTGTTTGTGTTGTTTTTCTGTTCCATCGTTTTTTATTTACAAATTTTTTTCAGGTTGGACTTTTGGCATTTTTTAAAAATTTGAATTACAAAAGTTTTCCATGTGTCCAATCTGTTGGCCAACATTGCATTTATGTTTTATAAACGGGCAAAAACGTGCGTAATGCCATTCTCCGCAGAACCAACATGCTTCTGGAGGTTTATTTACCTTTTTAGCCTGGATGTTACAGGTTAATGATGGAATATTTTGTTTTTTCACTAACATAGTGTCTCTCTTGATGCTTACAACATCGTTGCATATATTTGTTAGTGCTTGAATTGTTATATCTTTATCATTTTCTAATTCAGAAAGTAGTCTGGCCCAAATATCACTGTGTGCCGCGGACATCAGTCCTTTGATAAAAATTAAATATTTAAACTGTTCTTCTGTGAGTGAACTAAGTTTAAATTTTTTGCATTCCCGATTCACAATACCAGCGAAAGCTACAAAATCGTTGTCATCATTTTGCTCTAATTTCAGGCAATTGAACAGTGACTGTTTATTTCTGAATATTTCTTTTAGCAATTCTACTGTTTTTGTGAATGTAAAATCTGTTGGCTGCTTTGGTATGATGTAGTTTGTATATCGCTCATGTTCCTGGGTGCCCAGTTTACGAATTAGTAGACATATTTTCCATTCTTCGTCTTTCTGTGAAAATTGTTTTGGAAAATGTCTATCCATCGTTTGTACCATGAAGCAAAAGTTTTGCCCCCACGAATGTCAGACTTGAACTCAGTGATGGTTTTTGTAATGTTATCATCTGAATTTGTGTTCCGTAGAATTTCAACTTGTTGATTAAACTGTTGAGTCATCATAGCCATGAACTATTGTTGTTGTTTTGCAAACATCTCTTGTTGCTGATTTAATATCTTTGTCAAGTGAAATCGCCATTTTTTTTAATACGCATGTGTACGTGAAATCTTCAAAATCTTTGTCGCCAAAAATTTGTTATATTCCAAGATGTAAGAATAACAAGAGATAACAAAAACAGTGAAATATGTTTAACATATAACAATATTTGTTTTATTTATTCTCACCAACCGGGAATACAATATGATGAGTTTGGATAGAGTTCAATGTGATGTGTTCATCAGAGCAGCCAGGTTCTTGTGATTTTGCTGTCTCTCTGATTGTCAGTGAGTATCTCCAGTCCAGAATCATTAGGGGAGATAACTTTCCCTAACCCTTCACTTCAGCTCAGGATTCTTTGCAACGTGTTTTCCCCCTTCCCTCCTGCTAAGAAATGCTAAATGTTCATCTGTCAGCTTCTATGTGTGGGCTTTTTCTCCCCTTTGCAATTCCTGTCTGATTTTGGGCTATACCCATTCTTTGTATATGTGGAATCGTTCATTAATGTTGGTGGGGGGATAACCCATATTTTTCATACAAGTAGTATATAAAAAGTATACAAAAATGGAAAAAAGTTTACTTGATGAGTGTTGTTAATATTGCTGTGTAGCTTTACCATTCCCTGACAGAATCAAATACAACTTTTCTACTGTTCAAAAACAGAGGAAAAAAGAAGTTGAAAAGGAGTTTCTGAACTGTCAAAAGTAGGAAATTATAGAACCAATACATCAAGAACATCTTTATAAGTCAATAATAACAAAATAGTTTGAACATAACATGTGAGTACATATTTCAATACATGTATGATAGTCAATTGAAATAATCAAATGAAAACTGTCCCCTTTTGCCAGCAACCTCGGTGGGTTGATTTTCGCAATAACGCCTGAAAATGGGTAGATGTATTCATCCTTTCAGTCGGGCCACTTGAAACAGTTACCAGCTGGGTGCATGGCAGATACTACAACATCTTTATTCAAAACATCAGTTATCTCTCCAGATAAACTTTTGTTTGTTCATATTAGACCACTACCCAATCACCAACTTTAAAATATGTAATTCTTCCTCAGCATCATTTTCTATTGTTGATTCATCTTCAGTCTCTAAAGATTCAGATGCACTAGAGTTGAAATAAACAGTGATGATAAAAATAAAAACAGATGTAATGTACTTCAGCTTTCATACATGACTTTACATGATTATATTTTAGATTTCAAAAAAATAATCACAGTATAAACACTTGAGTTCAATTAACTATTTAAGTTCACTGTCTTCTTCTTAGGAAGATCACATAGAAAAGGCTGCCATTTTGAATAAATCAGGTTTAATTCCAAACTAAAACCTTCAAAGTTGCACAAAATAATAAAATAACAGTTCAGTAAGATACTAAATAACTATTTACTGTGTTATAACATGAGAGATCACTTAGGTAACTAAGAATTTAGTTCACTGTCTTCTTCTTAAGACGAGCACATGGAAAATGCTACCATTATGTATAAACTAGGTTTAATTCCTAACTAAAACCACCAAAGGTAGTACTAGAGCCATGTTAGAATAAAAAATAATTCACCCAAAGGCATAAAAACAAGGAGAAGTGGATATAACACTTCTCTTTGAAAATGTCACACATGTAACCTTGATGTGATTACATGTGTGACATGATTTTAATAGGAAATTTTTTTGTATTAGTGATAGAACCAGGAAACAATAGTTTGACCCTATAATAGTATTGGTTGTTCTAAAAGAGGAAACAGGTTTTCAAGTAATTTAAAGAAGGGGCCTGGGAAGAAGCTATATTTGAAAGAAATTTGGTTATATGTGCGACATAAATTATGTGGTTTCTGGTCGTCTATCATACTGAATATGACTCAAAATGTTGCAAAAACCTTTTTAATGATGAATTTTGATAGTATGCAAGTATTTTGAGAAAGAAAAACATGACTTGATATATGATTACACATAACATTGTAGGAATTCAAAATTAAGCCAAAAATTCTGTTAATTGATTATTTTATGGTACACACAGCTAGTTTCCACTATTATGGATTCATAATGTGTAAAAGAATTGGTTAAAACCCTTTTTAAGACATTTCAAGGGTTGGTGATTGTCCTAAAATGGGTTTCAGGAAGAAACACTAAGATTTTTAATTTCACACTGAGGTTGACCTTTCCATGGAATGCTCCTTCTATCCTATCAACTAATATTCTTAAATAAAATATATGCAAACTTTAAATGAGTCCATTCCTCTCCAAACTTTTGGATAATTTTCAGTGTGTTTTGTGATGACTTAATTCTTTTGATCCTAATGAAATCTATTTACCAACCCCTCTCCATGAGTAGGATGTGACACATGTAGTCAATTTCTTAAGCAGAGTTTTACAAGTTTGAATTCAGAGTTTTCCTTCTCTTAGACGGGTTGCTACACCAAAGTTAAAGAGCCCAGTCCATCTTACTATTTACACATAGCTGGGGGAGAATAAATCGATGCATAGCTTTCCTAAGAGTATTAGAAATATGTGAAATGCAAACAGCCTCATCCAGGATTTGATCTCAGGTCACCAAATCCATTTCCTATGATGATAACCATAACACCATGCACCTCCAAAAAATGAAATCTATGTCCTAAGAAAATATCAGTTAATAACATGTCTGGCAAATTTGTTCTATAACAATTCATATCATCATCATCAGGGCAAACCTATAGGCACTGGGCTTGACATTACCAGCCGATTGATTGAAGGAGGCCACTCTAACCACCTTTCTAGCCCCAAAAAAGGGCCAAAGTAGAATGTTGCAGATCATGCCATGCAGATGTGGTTGTAAACAAATCACATGATTCCAAAAATCACATGTTAGAACTTTTCCTTGTTTCTGTTGTCTATTATAGTTTAGGTTTCAAAGATTTCAATTCATTAATAAAGTGTTTAATACTTATTGTTATCATAGTGTACTTTGCCTAAAGATAATTCTATAGAATATCTTGGTAACACATGAAAATCCTAGGTTAAAGTATACAAGGTTAGAATGATGTAAACGTATTTCCTATTTAGCAAGATTATGCTAGACATTTTATCAAATACCTAGGCATTACATTAAAACCTTAGGTAAAATATACAATAAAATAAGTTTATTTATTTAGCCAAAATAATACTAGACATTAAAAGAATATTTATACCATTGCTTTCTAAATTGTCTTTGATTTTTAGTGTCACCAATAATCTCTATATGTTCATTGTAGGCACATCATGGAATGGTTATCATCGTACGAAATGGACATGGTGGGCCGAGTTTAAAATATGGGATGATTGGTTTGTTTTGTTTTACAGCATATCAACCTCAGTGGGTCATTTAATGCCGATAAAGTTTTGAAATAAATCAATTCTTAATGGATAATACAATTTTTTTATAAATACATTTTTCTATTTAACCCATAGATGGGACCTAACAGGTACTACCACTCCGGGTCAGAGTGGACCAAGGAGCAATGGTGATGAAGGGGTGCTCCACATTCCCCAAACCTCACCATCAGATAGAGTCTAACGTTTAATTTTACATTTTAAGGACATGTAGACCCGCAGCCACCGCCTTCTAGCACCCATATGATTAAAAGGGTTGGGGCTTGCCATAAGGGCAATAGGGTTGGGAAAATCATATAGGTGCTAGGGCTTGATGTAACCAGCCGATTGATCGGAGGGGGCCTCTACGACCGCCCGTCTAGCCCAAGATAGGGCCAAAGTGGAGTATTGCATGTCATGAACTGCTCATCCACCTGGGCTCTATCCTTAAGCATCATGGGTCCCCACCCACGGCCAACAGGTGGTCCCATTGGGGGAGTCTTACCCCTCTGCAGTCGCTGCATTCTAACACCCCAGCCGACAGGGCGGAAATATGGGATGAGGCTGTTTGCATTTTACATAGCACTAATAGCCTTGGGAAAAGTACAAAGGCAGCTAATCTTCTTCCAGTTATGGGTAGATAGTTGGACAGACTACTTTTTAACCTTGGTATAAAACCCTGAATTGAAACCTATTAAACACTGTTTAAGAAATTGACCTTGTGTCACACCTTGCTTGTGCAGAGGAGTTGGTAAATAAATATATGCCAGTTTTTTGGGATTTAAAAAAAAAATTATTAACTAATTTTTTCATTCAGTTATTTATTTCTATATTCATTTTGAATCATATATTTGACTTGGCTAAAAAAGAAAAAAACTCAAGTATTGTGTATCAAACAATCATATTTAAAAAAATGTTACCAATGCTAAATTTTGGAAAGCTCTGACCTAGATATTATATTTCAGATTTTGCTCCTGATGATAACCTTTTAATATTTTATGATAAACTCTAAAAATTTGCTACCACAACAGCAGTGTGGTTGTTACTTTACAGTTTTTACTTACCCGATACATCATCCACACTGATTATTTCATTCATGAGTCGACTAGAGATAATAATTTCATCAAAAACAGGTACACTTCCTCCGACCAATCCTGTATTGCCACCTTGGGGAACAACTGCCAAACGCCTTTCATTGCAATACCTTAAGATTTTAGATACTTCATCTGTTGTCTTGGGAAACAACACTAAACTACTTGCTCCTGAAAAAAATTAAAAAAGACTTGAATAAGAGAAATATGAAGGTGATACTATTAAAAGATGAAACAGTTTCACATTAAACTAAAACTATCTTATCTAAATCTAAGAAAGGAAATTATGTTAAGTTAAAACTTACAATAAGATAGATAAAAGATTATTAGTGTTTTTCCTTCAGTGTTACTTTTTTATTTCAATAAATTCATGTGGTGAGAGTGATATAGTCATACACATAAGTATTCTTTTAAAAATATATTACTTCCCATTTAATTATAAATTGAAAATTCAAACTTTATCTAATGTAGACTATATTGCTTAAAAATCTGGCATGCATTTGCAAAAATAAAACAAAAAAACTGACAGAGACATAATTTGTCTCTCCAAAGTAGAAGTTATAGAATAGTTGGCATAATATAGTAATTTTATTACAACCTTAATTGTAACAACTTCAATTTTTTAGTTAAAATTATTTTTCTGAAAAAGAACAATTAAAGAGAGAGAGAGAGAGAGAGAGAGAGAGAGAGAGAGAGAGAGAGAGAGAGAGAGAGAGAGAGAGAGAGAGGTGAATATTCAATAATTATCAGGAGTGAAGTGTAGAACCCACACACTCATTTCTCATGTCATTCATTTCTTTGCTGCTGCTATGAGTCTACCGGGCCATGGGGGTGGGGGGTGGGTGGCTCCCCTTCTTCTGGACAAAATCCAGACCTGCTAGTTTCGCAACCCACTTCAACTGGTTCCAAAATCCAACTCCTCAAAAAACAACTAACAGAGAGTCATTCTTGTTTCCCACCCCCATTCTTTATTCTTTATTCCTTCAACACTGAAAATTTCATTAAAATCGGATAATTTCTTCATTTTTGGTAATTCTTTTCAATCAGGGGTAGTGATTTGGTTTTGTAAAATACGTCTAATACATCAACTAGTAAAGTAGGGATGCTCAAATTCGCGCACCTGCTTATAAGGGGATCACAGGAAATTCTAAAAATCAACAAAAATAAACTAATAATCTGATTTTAATAAAACTTTTGAAGGAGAACTTTTATTCTAAATAAATGTTTACTCTAAATTGAAAAGGGTAATTATTTTTTCGTTAGTTTTTGTTTTGGACTTTGGTCTGCCAAACAAGTTTCTTTGTAATTTTTTTTTGCAAGAAAATTAATTTTACATTTTTGTAAGATATTTCGATGACGGAAAAAAAAATTGATAATTTGATTATTTCGGTAGTAGGATGTCTTACATTTTAAAACTTACTTCTCAGAAATAAGAAAAAAGAATTTAACCTTTTTTTCTTTTTTTTAAATCGTTAGCTTATTTTTCTAAGAAATGTTATATTAAATGTTCCAGTTGTCTATTATTTTTTAGGGATTTTTAAAAAATTTATAAAATGTAAAATAAATACTCCCATTCATTGCAAGGCAAAATGTATTTATTCAATTAAAGATAATATTGTAATAAAAATATGCAGCTAAAAATAATGAGATTCCATTTTAAAAAAATATTGAAAATAATGTTTGAATTAGGAATTGTCATTTTTTTTTATGGGAGGTTGTAGGGGACATACTATTCTATTCAGCCACTGCTCCTGATTCACAAACATTTAAACCGCAGATGCTGTTTATTGTTTTAAAGCAATTAGTCATTTTATTTGGAGGCAATTGTTTTTTCTTCAATACATTTCTGATTGACTTTTCATTAATAAGGATTCTATAATATTTCTGATAGAATTTTATTGTAAATAATTTTTAACATTCTAATTTTGATATTCCCAGTTTTTTTTTCCAATAATATTAAAAGTTAAATGCTAAGGCATCAACTAAATGCTAATAATAGCAATTTGTTTTTGCTTCAGACTATTACAATTATAACTCTCTATAGAAAATTACATTACTCTAATTTTTTGTGCCAAAATGCTTTAACTATGTCAACAAAGATTCAAAATTTATTGTATTTATTTAAAATGCAAAAACATACGTTATATGTGTTGGGTTGTCTTCCCTTGCCTGGAAGAGTTATCTTCCCTCTCGGTTCCCGTTCTTGACCACTAGGGTTTTTTGGTATTTAAGCGCCTGTTTTGAACTCTCGGTCTCTCTTGCTTCTTGGGAATTGACAACTATGGGTTAGACACTTGTCTACACCCTCCCTGTGTGGGGGTTCTCACACCTCACACCGACACTAGTAAGTGACTTTGCTCTATGGACTCTCCATAGCTGTCCATAACTTTGTATCTTATTCCTTTTATGTATCTTTGGCATGCATATGTATTTCATGTCTTAAATGTCTCTCCATGTGCTGTCCAATATATTAAAGTCCTGTGTTACATTTCACACCTTTGGTCGGAGTTGTTTTGTTCAACCAATTATAACATTATTATAACTTTGAACCTTACATATGTAACAGAAATCTGTTTTTCCATTTTTAAACACATAAACTTGGAATTGTTCTTTATATTAGACATAAAAGAAATCAGTAAAAAGATAATTTTCCATTTTTTTTATTAACATTTTGAAATTTTTTAACGATTTACAGACCTATGAAAAATCCTTAAAGTGTGCATACCTATAGTATAATGTATTAAAATTATCTAAATAGATTTTTCAATTGCAATTTTTTGTTTTAGTCGAAAAGTAGTAACATAATGAGCATCAGTAAAAAGGCAAAATAATATTACATATGTAATCAATTTTTAATACATTTTAAACAATTATGAACAGAAAAATTACTAACTTGTTGATATTTATTAAAATTTCATATAATTATTTCGTTCCAAAGATGCAGTTCAGAAAACTTGTTTATAATTAGTAGGGAAACTATTCATAGGGAAAGAAGTTTAGCATGATATGCTTGCATTTATGGGAGCCTATAAGTGACAAGTCACTAACCCTGATTGATAACAAAAAAATTACCCAAAATCAGGGAATTATCTGATTTTGATAAAATTTTCAGCGTTGACTTATTAATCAAGGAATTCTTTCTTTTAAATTACTGAATCATTTCAATCAAACTAATTCAATGGAAATAAATCAAAATTCTTTCAAATAAATATTACCATTCGCAGCCCACATATGCGCTTTGAGAAAAAAATGTATATACCTAATTGATAGATAAATTCATTTAAAATATGAAAGGGTAAATTTTAAGTTTTAAATTTCGCATTTTTAGATTCTAAAAATAAATATTATTTAATAACCAGCCTACTTTATATTGTTATCTAATCATTTTTGGAGATAATTCAGTTGAAAAGTTAGGCCCCCACCCCTTTTAGACACAACAAATATCGATGTATAAAAATTATAGATCGATATTTGTTCAATTATATACATTAGGTACCACCAATTTTCCCTGTGAAATTTACCCCCCTATATCTAACACAATGAAACTTGCATAAAAGTTGATATTATCTTGAAAATGTTTTTTCCATTCGAAAGAAGAAAGATTAAAAAAACTCCTGATGATTTAAAAAAAAAAATTTTCAGCTTACGGAAATATTGAAAATTATGATTGAAAAACAATGTTTTCATTTTTGCACTGTTAAATCAACTAAAATTTAACGTAGCCAAAAACAAGTTACGACAAGAGGATTTAAAAAATTCTATGAAAAATCAATTAATGGTCTGATTTTCATGAAAATTTCCATAACTATTTACCTTTGGATGTAAATATGTCTGAAATAGTTTTTTCCTAAAATATATTAGGGGAATTTTTTTTTTTTTTTGATGTCTACACCCCTATTTTATTTTATGAGATATGAAAACATGAAGATAAAGATACAAAGATAAGATATAAAGATAAGAGTCTGAATAACTATATCAAAAGATTTGTATAACATTCAAGGCAGTAGTTTTTGTAGAAAAAAATCATGAATTCTGGAATAAAAAGTGCTAAAAAATGTTATAATATTATTATTTGAAAACTTTTTGGGGGGGATTTTTTAATTGATATGTACTATATTCTATTAAATTGTTAAAAAATTTTTTTTAAAGAGAATTTAAGAGTTTTTTTTATTGTTGAATAGTAATGTTTGATTCTTATAATGTACGGAAAAGCAAAACTGACAATATTTGTTGCTAACCTGCTCTTTCTCTCTTTGCAGATACGATGTACCTGAGGTGGGGCTAAGTGCCCATTACAAGATAAGATTAGAAAATAGAAGTTAGAAGATAAAAGTCAATGTCTTGACATTGGTAGCAGAGCGTAGTTCTCAAATCGACCTTCAAGATGGCGAAGTTTATGATAGCCCCACCTCAGCTAGAGCCCGGTAACTACACTTCATAGAGAAAGGAAATGGTGTTCTGGGAACACGCTACAAATGTAGATAAGAAGAAACGCGCTGCAACAGTTTTCCTGACTTTAACTGGTAAAGCCAGGAAGGCAATCCTGGAAATGTTGCCAATGGATTTGAATGAGGAGGATGGATTAAGTAAATTGTACAGCAAGCTAGACAAATTGTTCAAGGAAGATGAAAATCAAGCTACTTTGGAGACATATGATAAGTTTGAGAGATATAGCAGACCTTCTGAGATGACCATTGCGGATTATCTCATCGAATTTGATAGGATGACTACACAATTAAAGTTGCATAAAATAGTACTCCCTGGGTATGAAGATGTTGCTGCGCATGAAGATATTACTGTTGACTCTGAAGCCTTGAGTCAGCCTGAATCAAATGGAAATGAACAGAGTCGCGTTGAATTGGCTGCAAAACCCTCTAGAGTGGTAGCACCAGTTGATAGCGTTGATTTACCGAAGCCTACGATGAAAATTTCTCATCTCCCAAAAATTGGGCAAATTTTGGATTGTCGTCTTGCGGATAATAGTCAACTTAACAATGTTAAAATCCTTAGTCGAGCTGGTAAAGCGACGGGTGTGAATAAGTTTTTCATGAATGCGTCCCAAGGAAGTAAAACTATGTGCTTAGATTTTGAGAAGGGGGTCAAGTCATGGAAAGTGATACGTGACACACCAAAACAATGTACTCAGCAAGGTTTTCTAATTGCTGGAGAAGATCCGACAACACTGGAGGCTAAGAGAAATGAATTGGATAATTGGGTTTGAAACAAAGTGTACTCCGAAGTGAAGGATACAGGTCAAAACAAAATCATGACAAGATGGGTTATGACAGAAAAAATAGAAAAGGGGAGGAAAGTTCCCAAGGCTAGATTAGTAGCTAAGGGGTTTCAAGATTCAGATGGTTCATCTGTGAGAACAGACTCCCCTACATGTTCAAAAGAAGGCCTAAAACTTGCATTAGCAGTCATCACAACTAATGGATGGAAATGTAATGCCCTAGATATCAAAACAGCCTTTCTTCAAAGTCATCAAATAAATAAACCTGTGTACCTAGTTCCTCCCCCCGAAGCAAAATGTAAGAGGGACCACTTATGGAAGCTTAACAAATGTGTGTATGGCCTCAACGATGCCTCGAGATATTGGTATTTGACCATGAAGGATGAGTTGATTTGGTTAGGAGCCGAAGTATCGAAGTATGATGAAGCTATTTTCACTTGGAATTTAAATGGAAAGCTTCATGGTATAATTTCCACTCATGTTGATGATTTCTTGTGGGGTGGATCTAAAGTATTTCAAGTATCGGTAATTGATAAAATTGGATCAAAATTTGTGGTGAAATCAGAAGATGCTGTCGAATTCAAATGTTTGGGTTTGGATCTTAAGCAAAGCAGTCAATACATCACACTAAGTCAAGATTTATATGTACAGAAACTAGATTATTTGCCAGTTCATGAGGGGTTACTCGACGCTCCTTTATCCTCTAACGAAGAAACAATGATTCGGCAAGCGAATGGAGAACTAAATTGGATTGCCACTCAAACACGTCCAGATCTAAGCTTTGACGTTATTGAATGTAATTCATTAATGAAGAAATGCAGAAGTGGAATGTTTTAAGGCAAGTAAACAAGCATATCAAAAAGGCAAAGAGGGAAAAATCCCAAAGTTGTTATACCGAACTTGGGTTGATTGAGTGAATTGTCGATCAGTGGATATTCTGACGCATCTTTTGCCAGTGAAGTGGAAAATGTTTCCCATTCTTTCCAACAACGAAGATGATATGGCCACCTTGAGATCCACCATCATCTAAGATGGTGGATCTCAAGGTGGCTATATCATCTTCTTTTACATTTTATTTTTCAATTTTCGGTATTTATTTTCTCATAGAAAAGCCATTATAAAAAAAATTCATTGATAAATAAACACTGAAAATTTCATTAAAATCCGATAATTCCCTAATTTTTGGTAAATTATTTTCTGTTGGAGGGGTTGGGGGGCTAAAGTCATTTTGTCAAAAACGCAGTTTAGCTTCATTTTGGGTATCCCTATATGCACAAGAAAACAATTATGTCAAATACAGCCACCCATACATTTAAATATATAATTGTCAAAGAAAGATAATATGTAAATTTGCAGTCCCCGTTTCTACATAAAAAATCACCCATTTGTAAAAAAAAAAATAAAAAAAAGCCAAAATTTTTTTTATTTTTAAAAAAATTTAATTTTCAGATTTTCGGTATTTATTTTCTACCCGAGGCTCCCCTTTCAATTTTTTATTCACATCTTCAGTCTCTTGTCTTTTTATTCATAGTGTAGTAATTAGTCTCAAAAGTATATAACCCCCAAAATAGGGGGTGGGTGGGAAAAAATCAGAAAGTTTTAAAATAAAATAAGCAATATATTAAAAAAAAATAACCAATGTATTAAAAAATTAATTCATATGATAAATCAATACTGAAAATGGCATTAAAATCAGACAATTCCCTAATTTTTTTTTTTTTTTTTTTGGGGGGGGGGGGGTCAATCAGGGAGTTAAATTTATTTTGTAAAATATGCCTATGACAACAAAATTGGCAGTTCCTACTAATACTACACACAAAATTTGAGAAAGCAATTTAAAAATTTGTTTCTTAAGTTAACTAAAAAGTTTACAAATACGATTTTGTGTAAAATTTATGTCCAAAATAGTCAAAATAATTATTCAATTAATAATTAATAGATGCACACAACATTTTATTTGAGGGAGACAGGGAGAAACCGTTTAGGCCATCTTGAATAAATAGGCCATCTTGAATAAAATGTACCACCAAACCGTTTAGGCCATCTTGAATAAAACGGAAATAGATATTTCCGAATTTTGTTTATCAAAAATCTCGTAAAAAAAAGATTGTACAGGGTTGTTACAAAGAAAAATAGTTAATTCAAAGATCAAATTATCCGATTGGGAAAAATTACATCATTATCTTAAAAAATAAACAAACCTGCCCGTATTACATGCGAAAGGGTAATTTTCAGACCGTAATATAGACAGAAAAGTTACTAATTATTTCCCTTTTACGATCAACCAGTAAAAGTATGGAATGAAAATTTGAATATTTTTTCTAAGAGAAAAACTGATAAAATAATCTATTATACTTACTTTTTATTTTAATTATTGAAAAGAGTTAAATAAAATAATTTTTTTCACGCTAACACTGTCAGCCTAACAGGAACAAACTTCGGTTACTTAGAAGCGTCTCGTCTCTTTGTAAAACAAATATGTCAGCTATGCTTTTCCGTATATTCTAAGGATCATACATTACTATTCAACAATAAAAATTACAAATTCTTTTAAAAATATTAATCGAGCTCGTATCGGACCAATGTTTAGTTCACCTGAATTATAAACTTCATATTTTTAAATATCCGTGAAAAATTCGATTTTTTGACGCAGGAAAAAAAAAAATTAATTTATTTCACGCAGAAAATAAAAATATTTAATCACACAAAAGATTGAAAATCTCTTAAAAATTAATTTCTTAAAAAAAATAATTTTTTTTTGATAATTTAATAGAATATAGTACATACCAATTACAAAAGCAAAAAAAAGTTTTCAAATATTAATATTATGACATTTTTTTGTACTTTTTATTTCCGATTTCATTAATTTTTTCTCAAAAAACTACACATCGTACATTCATACAATTTCATTGATATAGTTATTCAGACTTTTATAGAAAAAAAGAAAAAAAATTTTTCTGACGCGTCATTTTTTTTTATCTCATAAAATAAAATAGGGGGGGGGGGATAGACCTCGTAAAAAATATTTCCCCTAATATATTTTAGAAAAAAACTATTTCAGATGTATTTACATCCAATGGTAAACATTTTTGGAAATTTTCGTGAAAATCAGATTATTAATTGATTTTTCATAGAATTTTAAAAAAATCCTCTTATCGTAACTTGTTTTTAGCTACGTTAAATTTCAGTTGATTTAACAGTGCAAAAATGAAAACATTGTTTTTCAATCATAATTTTCATTATTTCCGTATGCTGAAAAAATTTTTTTTTAAATAATCAAGAGTTTATTTTATGTTTTTTCTTTAGAATGGAATAAAAATTTTCAAGAAAATATTAAATTTTCTGTAAGTTTCATTATGTTAAATATAGGGGGGTAAATTTCACAGGGTCAAATTGGTGGTACCTACAGGACTAAGTTTCCATTTCAAATTGTTTTACAATTTTGCTTACGATACCCTCGGACATTGAATTTTTAACTCTCACCATCTCAGGCAATATTTTTCAAAAATCAATTTTTACACCGCCCGGTGACTAGTTTTTGAAATAATGTAAACTACGATATAACGATTAACCGAAATAACTTTGTTTTGACATTGGTGTTGTATTTACGTTTAAAAGAGTTATATAAAGTTATCTCCCTTGGATAGCACCCGGAAAATTTGTTCGTATTGTTCGGTTTTTACTTTTTATCATTAAAATTTATCACATAATCATCCACGTAAATGTTTACAATAATAGAAAATGATAAAAATAAAATAAAATTATATAGAATAAAATAATACAAAATAACCCAATTTACCTCTGTAACTTTTCATCCAGTCTACATTATGGGGTTCCACATCAACTGGATCAGACACGCACCTATTTGCCGTTAAAATACTTCTGAATACAACTAAATCCTCTTCGTTGAGTCGAGAATAATTTCCTCTTATTATTTCTGGATGTTTGACCGATGTTAATTCGACCGATGACGAAAGAGCGCGGCACGTCACTTTGTTGTGGGAATCATGACTTTTTATTATTCTCTTTTGAACTATCTCAACGTTTCTGGCAAAACTTCGCCCGTATGTTAATAATAATGATGATAGCTGTAGAGTCCTCATTATGTGTGGGCGGGTCGAAGGAGCGATATTCTTTTTGCCCTAGGCAAGTGTATTATACCGAGGCCTATCTTGGTGGTCTCGACTATACGCCATAGTAAACAGTTATTTCTACTATCTGTTCGATTGATTACCCAAGGGAGGTAATGCACGTTTCTTGTCATCTGCTTTCTATTTGAATGAACCAAGGTGAAAACCTCTCTTCTACTGTTGCCTATTCGATCTCGTTTTGCTTTATTTTCCCTTTCAAGTACAGTATTATATTATTTACTTGGAAGAGGCACAAATCCATATATTCTCCTGCCCTGTTGGCTGAAGTTGTAAAATATGCCGACTGCACTTCTGCAAGGGGTAAGACTCTTCCCTCAATGGGGCCACTTGTTCCCCGTGGGTGGATACCCGTGATGCTTAAGTATGGCATCAGGGTTACTGATCAGACCATGACATGCAACTCCTTTGGCCTTTATTTTGGCTTGATTGGTGGTCGGAGAGACCCTCTACAATCAATCGACTGGTCACGTCAAGCCTTATCACCTATATGATTGTCCTGACACTATTGCTCTTATGGTAACCCCCTACTCTTTTATCCTATATATCCTAGAAGATGATGGTTGAGGGTGTCAGTATATTTAAATTAAATGGAGTATAACTCAGACGGCATGTTAGGGGTTAAGAAGTCATCTTTATTCTGTATTAGCTTTTGTGCCCAGACCAAGGGCAGTAACTCTTCAAGGTTCAATAACACTACACCCCCCTTTTCACAAAATATTTTTTCCCTTATTAGTTTTATTTTAATTTTAATTAAGTTGCATAAAACACAAGAAATAAAATATAACTGTTCAGTTGTGTTCACATAGATTTTTAATTTCTTTTTTTTTCTACATATTCATATGTAAGTAATATAAAAATTAAAAGAAATGTTCTCTTTTTCTGTGTGTGTGTGTGTGTGTGTGTGTGTGTGTGTGTGTGTGTGTCCATACGGGGATTTTCTTTTTGATAAAAAATTCACAAACAAAAAAAAAAAAAATTTGTTCTGTTTCATTCACTGTATCTTGCTGGTGGCTTTATTATCCGGCCAGATTTAGTTTTTTTCTGTTGTGTTAGAATGTGTATGTGATTCCTGTGGGACATGATGATTGCTAGTTTGGGATGAGCTATTCAGTATTTTTATTTGATTATTTTTTGATGGGTCGGTTTCACTCTGGATGTTATGATCTCTGGTGGAGACCTAGTTCTGTAGATGGGTCTTCCCTCGGGTGTTTTCGATTCCTGCGGAGCACTTGTCCAGATGGGGTTTTAATGATATAGGACCTTGGTCCGTGCATGTTTGTGTGACAACTGCAGGGCTCCATCTATTTGTGTCCTTGTCGTGCATCCTAACACGCTGTCTTATTTGATATCAGGTAGTCTTTTGCATGCTGATCATAGTATGCTTTTTGTTAATATCTCTGCTACCTGCAACCAAATTGAATGGACCGAATTGAATCAAGAATTTGCAGAACTTTTAATACCAGGCTTGGGTACATTGAAAATCGCAACAGCAAAATTGTACATTAAACAAAATAGCACCCCTCGTTTTATGAAGGCCAGATCCGTACCCTTAACAATTAGAGAGAAGATGGAAGCCGAACTTGAGCGAATGGTTGCTACCTTTGTTATCAAACCAGTCTGTTTTTCAGAATGGGCTTCCCCTATTGTCCCGGTCTTAAAGAGAAATGGTCAAGTTTGGATTTGGGGGGATTTTAAGTAGACCATCAATCCTGTTTTGTGAATAGACAAATATCCCATTTCGAATATAGACGACCTGTATTCTAAAGTCTCGGGTGGACATTATTTTACGAGACTGGATTTGAGTGACATTTATTTACAGGTTCGTCTGGACGAAGAGTCACAAAAACTAACGACGATAAACACGCATAAAGGTCTTTTTATGTATACTCGGTTGTGTTTTGGTATTGCTTCTTCGCCAGGAGTACTTCAAAGAATTATAGATTAACTGATTCAAGGAATACCAAAGATAGTTGCTTATCTCGATGTTGTATATGCAAAAGTCGAAATCTCCCGATTCACTAATACAAGCTACATACACTCGCCAAACGGGACGGATAAAGTCGGAAGTGCCCTCTATCGTGGCCTGGGACGGAATGACCATTTTAACATATATCTGCGCATGGGCTCCAAATCGGAGTTCAGCTGATAGTCAATTCCCAAAATTAAATAAAAAAAAAAAAATTGGTAAATAAAATTCGAATATCATCCAATGAAAGCGATTCCCGGTTAAGTGAAAACAACTCCAATTGATCCAACTTGGGACCGCCGATCTCTATAAAACGAACAGCTTTGAAGGGCACCGACAGTCAGAGCTTAAGCACCATCACGAACGCAGGCCGACAGCGCAACCAAAAACGAAAGGATACATCAAAGGGGAACACACCCCCAACTTACCCAAACCTGACCTCACCAGGCAGTCAAATCAACAAGCGAACATTTCTACATCATTCGTGATACAAAAAGCGCTATTACCACTAAAACGCAATATTCGGCCTACATCACCACCCTGCTACCACAAATCAACAAGTAACTACCGAACATTTCTACTACTACTCGACGACTACCAAAACACAATATTCTGCCTACGTCACCACCCCAATACTACAGTCAAGCCGGACATTTTACGGACTTAATATCCACCCATAACTATAACCAAATTTATCCTGTAATTCTCTTTCTATCCTTTCACCGTTCTCATGTTGTTTTTCTTAATACAATTTTAAAACTCAAAATAAGTGTTTTGTTCATTTCCTCATCACCATACGCTTGCATGCCAAACGGTTTATAACATCGACGACATCCTAATCTCGGGACAAACTATGGAAGAGCATGATAGGAACCTGCGTGCAGTATTAAAGAGATTACGAGATGCTGGTTTTCGCCTTAAAGGCGATAGATGTGAATTCAAAAAGTCGTTAATCTCATACCTGGGTCATAGGATTGATTCTGAAGGAATCCACCCAACCCAATGAAGAACGCGGAACCTGTGAACCAAACCTGTGGCGTTGCAGTTAGTGCAGAAGAGTTGGTTGCCATTCACGCACAAAGTGGCCATCCGGGCATTAGGCGCACGCTGTACTTCGCACGGCAGACTAACCCCGTAGTCACCAAAGCGGACGTACGAAGGGTGGTGAAAGACCGTAAGATGTGTCAGTCGATCGACCCACCGCCGGTGTGCTGGGCTAAGGGGCATCTGAGTATGAAGAACAATGTCCATTCCATTCATAGCTTCTCCTTTTTAAAAAATGACATGACTGTATATATTTCACATATTTTTTAAATGAGTTTTAAAATCATTTTTTTCTTTCTCTTTCTTTTTAGTCAACGAAAAGGAAGTTATTGCTGCTTCAAACTGTTATGAATGGACCATTACAAAATAATTTGAATTCAATGAAATGATATACCTGATTTATTGTGATTGCAGGTTTTTTTTAAGACGTTTACAAAATCATTTGTTTGTTTGTTTTCTTTTTTTGGGGGTGGGGGTTTCTGCATGAAATGACCAGAAATGTTTTAGGATGCAAATTTTCTTATTAAAAATACTAGCAAGAATATGCACCTTCTGCTGGGCGTAAATATTTAAGCTTTAATGTAATGCAATATATTAAATTAGAAAAGAATAACAAGATTAAATAAGAATGCATATAAAAAGATCAGACTTATTTTAATTATATTTTAATTGGTTTCTAAATAAAATCATTCAGCGGATTGATTTTAATACATTGGAGAATAAAACAATAAAATTAGTGATCAATAATACCAAGTAATTATTTATTGAATCTGGTTTTGTTAAAACCAGTATGCAAATTAACCACACCATATATTATGTAATCCTTTATTTCTTAATGATAAATGACACATTGCAGGATTTTAGATGCACTAATAACATAGGCCTTTCGGGCCTGTGTCTATTAATGAAATCAACAGCGTCGATCCCAGGGGGCTATCCCCCCAAGCAACACTTGTCCCCTCGATTTAAAGGGGCAGGGCTGGGTTTATTGCCCAGCGCCTGAGGCGCCCCCTCGAGAGGGAATGCCGACGGGATCGACGCATTTTTTGTGTCTACCACCCATGAGCTTCGGCTTGTGGGTGGGTCCACATAAAAATGTCCTTGTGTCACGCCCTCATAAGTGAGGTGAGAGGCAAATACCCTAATAACATGAGCTGTTTTGAGGCAAATCTAACTCAGATTTTCATAGAGACATCGTTAATAAATAAGATTTATTATATGTATTAATGATTTTGACTATAAATTAAAGAATCATTAATAAAATTACGCAATTTCTGAGAGTATTGTGAAGTAAGGAGTGACGTAGTTTCGGTTACAGACAGACAGACACCGATTCTCTATTATAATATGATGATATAATATTCTTTGAAACTACCTTAGCCACCATATTTTGTGCCCTCCGAATCTCCAATATAATAAGATACATCTACACACACATACTAAATATAAGTGAACGGTGGTTTTCAAGAAATTGAAAGTCAACAAATCCAAAACTTTGAATCAATTCCCGACTAAGTTATCTCCCTTGCATCCGGTAAGATCTTTACTTGAATTAGCTAAAGTGTATTTTAATCTCTAAAGAAATAAAATATATATAAATGATAATAATAATGAAATTTATTGTGTACAGTGCTCAGGTGCACCACAACTCATCAAAGTCTCATGTCAAATACACAGAATAATGTGTTAGTGTCAGGAACATGAACAGTTTACAGTAGTAATATGCATGTATGTGTGTGCGTGTGTGTATATGTATGTGGAGAGTGGCATCAGGTATAGTGTCGGCGGACTACAGGAAGCATGGAGGCTTTGAAAGATTCAGTGCTTCGGCAGCCTACAACAGACACGGGCAGCTTATTCCATGTCTCCGCAATTCTGAGCGTGAAAAAATGTTTCCGAAAGTCACGTGAGCAGTGCTGTTTTCTGACTTTGTAGGCATGCTTACATGTGTTAGAAAGATGAAGATCAAAAAGGTGCTCAAGGTTGCTGTTGTTAAGATGATTAATGACCTTATGAGCGTTTACCAGGTCAGTTGCCATACGCCAAAGTTTCAGCGAATCCATTCCCAGGGCAGCGAGACGTTCAGACTATGGTAGATGCCTGATGGAGGGTATTCAAACTTCTTAAATTAACTTTCCCTAGATATTTTAACTGTCATTGTTTTTATGCTGATATCTAATTAGAATGGAGATTGTGTGTTTGTCTGTAACTAAAAGCTATATTACTACTCAAGTCACAATTCCCTTAGTTATATACATCACATTCTCCATGATTTTATTTTTATTTAAACCTCAATTATTAATAAAATTGTTTTACATGATTAATACTGTTGACCATATCTACATGGTAATAGAATGCAATTGTATTTATATATACAACAAAATAATAGTTTGCATATTGATATTAAAAATTTGATTTTAATAAATATATGCTTAGTATTATTGATTTCTAGTTGTTTGGTTTTATCTTAAGGAATAGGAACAACAATCTTAGTGATAAATCTTAAAAGAAATCTATTAACAAGAAGAAATAACTGTAATTGTATTCTTTACTATTTTAACTAAATAGGAAAAAAATAGCAATGAAAGATGGGAGTGATGGAAGAGTAAGTTTCAGTTGTTCTATTTTTAGATTATACACTCCTCTGTTTCAAATCTTTTTGTCTGCATTCTTATTTAGTTTCATTAGCCTTTCTAATTAAATATAATATTTTATCACAGTAAAACTTAAATACTTGCACAGGGTGCATATATTTGCTAGTATTTTGAAAATGTTTGTTTTGATATAAAAAATGAGTTATTCTGTCTTTTTCTATTTTATTTTTGTTGTACATGTGATAATATTGTATGTTCTGTGAAACTATTCTCTCCTTTTTTTTCTTTTAAGGGTTTATATGAGAAGATAGTAAAAAGGGGAGATAACCAATGATGCATAACAAATAAATAAAAGGAAAGAGTCCAACTAGAATGAATGATTGGTTAAATCTTTAATAAGCAGAAGAATTGGAGGGGGGGCGTCCCCATAGTGTAGTAGCTAATGTGCTGGACTTTGACATCAAAGTGAGTTTGAACTCCAGTCACGCTATTACATTCACCTTTGGACTAATACCCTTGGAAAAGGTATGAACCCCCATCCCAGCAGCTATGGTTTAAATAGTACCACTACTGTTCTTCTACAAGGATAGATTTGGCCTGAAATAACTCATGAAAGTTAATAGTCCATTAAACAGAGACACCAAACCAAACCAAAATAATCCATAATTAAATTCTACTCTTTATGTATTTATTAAAAAAACAATAAAAAAAGAAAAACAATTAAAAAGAAAAAAAAAAAAAAGAAAAACAATAATGTGGGACTTGTTTCTTGGAACTTCTGATAACAATAGACAAAATCCAATTCCTTTAAATGATGTTTGTTTTATTAACAGGTTTGAATTCAGTTTTACTTTTCCTAGACTGGTTTCCTAACCAATGTTAAAGGGCCCAATCTGCCCTACTATTTACCCATAATGTCAAGCCCTAGCACCTATATGATTGTCCTGACCCTATTGCCCTTATGACAAGCTCCAACCCTTTTTATGATATATGTTCTCGGAGGTGGTAGCTGAGGGTCTTCATGTCTTGGGTATGACATTAAACTGTAACTGAGGTTCTAATTCTGAAGGTCTGGGGGATATGGAGCATCCCTTCATTGCCATTTCTCCCAGGTCCACTCTGACCCAGAGTGGTAGTATCTGTTAGAGTCCCATCTATAGGTTAAATTGAAAAAAATGTATTGAAAACTAATCAAGTACCCATCAAGAATGAATAAAAACCAAAGCATCTTTGGCATGAAATGATCCAAATGGGTTGACATGCCATAAAACCAAATCAACCAACCCAACAACAGCAGCAAAGTGAGCTTAACAAGAACAGTTTGCACAGGTTTAAGGAAGACAATTCCAGTTCACCCAGGATATTTTTTCCCCAGATATTAAAAATGTCAGTAACTTTGCCTATCTTAAAAAGTAAAATTGAAACATTTTGAAATATATTTCTATTGTGAAACTCATCTCAGAAGAACAAGAAAACTTTTAGAAACCAAGCTCTGCAGCAGAAATCTCATCAAGGGAATAAATACCTAGGCCGTCCCCATTATAAGATAACTTTGGACCATTCTTTAAATGAACTTGAGAGGAACTCCGACATAGACCAAAAGTAAACATAATTAATGACAATGCACAAGGCATGACACCGTGAGTTGACAGAGACTGGGTATATGTATCAAGAAAAGAAGGTGGAAAAGGTCTCACCAATATTGAGGATTGCATAGATGCCACTATACAAGGACTCAAATAATCCACAAAAATGAGCAAGGAAAGATCAATTATTGCAGCCAATAACAGCTGTTGTAACATATAGACAAGCAGGAAAAAAAAAAAAAAAAAAGAAAACAGAAATGCTATGAAAAGACCTGAACATTATTAAGAAGAGAAAACCTAAAGAGAGAAACTGAATGATTCCTATTTATAGCACAAAACAATGCCAATAAAACAAATTATATCAAAGCAAAAATTGATTAGACACAACAAAACAGCAAATGTAGAGTGTGTGGAAACAGAGATGAGATGATCAGCCATGTTTTAAGCGAATGTAACAAACTAGCAAATCGATAATACAAGGCTAGGCATGACTGGATTGGAAAGGTGATCTACTGTGATTTGCATAAAAAATTGAATTTTGACCATACAACAAAATTGTATATGTACAAACGAGACAATCCAAACAACAACATTGTTAAGATCAGCTAGAATACTTGGAAGAGTCCTGCTGACCTGAGGAGATTTGCTATCACTTAGCCTCCAGTGAATCACCGGCTTAGGTGGGTGTAAAATCTCTCATGAAGATAATAATAATAGCAAACAGAGATGAAAGAAAAAGTTAAAAAACGATACCTCAGAAGAACAAGAAATCTCTTAGAAACCAAGCTCAACAGTAGAAATCTCATCAAAGGAATAAATACGTGGGCCGTCCCCATTATATAAGATAACTTTGGGCCATTCTCATAATGAACTAGAGAGGAACTCAGACAGAACGACCAAAGGACTAGAAAATTAATGACAATGCCCTAGAGATGATAGAGATAGGCTATATGTATCGAGAAAAGAAGGTGGAAGAGGTCTTGCCAAAATAGAGGACTGTAGAGGCCACAATCCAAGGACTCGAAGAATACACAAAAAAGAGCGAAAGAAAAATTACTTATGGCAGCCAACAATAGCAGATGTAATATATGGACAAACAGAAAAACAACAAAAACTAGAAAACAAAGATGGGAAGAAAAACAATTATATGGACACTTCAAATGACAAATCAGAGAGGTTGCACATAAAAAGACTTGGACTTAGGAGAAGAGGAGGAGGAGAAAGGAAAAGAGAAGATAAGGGTAGGAGGAGGAAAAAAGGAAAGAGGCAAATACAGGATAGATAAAGTTTCTTTCTAGTTAAAAAGCGATACTTAAAAGAAACAACAATATATATAAAATCATCGGGGTGGCCTACCATCAGCTTTTACTTTACTGCACAGACCCAAGCCGTTTATTAGGGTTGCCTCTTTTCACGCACCTGCTACTGAGGGGGATCACAGAAAATTCTTCTTAAAATCATATAAAATAAACTAACTATCCGATTTTAATAAAACTTTCGGTATATGAAGTAATAAAAGAACTTTTATTGTAAATAAATGTTTACTAAATTGAAAAGACTAATAATTTTTTTTGTTAGTTTTTGTTGATCCCCTGTACAAATATCTTGGTAATTTTTTTCAGTATGAAAATAAATTTTACATTTTTGGAAAGACAATTCAATGACGGAACATATATATATAAAAAAATAAATAAATCAATACTAAACCAGGTTTGGTAATAGGGCATCTTAAACCTTGAACCTTAAGTCTTGTAAATAAGAAAAAATATGTATCTTTTTTTTTTGTTTTCTAAATTGTTAGATTATTTTCTAAGGAATTTTATATTAAAAGTTCCTGTTGTCTACTTTATTATTTTTTTTTTTTGTAAAATAAATACTTTTGTTTAGTGTCTAGCAAAATCGTATTTATTTACTTAAAGAAAATATTGTATAAAAAATATTTAGCTAAAAATAATGACATAATATAATACAGTCTTTATAAAAAAAAATATTGAAAATAATGTTTGAATTAAAAATTGTCGTCATTTTTATTAATGGAAGTATGTAGGAACATAATATTCTATTTTTTTTTTGAAAACTGTTGTTGTTGTTGTTGCTGCTGCTGTGAATAATTTCGGACCATATGACCTTTAGGCACCCCATCTGCGATCTCCATTCATAAGGACATGTTTTTCATTTACACCGTCAAAATCGAGTTGTTCCTTACCAGACGATTTTAAGAGGTCTTTTTAAAGTATTTAACTAACCCTAACCCTAACCCTAACCCTAACCCTAACCCCTAACCCTAGCAACATATTTTTTAAAATAAATACTTTTTTAATATTAACTATCCGTAGAGGCACATGGAAAATAAATAAACATGTCTTTCGTTTTAAGTTTTATTTTTTTTAAAAATATAACAATATTAGTTTATCTTCCCGCGTAAACTTGTTTTTTTTGTTTAAAGTTTTGTAAATAAAAAAACTATTTTTATAAAAAAAAAAAAAATACTATTGAAATAAACATATCTGCATGCATTTCTTTTCTGATTAAATAAAAACTATTTTAATTTAAAACGTATCTTTCGTTTATAGTTTTATTAAAAAGTATTTATTTAAAAAAAATATTTTGTTAGGGTTAGGGGTTAGTTTTATAATTAAAAAAAACCTCTAAAAATCGTCTGTTAACAAAAACCGGACAACAACATTAAAGTAAGTAAAAAGAAAAAGTATTTAATATAAAAACATGTTCTTTCGTTTAATTAACAACAAAAACATGTTCTTTCGTTTAATTAACAACAATTATCTATTCCCGTGTAAAGTTGTAAAAATGCGTCTAAAAATCATCAGTTACACCCCCCCACACACCGGATTTTGACGGTATAAATGAAAAACATGTCCTTTTGAATCGAGATCGCAGATGCAGTGCCTAAAGGTCATATCGTCCATAATTTCAAATAAGTTCAAGTCCGTGACACCTGTAGAGCTCAAACAGTGTTTGTTTGAAGAAATTAATTATTTTTTAAATCAACAATAAAAGGAATTAAAAAAAAAAATATTTGGGACTAATTGTTCGCGTCAAGAATTTACGACAATTAAATTTAAAATGCAAAAATTTAGGTTATATGTAACAGAATTTTGTTTCCTTTTTTTTTTAAACACATAAACTTGGAATTGTTCATTATATCAAAAAGTTAATTTTCCATTTTTTTATTGACGTTTTGAAATATTTTGTAACAACACGCGTATAAAAAGAGCGTGTTTTGAGCATCCTACTGTTTATTATACGCTGAGTTGGCGAGGATCGGTATCAAACCTGGAACCTTTTCATATGACAACGTAAATAACAAAATGTTCAATCGAAAATAATATTTTAACAGCGGTGTGTGTGTGGGTGTTAAAATATTTACATTTTCTTGTCGATAAAAAAACGGGGCGGGGCGTTTAAAATATCGCTTTCTTCTCGCATTAATTTGTCGATAAAAAGGCGACCAAAACACGGTTCGGAAAATAGCTAGCTGGAGTCGGAAATTCACTAGACACCACCCAACAAAAACATAGCGTAAATTAAGGTAGGAGGCCGGAACGACAAGATCTAAAAAATACCAAGATATCAAAAACGCTGAAATTAATCTGGATGAAAAACAAAAAATACACTGCTTTTCTTGGCGGACCTGACCATCTGGACACCCCCCATCTAAATTTTTTTTTTTTTTTTTTACTTCAATGGATTATTATCGATTACAACACCTATCTATCAGATAAATAAAAATTCTAAACAGTTCTTTATTTTTCGAGTTTTCAGGGGTGCCCGGTGCCCCGTATAAGTTTATCGTAAATCGATCCCCCATATCGGAACCGCTCTACCTTAACAGTTGGGCTGAACTTGCACAAAGGTGTCAAAATTAAGATAACCGATAAAAAACAGAACCCACAAATTTTGTAATAAAACTGTTAATTTTAATTATGGGGATCTAGGGTTAAGGTTAGGGTTAGGGGTTGGGGTTAGGGTTAGGCATTAGGTTTGGGGTTGGGGTTTAAGGTTAGTTTAATGGGAAAATAAATAAATAATTTGGGTTCTGTTTTTTCTGGGTATACCGTTGACCCAGAAAAAACAGAACCCACGAATTTTGTAATAAAACTTAATTTTAACTAGGGGGGTTTAGGGTTAGGGGTTGGGGTTGGGGTTGGGGTTAGGTTAGGGTTTAGGGTTGGGGTTGGGGTTTAAGGTTAGTTTAATGGGAAAATAAATAGATAATTTGGGTTCTGTTTTTTCTGGGCCACCCTAATTTTGACACCTTTGAGCAAGTTTTCCGGGAGTCGTAAGGGACTTCCGTTCAAGCGGTTCCGATATGGGGGATCGATTTACTATACACTTATACGGGGAAATGAGCACCCCTGAAAACTCAAAAAATAAAGAACTTAAAATTTTTTTTTTTTACAATTTGATAGATTGGTGTGTAATCGATAATAATCCATTGAAGGAAAAAAATTTTTTTTTAGCGGTTCCGATATGGGGGGGGGGTGATTTACGATAAATTTATACGGGGCACTGGGCACCCCTGAAAACTCGAAAAATAAAGAACTTTTTAGAATTTTTATTTACAATCTGATAGATTGGTGTGCAATCGATAATAATCCATTTAAGGAAAAAAAAAAAAAAATTAAAAACAAAAATTTTAGATGGGGTGTCTTCCAGATGGTCAGGTCCGTCATTTTCTTTTCTCTTGAAAGAAAAGAAAGAAAGGTAAATGATAATTATTTATTTATAGCACTTTTGATCTTCCGTCTAATTAAATCTATGTAGCACTCGAACTTTAGGTACCACCACACGATAGTTTATGAGATAAGAGTTGCTCTGTATCCAAAATCTTCTGCTAAAATCTGTCAATGTTTTTTTAAAACCTAATTAAAATTAATTAAATCGATTATTTAAGGTCAAACTTTTGTCTAAATCGATAAGTAGGAACATAATGACCATCAATAAAAAAGCAAAATAATATTACACATTTAATTCATTTTTAATACATTTAAAACGAATTTATTTCTTTGGTGAATTTCGATCGCGTTCGGCCATTAACGCTCTTGAAATATGGCGTTTTTACAAAATTCATGTAACATTAGCGATTTTTAAAAAATTACCAAAAATCAGGGAATTGTCCGATTTTAATGAAATTTTTAGTATTGATTTATCAATTAATGAATTTTATAATGCATCAGTTATTTTATTTCAAAAGTTTAATTAGGTATTTATATAGAATTCATTTAAAATACAAATATTCTGATGTTAAGTTCAAAATGTTATATTTTAATTTTTAGATTCTAGAAATAAATATCTATTTAATGCAAACCTTATTTTAGTCAAACAAAGTATAAGTTTTGAAGAAAAACTCTATTGAAAATTTAGCCCCTCCACCCTTTTAAGCAGAAAAAATATCGATGTATAATTTTTTCTTTTATAAGATAAGTAAAGTAAGTAAAGTCGTCGGGGCGGCCTAAAGTCGGTATCAGCCAATCAGCGAGGCAGTCTATCCCCTTTTCATTTGCGCTAGACCAAGGAGATTATTTTAGCGTCTGAGGTGGGGCGCCACACCTACCATCAGCTCCTTACTTTAACCGCACAGATCCCTGTGCTACTCATACGCTGAGTTGGCGAGGACCGGTATCGAACTAGGAACCTTGTGGTTTCTAGCCGAACGCTCTACCGACTGAGCTAACCCGGATCTAATTAAAAAATTATCGAAATGAGTAAAAAAGAAATCTCCCAAAAAATTTTATTTTATTTTTTACATTTTATTTTCCGATTTTCGGTACTTATTTTCTCATAAAATATTCCCCTTAAATTTTTTTTTGTATTCACAACTTCGGTCTTTTATCTTTTTATTCCTACTGTAACTAGTATGAAACGCTGACCAATTCGCCGAGATTTTACGCCCCAAAATAAGGGGGTTCAAAATTAAGTGACCTGAAAAAAATCAGAAAGTTTTGAAATAAAATAAATAATGCATTATAAAGTTCATTCATTGATAAATCAACATTTGAAAATTTCATTAAAATCCGATAATTCTCTGATTTTTGGTAAATTATTTTCTGTAGTGGAGGGGAGTTAAATTCATTTTGTCAAAAACGCATTTTGGGTGTCTGGTACACTGTACCTATATGATAAGAGATAGTGGGGAAAGGAGAGAGGTAAAGAGATAGGGATATAGATAGAGAGGAGATATATAAAGAGGAGGTAGAGATAAGACGATCAGATAGAAAAGAAGCAGCAGGTTCTTATAGTCAACTAAATCAACCGGCGAAGTATCTCCTCTAAAATTACGGTGCAGTATTTGCTTTTGTGCTCTAGAAAATTCTGTCCATTCATGTTTTCCTCTTTAGCGGCAACCTGTGCAACAAAGTTTGGGAACGGTCGCGGTGTTTTCCGTGGTCTGCCCGGTTTGTTAAATAATCATAAACAATGTCGTGCTACATTTGCCACTGTTCCTGCTCCTATCAGGCAACCCGAAATAAAGCAAGCTAAGGTTAGTGGAACTCGTTTTGTTTATTATTTAGTTTGGGTAAACAAAAACAACACCCTGACGATTTAATTTGTTAACTTATACCAAATCTTTTTGACTTTGTTTTTAGTTTATTTGTCTTTTTAACCTCCTGTTAATAATTGATACTACGTAACCTGCTAACCTCTGACATTCCAGGGACTTCATTTTCGGAAGATTTTAAGGTCATTGTTTTAAAAAAAAAATAAATGAACTCACTTGAAATTAGTGATACAATTATGGTGTCTGATTGAGATCGTAATTTACGTCTTTATGTCCAATCAGTGGAAGAGGTCAGTATTTTGGAAATTGGATTAAAACAAAATGTAATACAAGTACTCAACTGTAATCAATGCAAAGTCGGTCTTTTTTGTTTATTTGTTTGTTTCATAGTAATATAGATTTTAGGTTTGGCTAAATCTTTGCTAAATTTGGGTCAATCCTTTCTTCAATTTTTTAAATAAAAAGTTGAATTCAATGATTTAATTTGGCACATATTTAAATTCAATTGAGATAAAATAATATTCCGCAGTATGGGATAAAGTTTATCCGATAAACTTATAAAAAAGTTAGGACGTGTCGTGTACAGACGTCCTACCTAATGGGGCGCCTTTTTTTTCCTTGGCAACCATACTAAAAAGAAAAAAATATTGTATTTTTGAATTTCCATTTTGGTTCAGAATTTCGAATGCTGATTTTCTATGCTTGAAAAACCCTCCTAATTTCTCTGGAAAACTGATTTAAAAATAATGTTATAGCCATGCTCAAGGATTGCCAAGGGAGATAATTTTTTAAAAAATTTCTTAATTTTAAAACAATTACCAAAAATCAGGGAATTGTCCAATTTTAATGAAATTTTTTTTTTATCAATTCAGAATGGTTTTGACCTTTGACCATTTGAAGAAGAAAAAAAAATCCCGGTCCCTAATTTTTACATTTCTCGAAAGATTATATCCTAAAGATAGAAAAATAAAAATGAATATAAATTCAATACCCTAAAAAAGTGATTTTAAAAGTTATTTTCTTAAAACTCAAAAAATAAATAATGGAGCATGTTTGTTTTTTCGTAGTATTAAAAAAAGATATTTTTCTTTAAATTGATGCAAAAAATATATCTGAGTTAAACTGAGTTTTTTACTACTTTAAAAATTTCAAGGTCAATTTTACATGTCTTACAGTATCTGGGACTAACTTGAAAATCTAACAAAAGATAGCCCTAAATTTTATCTTTGAAAAAAAATATAAGTTAAAATATGTGCTGATATGCTGCATATTTTCTAAGAATTTTAAAGATTTTTAAAAAATCGTCAATTTTAAGTATGGAGGACAAAACTGGCTAAATTAGCTCCCTTTTTGAAAAGGGATTTTACCTTGTCAGTTGTGAACAATTTCAATGCATTTCACAAGTTACTCGAATTCATTCATTGAAGGAAAACTTTATTTCAAAAGGTACGCTGTTTTTTTATTTATTTTCTTTTAATTCCTTTCAAAAATAGTAAACTTGAAATTAATACCTAATCAAAAGAAAGCATTTTAAATTATTGAACACTGAAATAAAACTCCTAAAAACCAAATGTTCTTAAAAATATATTTTACGCAAGTATGTTTATTCTAAATATTGTTAGGCATGTGAAATAAAATTTAATTTTGGCAGTTTTTTTTCTTTTCATTTAATATTTTTTTCTCAACTTATTTAAATTTTCATTCGCGTTAACAGTAATTATTGGCAAATGAATTTTGCTTTTGTTTATGAAATTATTCGCTATTGAAATATTTCATTGAAATAAGTTTATAGTAAATTTCACATTGCGAATAATTTCATTTAACATAATGGTGCTTCCATATATGAGCCATTCGATTGTATGTAAAAAAAAAAAAAATAGAAAAAAAATAGTTATCGTTTTTTGAAATACGCAGTTATCTACCCACAAATTTGAGCATCCCTTATATATATATATTTATATATATATATATAATATATAATTCTCTTAAAATAACAACGCTGAGGTAAAAAAAAAAAGTTTATAAGACACTGAATTCACAGTCTACTTAAATCTCTTATGAAAACCTAAAACAATCAATTTTCTTTTGATTCATTTTTATTTTTCATGTTAGCCAATGTTTATATACAATTTATATCTATAGTATAGATATAAATTGTATATAAACATTGGCTAACATGAAAATAAAAATGAATCAAAAGAAAATTGATTGGAATAGATAGGTTATCTATATTTCTATCTCTGTCTCTGTCTGTCTATCTGTTAATTGGTGCATATCGCACAAACACGGCCTGGCCTCCTGCCCTAAAAACGTTAAGTGATGCCTGCTGACATATATACTCACGCTACTATTGAACGCCCTAGCTTTTTGAAGACTTTCTTCCAAATATTTAATGCGATATTTTCCTCCCACCCAGTCTAAATATTTTAGACCCTCATTTAAAATTATTATTTTTTTATTTTATGTATTTATTTATTTTTAGCGGTTTGAAAGCGTTTTTATTGATAACTAACCTTTTTTAGTGATTTGAAGGGTTAAAAATTAATTAAATCGATTATTTAAGGTCAAATTTTTGTCTAAGTCGAAAAGTAGTAACATAATGAGCATCAATAAAAAAAAGCAAAATAATATTACACATATAAGATGTAATTTATTTTTAATACATTTAAAACGATTTTTTTCGATCGCGTTCGGGCTGAAATGCTGTTGAAAATCCGTTTTTACAAAATAAATGTAACATTCGTGATTGCAAAAAAAAAAAAAAAAAAATTACCAAAAATCAGGGAATTATCCGATTTTAATGAAATTTTCAGTATTGATTTATCAATGAATGAATTTTATAATGAATCAGTTATTTTATTTCAAAACATTCTGCTTTAATTAGGTATTTCTGCTATGATAAATTAATACATAAAATTCATTTAAAATTTGAGTATCATGATAAGTTTAAAATGTCATATTTTTAGATTCTAAAAACATATTTATTTAATTACTACTTTACTGTAGTATCAAATCTAATAACTTTTTGTTGAAGACTGTATTGAAAATCTACTGCCCCCCCCCCTTTAAACAGAACAAATATGACCTATATTTTTTTTTAAATCATCAAAGCTGATAAATCTCCAGAACATGAAAGGAAATACAATGTACTTGTCACAAATGAAATTGCAATTGTAATGGTGGATGACCACCATGATATTATTTTGCCAGAACTAAAGCTCTGAGAAAAAGATGTAAGACAAATTTTATCTTTCCCTTTTATATTCATGGATGAGAGGTGTAAGATTCACAAAAACAAATTTAATCAACATAATTATTTTCAAAACATTATCAAAAATATTACAAATTCAAGTACCGTCAACGGGTCAGATAAAATGTCTTCGTGGGTGGAATCTGGCCCGCGGACCGTAGTTTGGTGACCCCTGATTTAGATGAATATATTGCAGATGAAAAATAACATCGGTAAACAGTTTTTGTATTAAAAATAAATGTAAATAATTCTTTTTTAAAATTCCCAATAGGATTTGTAAAATTTGGAATAAAAATTGACTAGTATTTATTCAGGTGCAGCACTAATAAATGAAACTTAATATAAAAAAAGGGAAATGAAAAAAATGAATGTGCCAATGTTTGTACCATTTGTTTATTGTTACTCGCTTTTCTTAAACCAAACGACTTGTGCCAAATCCACAAACCACGCCCCCCCCAAAAAAAAATATAGAAAAACGTCCATCCTTTAATTTTAATAAATAAAACAATGAATAAAAAAAATAGTTTTTAGACAAAATTTCCCCTTAAAAGCATAAAAACTGTTAACAAAAAATTAGAGGGTAGGAAGGAAAAATAAACTGACATTTAAGTTAAATATTTTAAGTTTTTTTCAAAGTTAAATATTCTAATATTAAAATTTTAATTTTAATTTTAGTGTAAAACAAAACAATACTATTTAAACATTTTTATCCCAATTTTATCCAAAATTACATAAAAGGATTTTTTGCACACATTTGCAAAACTAAATCTGGTTTAGTTTACAGTTGAATACAAAAACATCTCAAAATTAAAAGTAGGACAAGGTTATATGACAATTTCTTTTTTGTAAATAATTTTCTCATAAAACTTTATACGTTAGATAACTTTAAATATATATGGAAACAAACTATATATAAATAATAATACCGGCCATGTATTTATTAAAACTTGTTTTAAGAAATACTTGTGACTATCAAATGTTGCATACTTACTTTCTGAGTGTATGTATATATATATATATATATATATATATATATATATATATATATATATATATATAACAGTGTTGTTCTTTATTTTATGTATTAATAATCTTAAATGTATATTAAATGCTCATTGGTAAACTTACTTAATTACTGTGATGTAGTTTTGGTAACAGACAGATAGACACTGAATCTCCATTATATATAGATTTTTAATTAAAACATTCATTGTATTCAAAATAAATTAATTTTAACATCTGTTAATTTTAATATAAAAACATAGTAGGCTACGGGCCCAAAGGTCAATATGACTCTAGATTTTTGACTCCGTGACCAATTTTTGGGTGGGAAAAAAAATGCAGCCAAATGAATGCCTATAGACTCCTGAATATATACTTTTTTTCCCCAAGTATAAATGTTGCCTATATTGAAGTTTTCCGTGGGTACCACCAATTTTCCCCATGAAATTTACCCCCCACTATATTTAACATATAAAACTTGCATAAAGGTTAATATTATCTTGAAATTTTTTTATTCACTCTGAAGTATTAAACATACTCCTAATGATTTAAAAAAATTTTTTCGCCTTACAAAAATAATGAAAATTATAAACGAAAAACAATGTTTACATTTTTTGCACTGTTAAATCAATTGAAATTTAATGTAGCCAAAAACAAGTTATAACTAAAGGTTTTTTTTCTTAATTCTATAAAAAATAAATTAATGGTCAGATTTTCACGAAAATTTCCATAATTACTTACCTTTAGAATAAAAGGTGTCTGAAATAGTCTTTTTCTAAAATATATTAGGGGAAATATTTTTTTACGAGGTCTACTCCCCCCTATTTTATTTTATGAAAAATGAACCGACAAAAAACGATTTTTACTTTTTTTTCTATAAATAATCTGAATAATTATATCAAGATTTTAAGTCTCAATACCAAAGCTTTTTAGTAAAAGAACCATGAATACAGACCTCTGCTAAAAAATATATCAATAAAGAAACTGACCGTGTTGGTAAATAAACGGACTGTTTTATTTATTTTTCATGATAATGATGAGTAATTTTTCCCCAACCGGATAATTTGATCTTTGAATTAACAGTTTTTCTTTGTAACAACTCTTTAGGTTTGTTATTTCTTTTTTGCGAGATTGAAAAAAAATTTCAAATATATTTACATTTCTTCCTTCAATATGGCATAAAGTGATCATGATCTATTTTGGAGGTACCTAACAATCCACTTTACAAACCTGTAGTTTAGCACATTTTACCCCAATTAAATTCTGCATTTTTTTTTTTTTTTTTTTTTTTTTTTTTTGGCCGGATTTTTTCCCACCATTTTTTTGGAAACTAAGTCATCTTTTTTGCCTTGGGAAACCTACCTATAGCCCTGAGTGTTATTAATCTCCAAAAGGTAGGGGCGAAAATAACCTGAAAGAAATCTACAATTTTTTAAATGAAATAACTGATGCATATTGAAATTCATTGATTAATAACTCAACTCTGAAAAATTTATTAAAATATACTTCCCTGATTTTTGGTAATTTTTTGTATATTAATCTGGATTAGTGAATTGTCACCTTTTGTTCTGTTTCATTCACTGTATCTTGCCAGTAGCTTTATTATCCGGCCAGATTTAGTTGTTTTATTTTCTGTTGTGTTAGAGTGTGTATGTGATTCCTGTGGGACATGTTTGGCATTCAGTATTTTTATTTGGTTATTCTTTTGATGGGTCGGTTTCCACTCTGGATGTTATGATCTCTGGAGACCTAGTTGCTGTAGATGGGTCTTCCCTCAGGTATCTTCGATTCCTGCGGAGCACTGTCCAGATGGAGTTTTGATGATATAGGACCTTGGTTCCATGCATGTTTGTGTGACAACTGCAGGACTCCATCTATTTGTGTCATGCATCCTAACATGCTGTCCTATTTGGATGTCAGGTAGGTCTTTTGCATGCTAATCATAGTATACTTTTTGTTCAGCTTGTCTCTTGTACAAGCGGGCTGATATCTCCGCTTTTTTTTGGCGCTGTGGTTCGTACATTTTACTGGAATGTTGCTAACTAATTTTCTGTTGAACAGCATTTCTCCAGGTGAGGGTATTGGGTGGTCTATCGGAATTGTCTGAAGCATAGCAGTACCATGTTGATGTCACGGTTGCTCAACTTAGCCTTTTTGGTGGTGGATTTTATCGACTGCACACAACATTCCACCAGTCCATTAGACTGTGGGTATCTTAGAGATGATGTGCGATGCTAGAATCCCCATTCTTTTGCAAACTGCTTAAATGCAGCCGAGTTATAATGCGCTCCGTTGTCACTGATCACACTCTCTAGAATGCTATTCTCTCCAAACACTTGCTTAATTGTGTTTATGACTTCCTGGCTGGAGAAATTATTTAACTTCCCCACAAAGGGATATTTTGAGTAGTAATCCACAATGAAGATAAAATTCGATCCTTCAAAGTGGAACAAGTCAGTGGCTACTATTTGCCATGGTCTTACTGGGATCTCATGTGGTATCAAGGTCTCGGCACTTTGCATTTTTTGATGCTCCTGGCAGGCATCGCATAACTGGATTAGTCTGTCAATATCTTGGTTGATGTTGTGCCAGAATACGCAGCTTTTTGCTCGCAACTTGCACTTTTCGATTCCCTGATGGCCATATTGGATCTTGTGAAGTACTTTTTTTGCAGAGATTTTGGGATGATGATTCGCTCACCCTTGAGCAAGATCCCATTTTCTATCGATAATTCATCCTGATAGGGCGAGTATGGTTGCATATTATTCCCAACTTCTTTGAATGTGTCGGACCAACCTCGCAGAATCATTTCCCTTAGTTCGCTCATTGTTGGGTCAGCATTTGTTGCCAGTTGAATCTGTGTCAACTTTTGTGCTGAACATTGGACGAAATCGACTTTTATGTCCAGGTCGATTGCATCTTTTGCTCTCTTGTTGGGGAGTCTGGAAAAACCATCCGCTCGTGGTTTTGGTTTTCTTCGTTGACACAGTGCATCATAACCAGTTCCAAGTCTCTGAGTGATGGCAGTTCTAGTATGGTAGGTCCTTCTGATGTTAGTGTCCAGAATTGCTAACTTTATTAGGAAACATCTTGTGAAAAACACATAAGGGGGCATTTCCTTCATCTGCTGTGTCAACTTTGTCTTTTAGTCTGTGGGTGCCTGGTAAGTTGAAACTTATAGTAAGGTCTGCGAAGGCCTCAGTCTTAGTGTCTTTTTTTCTTTCTTGTCGCTTGATTGTATCAAATGTCATTTGTGCAAACTGATTGTTCATCTGATTATCCTGATTGGCATTTACTGAGTAAACATTGTTATTACTTTTTTTTAAATCATGGTGTTTGTACTGCTGACATCCCAGGGTCTCCTTGTGCCCAGGTTTAAATTTCGGTCCCTTTTGTTTGATTTGTGTCTGTGGGTGTCTTCATTTATTTTCTTGTCTGTTGTCACAGACTTTAGCCCAGTGATCTTTTTTCGTCCACATGCTGAGCAAGTTGTACCCCAAACAGGACACTCATCCTTCTGGTGGGACTGCATGCTGCCGCACTGCTTACAGCTGCTTTATTTAACAGTCAATTTCCTGGCTTTCTCCATTTTGGATTTCCACCACTAGCTTCATGTGGCCTATTGAAGCTTCGTAGGCTCTGCCTATAATTTGGGCTTCTTTCAGTGATCGAGTTTCCCCTTTTTCCAATAGCTGCTTTTTCAACTCCGTGTGTTTGGTTCCGTAGATAACCTGTTCTAATAACCGCATCTTGGTATCCATGTTATCTCGGAACTTGCACTTCTTCGCCTGCAACCTTGCTAAAAAGTCGTCAATACTTTCAGTGTTTCTTTGGTTGTATTGTCGAAGGGACATACGAGAGATGTGAAAATTTATCTGGCTGTCTAAACGTTCTTTGAACTTTCTCCAAACAACCTGTGGGTTATTTTCGTCGGCTTCGTCCACAAAAGTCCATGAGTTGAACCTTCTTAGGCTCTCTTCCCCAGAAAATAACAAAATATGGTTGACCTGTTTGTCGACGGGGAATGTTCTTCACCGAAAAGTATAGTTTGCACCTTTGCTTGAAAAATTTGAATTCCTCTACCAAAATGTCTGCAGTCCAGGTCATCGAAGGCACACTTACGTTGTTCATTTCGAAAAAATACTATTACTACAATTTAAAGAATGTGAAATACAGTATTATTAAATGTATTAAAACACTTACTTGTTTTTTCCAGAGAACAATTTTTCCTACTGCAAGAACTTTTTTTTTTTTTTTTGGTTTTTTTGGGGGGGGTTTTTGTTTTTAGAATTTTTCTTTGAATATTCCTGGCTGGCGTTTTAGGACAATTAGTTTAATTCACCCAAAAAGGTTTTGTTCTAAAAGTTGACATAACTTTTTTCCATTTAATCTTGTTTGGTGTTATACTCCTTTTTTCTGATGAATGTTCTTATCTCAGCGCTGTCACCATGTCAGTATTTTAAAATTAAATGGAGTATAACTCTGAAGACGTGTTAAGTGTTAGAAGCCATCTGTGTTGGGTTTCTGCCGAGACAAAGGGCAGTAACTCTTAAGGGTTTATAACATCACAATCTAATTCAAACATGGCATCCCATCATGTTTAGCAAGCTGGATGTCCCATACTTGTGACCTTGTGTCACACCTTATCAGTGGTGAATAGATTGGGTAAATGCCTAATTCAAACCATGCATTAATATTAGTAAAAATGAATGTGAAAGCAAGTGATAAACTTAATGATTCTTAATTGTAATAATATTTAACTGTGGCACTTCCAACAAATAGGAATTTTTTGTAAACTCTATTTTCATCCTCGTTGTTGGCAGGGCTTAAAATAATGCTGACTGTATTCCCTTCAGAGGCAATGTAAAACCAATGGCCAATCACACATATTAAAAATTTACCCTTTTCTAATATCATTCCCAACTGATTTCTATCCTGTCAGTTGGGCTTAGAATATGCAGAGGGGTAAGACGCACCCTCAAAGGTTGTCCTGGGTATTGACACTAAACTGGTTCTGATTACAAATCTGGAGAGTGTGGAATACCCCTTAGTTTGCCCTAACCTGTACTGGTAGTACCTGTTAGGATCCCATCTATAGGTCAGATAGATCTGTTTTAGATTTATCTGTATTCCATAGGCAGTGTCCAAAAAAAAAAAACTCTTAAGAAATAACTCTGCAAAAAATGAAAATATAAATGTATAATGCAATAGGCATAAAATAACCCTAGATTGGTTGACATGCCATCAATTAATCTGACTTCCCAAACTGATTTGATTTTACTATGTTAAATTTTGTATTTAAAAAAAAAAAAATTTGAATCCATCACAAGGATTCATTGCTAAATTCACATTAACCCTTGTAACTCTGCCCCCCCCCCGGCTCATGGTTGAACATGTAAAATGCTATAATCTATTATTTAAATACCTGATTACCTATAATATTGTTGCTAGACAACAGTGATGTAGAAATTGGGATTCCCCTGCTGTAACTCAGGCCACCCAGATAAATGTACTTTTTGTTAGATGCAGTTTGGTGTCCTACCCATGAACTAGGGAGACCAAATGTCATTGTGATGGTCATGTTAACCATGATGATAATTTACTGTATTCTGCTGCTGTAATCATCTGGAACATCGTACAGCAACATTCAGTCTTTCCTCATTTGAAGCCACTCTGTCCTTTCCTTTGTGAAGGTTCTTAGTTACCTCAGTCGCTTGTCAGATCTTAGGCTCCTAGCCATGCATTTTAGAGGTCTGCAGCTTACCAAATAAATTTGTGCAGTGGTGGTCCCATCATGCCCTGTAGTTGTTTAACTCTATTACAGCAAAATGGTAAGCATGATCTCCTCTAATCACATGATAAAATCTCAAGCAATTTGCAAGACCTCCTTATCAAAAGTGATGACTACTCAAGAAATGTCTTGAGTAAATCCTATTTTGTATGTATATAAATTTACCTTTGTAATAGACATACTTTGACCAGCTAAACTTTCTCTTCACCTGAACGCCGCCGTTGTCGCCCCCGATATTGCCCATGAAGACGACAGCAGCAGCAGCAGACTGAAGAGAAGACTGAAAACTCAAAAAAACGAAACCACGTTCTAAAAGTCAACCCGGAGGCTTGCTTCACACAAACACGCATCGCGTGTCCATGTCTCTGGTTTACCATCACGATGGTAGCTAGCGGTGCCACCCGACTCTGCGCCGTGACCCTGCTGTCGTCGAAGTTAGTCATTCGATCTGACAGTCTGCGACTATCGTCATCATACCACCGATAATACTGGTTGATCCTGCCAGTAGTCATATGCTTGTCTCAAAGCTTAAGCCATGCAAGTGTAAGTTCACACCACGCATTAGAACTGGCGAAACTGCGAATGGCTCAGGAACCGGACCTAATCCTGGGACCGTAATCCTCCTCCTGGAGGCAATGGATAACTGTGGCAATTCTAGAGCTAATACATGTGACACAAGCTGCGATCAGTCGGCGCGTTGGCGTTGCCTTTGTGCTTCAGCACCCATGTCGATCGTTACGGGTCGCAGCACTACATATTAGACTGAGACTGATGCACATTCTTCCGTCCTTCCGTTCGCGGTAGTTCACTTTGGCGCTGTACTCACGGCAGGGCTACTATGGGCGGCGCGCCACGCTATGGTGACTCTGGATAACTCACTGGTCGACATTCTTAAACCTATCTTTTATCTCTGAGACATACCTGAGTACACACCTGTTTCTATTATGAAAATACAATATCTGACAAATACCTGGGTGACCTGAATTCCAGATGGGAATCATCATTTCTACAGCACTATTACTTATATCACATTCAGGATATTATATACGAGGGATTAAAAAATTATCTGCACTCTTGTTTTATAGAAGCCAAGCTCATTGTGAATGATTTGATAAGCAGAACCATGACTAATGTGTAGAGAACAAGCTAACTCACTAGTTTGCCATCTCTGAAGCTTGCGGAATAATTTCATCAGTGGTGTGGACATTAAAGAGTCCTCTGCATGTGTCATGCTTATCCATCCACTTCTAAGCCTCTCTTTCGACTCCTACACATTTCTATGCAGTAGTGCGCTTCCCCATATTGTGCTAAAAGCATCTTTGAATTTCCGACCAGAGAAATTGTCTCTTTGTTCTTCCTTGGTACATACTAGTAGTAGAGCGGCCATGTTTACACAGTAAAGACAGCAAACAAAATGGCGCAATCAGGCTCAAACTTTGATCATGTGACTACAACAGTGCCAGCATACATGCACAGAACACAGTGTGACAATAATAAAGATATGTTATGGTGAAAGTGTGGATAATTTTTGACTCTACCTCATAATTTTACAGATTATAGCATTTTGTAGGCAATGTAGAAAAGGGTATTTCTAATTTGTTAACAGCCTGTAAGAAGTCCAAAGTGAAGTGAGGGTTCTGGATTCTTAGGATAAAAGTATTGCTTATTTATCTTTGTAAGTAAATAACATATATAATTTAAAATGCTTTGGTTATTCTGTCAAAACTATTGATCACTTTACCATGTAAAATTTAAGTCATTGAAAAATCATCACATAAACTATCCATATTTGTTTGTCCTTGGATAATAGATTTTGGAGAGAAAAACTATTTTAATTATCGGATTTCAGGTACATTTTCTAGATAAAAACAAGTAGGTTTATAAAAAAAAAAATCTCCATTCATTTTTCTTAACCATTTTATTTTGCATACTGGCTTACCAGAAAAGAATTACACTTAAAAACTTCAAACTTGTAAAATTAACTTAGATAAATGAAACATAGATTTCAAACATTGTCGTATCCACCCACCTTTTTTTATTTGAAAACTTTATGTGCTAAAATCTGAAATAGATTTCCTAATTGTCATATCTGTTGTATTTCCTTTTTTTTTTTTTTTTTTTTTTTTTTTTCATTTATTTTGTAAACAAATAGATTTCACATTTATTTTCTAAAAAAAATAGTTGATTAAATGTTTTATATTTTTGTTCAATCTTTTTCTCTTACAATACTATAAATGTTGATAAAATTTAATTTTATTAAAATCTGAAAGTCTTTTTCAACCATGTAGTCTTAGATATGGTCACTCAGTAGTAATAGCACTACACCAAATGGTTTCAGTTTGTAGAATATTTTTGTGCGGTTTTACAGTATGAAAATAAAATTGAAAAAAATTGTTTTTTCGGTTAAACTGCCCATCTCTAGTGAATATATATGTTGGTCATGTAATATAATACACACTCTTGATTTCATTATGACCTTTGGGATTTTGTGTGTGTGTAATATATATATATATATATATATATATATATATTATACTTCAAAAGGGTTACACCTGTCATATTGGAGAGAACATGGAGGGTTGGAAATGTCAGACATGTGGTCAAATTCTGCTTTCTAAGGCTGGATATGTCAATCATAGGAAATCTCACCTGGCTCAATTCATGCAAATTTCAGGACGAACAATGTGTCTTGTGCAATCTGTAACAAAGTCTGTATGTCAACTTCTGGTGGTGAATAAGCATCAAATTCTATCATCTGATTCAACAGGAAGAACGTCCTTTCTATCATATTTGCATCAAACTTTTTGGTTCTGCAGCAGGTTTGATAAGTCATTTGAGGGCTCATGCAAGGAAGGGTTCTGGTAGTGGAATTATGGGATTGTGAGGGATGGCAATGATCTGTAAATATTATGCTATTGCTATATATATATATATATATATATACACACACCCAGACTTTGATAAAAAATATGGGTGTCCTAGGTATGTCACTAAACTACATGTGGTGATGAGGCTCCAGTTCTGGAGATTTGGTTAGTATTGCTATTATTCCCAGGTCCTCTCTGACCCGGAATGGTAGTACCTGTTAGGGTCTCGTCTATGGGGAAAATAGATCTATTTGAAAATTATTAGTGTTAGATAAGAATACTTAGAAACTGTATACCTATGTGCAAACAAATGATTATTATTATTAAATAGAATTGTTAATGTTTCATAGGAATTCTTGAAACCACTTAACTGCATGCACATTATTTGTATTATTAGATAGCAATAATTGTTATCACAGTGTGCAATATGCATATAACACTGTGCAAACAAATGATTCTAGACAAATAGAAATGTAATTTTTAAATAAATGCAAAAGAACCTTGAAAATATATTTAAAATTATAATCAAACATTTCCAAATGAATCAAATTTTGGCATTGTATAACTCATGAGCCATTAAAGCAAACTAAACTATATAATTGTGTGCAAATTATTAGTATTGGATAGGAATACTTGAAATCATGGAATTGTGTAAAAAAACTTATTTATAAATGTACTAGTAGTGGCTAACGTGCTGAACTGTGACATCTTGGTAAGTAAATTCAAACTTCAGTCAACCTATTATGTTTATTTTTGGACTAATACCCTTGGAGTGTGAAGTACTTGTTCATTGCAATTATTCACAGGTTCCCACTGACTTGGAATGGTAATACCTATTAGGATTCCATTTGGTCAAATAGATTTATTTTTAAATTATTTGTATTTGATTGAAGCACATGTGAAAAAAAAACTCTAAAGAAAATGCTTTAGAAGCACCTACACAAAAATATAAATGTGAATGCACAATGAATATATTTACCTGAACCCTCTTCATGAACAGGATGCAACATATGGTCAATTTTTCAGCAGAGTTTAACAGGTTTGAATTTAGTTTTCCTTCTCCTAGACCAGTTGCCATACCAAGGTTAAAGAGCCCAATCTCCACTATTATTTACCCATAGCTTGAGGGAGAATAGTTGGATACATACCTTTCTCAAGGGTATTAGCGCTATGTGAAATACAGCCTTGTCAAGGATTTGAACTGCGATCACCATATCCATTTCCTACAATGATAGCTGTTACACAATGAGCGCCTCTCTCCACATAGAATGAACATGATTCCCTAATCTCTAGGCATAAAATAACCTTAGATTAGTTAGCATGCCATTAATCAACTTTGATATCCTTCATTTGACTTGTAAAATAGTGAGAAAATATTTTTTCTTGACATTTTTCATTTTTTTACTAATAAGAAAGATATTGGGTCATTTATCAGTTTGTCTTGTTGATTTGAACTAAATTTTCTTTCCAACAGAGGAATGTGAATTGATAAACAAGATAAAGTCCAAAACAAATTCACTGGAATTCTAAATGATAACAATCAACATCTATATAATTTTTAAAACAAAACCTTTATGCATTTGAAAGTCTAAGTATGACACTAGTAAAATAGATGGAGTGGCCTTATCAGTATCAGCCTGACAGCAAGGGAGTCTATTCCCTTTTCATTAGCACTAGACCAGGAAGATTGTTTTTGCATTTGAGGTGGAACACAACCCCTATCATCAGCTCCCCACTATTACTGCACAGATCCAAGCTGTGCTACTCATGTGCTGAGTTTGTGAGGGTCAGTATCAAACCTAGAACTTTGTGGTTCTTAGGTGGATGTTTTACTGACTGGGCTAAACTGCAAAACTCAAAAAAGAAAAAGAAATCTTGTTATAATGTGACATTTTTTTCTGTGTTATAAACAAGAATATGCTGATGCCATATTTAGATTTTTTTTTAAATTTCATTTTTGTTTGCAATAAAATGGATGTATGCTTATTGAAATATCACAAGCGTATGGTAGCAAAAGAAAAACAAGATTAATTTTGTTTATTTAAAAAATAAACCAAAGCTGGAACTGTTGAGAAGATAAGTCCTTCTTTCACTTCTGGTGGTGAGAAAAGGTGTGGGGTTGAAAATTTTTTTTTTTTCTTCGGTTGAATCGGGTGTGGGGTTAAAAGTCTGTTTTTTCGTCGGTTGAATCGGCTGTGGGGTTGAAAGTCTGTTTTTTAGTCGGTTGAATCGGCTGTGGGGTTGAAAGTCTGTTTTTTCGTCGGTTGAATCGGCTGTGGGGTTGAAAGTCTGTTTTTTCGTCGGTTGAATCGGCTGTGGGGTTGAAAGTCAACGACTTGGTTCTGTGTGACACAGGGATGTGGTGTGGGTCAGAGGTTCAATAGTCCCTTGATATTGCCCAAAGTAGTGACGCTGTGTACCAATGCCAATAGTCAACTGACTTTTCGACTTTTAGTCAGCCACTTTTATGATTATGAGTAGGCTCGAGAATTGTTTTGAAAGGTTTTTTTTGGAGGGTGGGAAGATTTATGATTGGTTAAAAAACATTAAACAGGGGATATTTTTAATTGTTTATAAATTTGGTTTTTCACAAATGAATACTTTTTTCCTAAAAATTGAATAAGACTAGTGTTTTCTATGGCCATTTTTGCTGCTGATTACGATTCTGATGAGATAATTGACCTGGATGTCATTTTAGGTTGTTTCCATGAGGATTTTCAAAATGGCGTCTGGAAATTCTTGTTTTTGTTAAAGAAAAGGACAATATATGGCATAATAATGGTGTAATATGTCTACTCCATAGGTTTTCTTAGTCACGGAATATGAAAATACATTCATTTTATTGATTTAATCAGCTCTAATTTCTTTATCATGTAAAAAAATAAAAATTATAAGATTAGTGACGTTTTTGCCCAGAGATATCACCAATTACACATGAAGTTTGCAATAGTTAACTTCCACACATAAGAATGTTCCATATAAGTTAGTCACTTGACACAGATTGGTCCTGATTTGGTTATCAAATCTAGAAAACTGGGATTAACATCCTAAGTTTATGAGAGGTGTATACTGTAGTGCCTCTCTGTTACCATTATCATCTTGCTAGAAGTGTTCTACCTACAAAAGTTTTTTCTTAACAGCATCAATAACATTCTTCATTACTGCAGCTTCCAACTTTTCAATCCCATTTGGTTCACCCTCTTGTTTTACATCCTTTAATTCCTTGAGAACAATCAATTTGAGTTCAAAGAATACTTTCATCTCAGTCCAATTTCTGTCAAGTAGCACATCACTGGTGGCTATTTTTATCAATCCCCCAAAGTGCACCAGAGGTAATATGAGGATGTCTCCCATCATCCTGTAGATTTCTGGGCACAGTAAAAACCACTCATTCTGAATGTAAGTAGACACGGCAAGTATTAACTTGTTACTGTTAATGCCAATTAATACGACAAAATCTGTTTGATACAAAACTTTTGAATCTCTCATGTTGAACATTGTTTCTTTCCATCTACTGACTATAATTATTGTATAATGAAACAGAGTGAGCTGCATGATTTGGGGAAAGTAATTTAGCAATAGGTCCAATAAACAGAAGTTCCAGGGGAACTGAAGGCTTTCTCACCAGCAGTGACCAATAATTTGTTGAATCCTAATGCCATTGGCAAAATCTGCAAAAACACTGAGTAGAAACTCGGTGTTTTTGTAGATTTGGCCAATGGCATCTTCCACACACAATATGATCAAAAAATATTACTTGCTTATCATGGTATACTCCTAGGTTATCAAGAAAGACTTTGCAGTCAGCTGCGAGATCAGACATCCAAAATTCAATTTGACTTTTAAGATCATCAACAGAGCAACTAGCAAGTACTGCTGTTTTAAGCTTTCTGTAAAACATTGAACCATTCATAATCATCTTTCACTCTAGTAGCAACTGCTTTTTCATTTAGTGGTTACACATTTTTGTCTATCCAGTCAGGCCATATTTCATTTGCAACAATATTACTGGCTTGATCCCTGCTCAAAGAGTGTTTCCCTTTCTGTCATTTACACAAATACAGCATACACCACAGACCTAGGAGATAATTTTCATGTAGGTTTGAATTGCTTAATCTCCGTGTATGTAGAACCAAAACTTTCTTTTATGCTTTCACTTCTTGATTTTCTTTCTGCTATTTTAGACTTGGTTACTACTTTAGGAAACTGGATCACATTCATTGTATGACTCTAGCTATGTCATATCTGGCTTTCTCATACATGAACAGATATAAATGACATATGAAAATGAATGTTTGAAATTTACAATCCTCCAGTACAAAATAGCATAGAAAACTGGACATGATTGAATAATTTTCTCTTAGAATACCTAATAAAAATATATGATGTTGTTAAATCACTAAAATGAATATATTTTCATATTCTGTGACCCAAAAAATATATAATTTGACATATTACATCATTATAACCCCTAAAATTGTTAATTTCATTTGAAAAAATAGTGGTTTTCATCTGCCATTTTGAAAATTGTTATGGAACCAACCTAAAATGATGTCATATCCAAAAAAAATAATCAAATTCATAATCAGTTGCAAAAATGGCCATAGAAAACACTCATCCCAAAGATTTCGACCTCCATTTGCCGACCCCTAATAATAGTTCAAAATGAAATGCACAAAGGAGCCTCCTTCAGCATTTGAAACCATTTCATATGTTTGATTTGGTTTCTTTGTTTAATGGTATATCCACCTTCAGGGTTTATTTGATGACAAAGCCATCCTTGTAGAAGAACAGTAGTGGTACTATTTAATCTATAGCTGGGGGAATGAGGGGGTTCATACCTTTCCCAAGGGTATTAGTCCAAAAGTGAATGTAGTAGCAGAAACAAAATTTGAACTTGCTACAATATTGTAGTCCAGCATGTTAGCCAATTCTGTCATGGGACTCCCCCACCCCATTTCATATAATAACTGTTTTGCCACTGCACCTCCAAAAAATAAGGTGAATTTTGCCTAAGGAGTTGGCAATAAGAAACACTGTTTACATTCGCACCTTTTTCAAGGGAATCAATAGTAATAGGTCCTTTCCTTTCTCCGGAAACACCATCACCTTCTTTGCTGACTGCATAACTTTTTCTTTACTGGAGAGTCAGTATGTTTCTACTCCATGGATTATCTTTTCAATTCAGGTTTGTAATGGCAAATCCATGTTAAGCCTAATATAAAAAAGAAGGCACAAAGAAAAACGACTGTACTCCAAGTTTGCAAAGTATGAAGTTAACCACGAGTGTGGCAGACAGTTAAAGAGTTAAAGAAATAAACCAAACAACTAGAATTCGAATAAAAGACATGTATTGGACATAAAACAATAAGTTTGCAGACTTTTTGGTTTATCTGCATATATGTTTATAATTTGTCACTTAACTGAAATCCTGAGGTAGGGTATTATCGGAGCCCTTAGCAACGGCCCTCTGATAGTTCGGATATGATAGACGTTCTATTTTGACGCCTGACTTCAATGCTGGTTGAAGAGGTTTTTTAGGTCAGTCTCCATTGAAGGCGGAATCAGAAGAGGGGGCAAGAATGTGCCTATTTGGCTTTGCCGCCAAAGTATGCTTGGTTGGTTCTAAACAGAGGCTCGTAGACAAGGACAATAACCCCCCTACCTCATAATTCTCAATACTATTTGTAAACAATTTTTGAAGTAAAACATGCTTCTCTTTATTCATCACACATTCTTCTGTAGATTTCATATGGTTTGCATTTCTCAGCCACTAAAAATTTGATGACTGACCACTTTTCAAGCCTGGAGCCCTCTGATTTTGTGCCATTTTGAATTGTCAAAACAAATATTTTGTGAGATTAAAATAATTTTTACTATAAACTAATACCAAACAATGCAGATATTATATTTACAGAAAATTCTGAAAAAAAATGTTATTTTGCTTTTTTTGAAAAGAATTCCCCTAATTTATTGAATGACTCTTGTACATTTATGATAATCTATGTTTTAATGAATAAAATATCTTGCAATACTTTTTCTTAGTCAAAAACCTCTCTATATACTTTACTCTTTTAAATTCTTTAGTAGTTTATACCTATATCATCATCACTCAGTTGTTGTATATTTGTCTGTAAGACAGAAAAAATAGCACAAAGTTTTTTCTTTTTATATGAAGTATTATGTCACACTAATAGTATAGACTTTTTGTTTATTCGTTAATATGTGGATATTATTTGTTAATATGTGGATATTATTGGCCTCTTTTAGAATTGTAGATATTTTGTTTGAATTTTATCATATTTTTGTTTAGATATTTTTTCTTATGTAATAGATTCCCTCACAAATCTTTTTTAATTCATTTTTTCAAGCTCTTCATCAACAATGAATTTGTGGATTCTGTGAGCAAAAAAACATTTCCAACAATCAATCCTGCAACAGAGGAAGTAATTTGTGAAGTGGCTGAAGGTGATAAGGTAAGTAAAATTATTGTTAATTTTTCTAGCAAACGAAATGTAATTCTGATTCTACCAAAGACACCGTAACACTTGAGACGAATTTTGACAAACTGAGTCCGTCGTGTTTTCCTCCTCTCCACTGTCCAACCGTCTCCTTTTATACTCTGTCTGGCCGAGACACGTCACAACTCTCGTCTCACCAGCTACGAGACTTGCCACTACAAATCACGGCCTCAAGGACACTCACGATTTCACCACTAGTCGGACTCATCACATTTCTGCTTCCGCCCACACGTACAACATGCCACTTGCTGTCTATTCGACCAACGGACTGTTGGCTCACCACAGGTTTGTGAGTTTTGCCGTTTGATCTCGCTACATTTTTAATTTAGAAATACTAGATTTTAAGTGTAATTTTTCTATAAAAAAGAAAAATCCCAAATCAAATTGGCCTGATTCTAAAATGGTATGATATGTTTGACTAGCATTGAAGTTGAAAAATGTGACACACTGACATTCACATTTATTATTATAGAAGATTTAGCACAAAACAATCTGGACTAAAATCAAAATTGTTTAAATCAATAATTCTCTTTTGTTTGTTACTTAAATTAAAATGAGTTCTTTAAAAAAAAACAATATGAAAATGTTCACCTTGGGGATAATTGTTGATCTTTTTAATTGTTGATTCTTTTAGAGTTTAGAAATCTAAATTTGTCACATACTGATGAGTGATGATAAAATAAAAAAGTTGGCATAGTGGCCTGTTGTCAGTATCAGTCAAGACAGCAACGGAGTCTGTCCACTTTTCACTAACGCTATAGAACAGGGAGATTTTTTTCGTATCTGAGGTGAAGCATCACACATACCATCAGCTCCCCACTTTATCCCACAGATCCAAGCTGTGCTACTCATGTGCTGAATTGGTGAGGGTCGGTATTGAACCCGGAACCTTGTGATACCTGAACAGATGCTGTACCAACTGAGCTAACCTGGCCTTTAAGTGCTAATAAGTAAACTAAAAAAAGTTGTCGGGGCGGCCTAATGTCAGTATCAGCCAATCAGCGAGGGTCTATGCCGTTTTCACTAGCACTAGACAAGATTGATTTTGCATCTGAGGTGGAGCGCCACACCTACCATCAGCTCCTTACTTTACCGCACAGATCCCTGTGCTACTCATAACGCTGAGTTGGCGAGGACCGGTATCGAACTAGGAACCTTGTGGTTTCTAGCTGAACGCTCTACCTACTGATAGCCTGTGGACTATTTATCTGTTACTCATGGTGGGACCATTTTTGTAATCATGATTTTTCTATAAGAAACTTTATTTCTTATTCACATTAGACATTTTTATTCTAGTTGAAATTCTCCCAGATGTTTACTGTCATATGCATATTCATTTTGATAAAGGGTCTCCATAGCAACCAATTTGCTCTATTGTAATTTATCATTATAACTGGTAGAAATTGGGCCTCTTCTTCCCCCACTGGTGGAGCTTAGAATATACTAACTGTATCTACCCCACACAAAAAAACCCAACTGTTCTGGGTAAGACCCTAAACTGCATCTGATGGTGAGGTTCTAGTTCTGGGGAATCTGGGGTACCACTTCATTGCCATTAATCTCAGGTCTATTCTGTATAGTAAAAGTAAGGTGTTGTTTAAACAAATACACACAAGAAAAGGAAAAAGTTAAGAGTTAAATATTTTTTGATAACCTTGGGGTAAAAAAAGATTATTTGAATGTAGAGTTTTGCAGTTTGGCAATTTTGATTTCAGTATTGGTTTCTGTTTGTTTTCCCTTGCTGTTTTTCGGTTCAGTTTCTGTTTTACATTTATTTAGCAATTCATTCTCTTGTGTAATGATAATTAGTATGGATCTGCAATTTTACTCAAGGAAGGTAATAAATTTTTGTAAAAATTTTTTTTCATTTTATAACAATTACCAAAAATCAGGTAATTGTCCAATTTTAATGAAATTTTCAACACTTTATTCATTAATGACTTAATTTTATAATGTATAGGTTATTTATTATCTAAAATATCCTTAAATAATTCTGACTTGTAAAATTTAACATTAAAACTACTTTTTATTTTCTTGATATTTTGTTTTGCTTACTTCATCTATTTACTTTCATTATAAAAAGTATTTTTAAACATTTAGTTTATATAACTGAAGCAAATAGATTTCAGACATCATGTCTTCCTCTCCCCCCACACCTTTTGATTGGAAAACATTCTAGAATATGAAATAGATTTCTTAAGTGCTATATCTAGTGTATTTCCTTCTTTTTTTTCCATTTATTTTGTAAACAAATAGATTTCACATTTATTTTTCTAAAAAAATATTCCATTAAATGTTTTAGTCCTATTTTTGTCCAATTTTTTTCTTCTAACAATAGTATAGATTTTGATAAAATGTAATCTTATTAAAATCTGAAAGTCTTTTTAAACAGTGTTTTCTGTGATATATTTGTTCACTAGTAATAGTATTACACCAAACAGTTTTGGTTTTGTAAAATATTTCGTTGCAATTTCACAGTATGAAACTGAGACTGAAAAACTGCTGTTTTTCAGTTAAATCGCCGCCCATCTCTATTTGAATATCAGTTTCAAGTGTCGCAATTATGCGTCTGGATTGTGTGATAAATTTCATAGAACTGGAAATGTCTTGAAGAAACTGCAAATTTGATGGTGTGGGTGTCAGGTGGCCTAAGCATTATCTTTTTGTTGCTAGGCAAATTTTGACATTTGACTTTATGGACAGGGATGGGTTGAAAAAAGAGAGAAGAACTTTAGATGAAGGCAGAACACATGCTGTTAAAATCAATCAGTCAGTCTTTATCCTCATATACTCTTGGCCTATTGTGCCTCTTCTTTAGACATAATGGATGCATTTTGTATCCTTAAGTTTAAGAACCCTGTGTCAATCTGTATCCTTTTATCTAAACAGACTTGTTTAACAAGCTCTCTGCAAACAAAAGTTCTACTTTAGTTACTGTTGCTACTTTAACAGCCATACAGCCCTGTAAGAGACTTGCTTCTTGTGGGGTACCCTAACACTGATTTTGTGTTACATTTTGGCATATTTTAACAATCTTACTAACCCACGGGAGACTTGCTTCCTGTGGAGCACCCTAAAATTAAATTGATTGTGTGTTACATGTTGGGCTACTTTAACTAGCATTCCCAAAGAAGTTGTTTTTGTTTTTTCTTCTCTGACCCGTGGAAGTGAAAAAACAACCAAACAAAGTTGACAAAGATTCCTTCAAAAATTATAAAGTGAGCAAAAAAAGAGCAACATTTCATTAATAAAAGATAGTCTCAGAATTATTTTGATATGTAATGTTTAAAATTTTGATAATGTTAACGTCAGGCTTTTTTGTGAAACTTTCAATTTTGGAAAAAATGATCTTACGAGCTAGTATTAAAATGTAAACAAAACTTTTCAGCTCGACTGGCTTTAAATGATGTAAAGAGTATTCTATTTCTTGTGTGATACAATATACCAAGTATTTAAAAATGGATTTTTAAGTTCAAAGTGATGTTATTTAAATTAATATTATATATGTGTATACATGCACTATTATAATGTTGAATAATCTTGTGGTAAACTGTAAAAAAACAAACAAACCCAAAACACTGCTATCTTTACCTTTTATTCTCTAAATAATGGGTTACAGCATAGATACATACAATTTGAGTGCAGAATCGGAAAGAACATACAATTTTACATAAGAATGCAAAGTTTTATCAAAATTGCTCCAAAAATAATGAAATGGTGAAGAAATTACTGAATTTCTTGTTTTGAATTGGGCTGTAAAATTTGACATTTTTTTTTTTAACAAAATCATGTCCACTTTTGTACCCCCAATTTTGGGGCTTTAAATTCTTATAACTTTTGAGCCACTGAGGATATTTGCATAATTCAAACAGTTTTGAACTCCAGTTGCACAGCTCCATTTAACTAATATGATTAAATAACAATAACCTCAAATAAAAAAAATCAACTAGGAATGCTACTTTAACAGTATGAAATATTATGAAATATATATGTTTTGCCACTAAACCATAAAATCATTGACCTTTTTTTTTTTTTTTTTTAAAATCAGATTAAAATCTCTGCAGTGTATAAGTAGGTATCTCTTTCCCAGCTGATAAGATGTTTTGAGAAGAGATAGAAATTCTTTTGTCATGTACATTGTCTTTATCTTTATATAGGCTGATATTGATAATGCAGTCGGGCGGCAAAGGAGGCCTTTCGTCTTGGTTCTCCCTGGAGAACAATGGATGCATCACAGCGGGGACATCTCATGAACAAGTTGGCTGACTTAATTGAAAGAGATGCACAATACATTGCTGTAAGTGTATAAAACTTTTCTTTTCTAAGTTTATTTGATATAAAAGAATAAAAAAAATTGTGTTATCTTCTCTTTAATGTTTTTTTTTATTTCCTCTGTAGTGTGACTTTGAAGATGTGGAAATCTTCAGGTTCATGACTTAAACAAAGAAATTCTTTCTGAACAGACAATTTTTTCAATGAAGTTTTCTCATACACAGATTTATTTGAATATTGAGTCCTCATAACAAACAAGATTAAAACACAAGTTCTGATTAATCAGTTTATCTATAATATAATAATCCTTTAACCCAGTTAGTAGAACATCTGCCTAAGAACCACAAGGTTCCAGGTTTAATACTGGCCCTCGTCAACTCAGTGCAAGAGCAGCACAGTTTAGATCTGATGGCAAGTGTAGCGCTTCACCTTGGATGCCAAAACAATCTCCCTGGTCTCATGCCAGTGAAAAGGAGATAGACTCTATTGCTGTCTGGCTAATACCGACAATAGGTCACTCTGCCAACATTACTTACTACTTTATTATGGCACATTGTACCATGATTTGTTTGAGCATTTTCACACAATTGCACTGATTTGGTAGAATAGAGAATTTTTCTATCCAATTTGCAACTTTAAAATATAAGGTTGCCATTTGTGTTCAATGCAATTATGTCTCAGGGAAGATAACTATCAAATACTAAATATAGAATACTTCCCCTTGTGTACTATTTGTCTGAATTTTTAGATGAGGCTTGATAATTTGAATTTTTTGGACTGTTGTCCTCCTCTTTATTGTTATGTACATAGTTTTGACCTTCTTCAGGTGTTTCTTGTCACTTAGAATTGTATCATCATTACACCATGTATCCAGTTGGATACATGGCACAACAGATATAGGGGTTGATTTTATACAGTTCTATATGACAATCATCTATTAGTTGCTGGTTTAATAATAACATAGAATACTTAACATAGCTTAACAGTTGTACCTGGTTGTGGTTAGCTGAATGAGAACCATCTACCCTAGTGGATTAAATAAAGGGTTTTTGAAGTTTCATGAAGGCTCCTGATTATGACAAGAAACACCTGAAGAAGGCTGGTGGGCACATTGGCTGAAACTTTGTGTATATAACAATCCCCTTATGTATTTACAATTTTTGTCATACAACGTGTGATAGCACGTGCGATACCCTGCCCTCATCAGCTGTCAACTAGGAGTGATAACACAATTTCGGTAGCTAAGACAGGACTGCCACTTCCTAGCGCTACCAAGCAGCTTTCGCCACCAGACAGGGTATTAAAAAAAAAAAAAAGTAATACTACAGAGAAGAGATCCGTTCATTGGAAATGTATTGTTATCAGTGCAGTTTGTTATTTGAAAACGCGTTTGTTTTCGGCCGTTGAGTTGATTACGCGATTGCAGATGTTACGTAACAACACGGGAATGATGATTCTGCGCACGTATCATTCGTGTTGAAAACTTTTAATCCTCGACCAGATCCAGCTAGATGCATTTTGTACCGTGGTTTGAAGACGATGTGAGGCGATTTTCAAACAGCGGCCAGTAATTCCTATTTTTGACAGAAACGAAATGACTGAGTGTCCTAGAAATCCACGACACCCAACCTCAATAGGAATAACATGGCATGTCCAACCCTTTTCCACACAGTCGGCACGCAGTCGGCACGCAGTGACTCGTACCGGTTCTTTTTCCGCTTGTGTGGTTCCTCCTGGTTTTCTTCCCATGGTATGGTTAATTCGACGAGGAGGACTCTTTTTTGTGTCAGACCATGCTACAATGTCTGGGCGCTTATTCGTTTGAAGTATGTGAACTGGAAATTTTAGGGATGTCTTGAGATCCACCGAAACCTTCCAGTCACCAGCTCCATTCAGCAGTTTCATGTTTGGAGTTTCATGTTTGGAGGTTTTGTTTCTTCACGGGACATTCACCTTCCTTGTGAAACTGAATGTTGGATTCCCGGGCTCTGACAGGCTGTTGGTTTCCTGCCTCACATTGTTTTCTTATCAACTCCGTGACCACCTCCAAAACCTTGTGTCGCCACGTGTACATCTGGAGTGATTGTGGACATGCGGATAGCACATGACGCAAGGTACCTCGATCCCGTTTGCACGAAAAGCACAGGTCCGAAACAGTATATCCCCATAATTTCAAGTTGGTCGCATTTGGTAGGAGATCATATGTGGATCGAAGGAGGAATGATATCGCCAGTGGCTCCATCGAAATTAGAGTTTTCCACGATAACTTGATTGGTTCGATATCATTCCATTTTGTCCACGCACATTGTTTGGGCTGAGTAACAGCAGTGGCTATTCTCTGCTCCTGCTCAAACATCCTGACTTCTTCGATCACCATGTCTCTTTTCCATTTTGGGCCCTCCTTGGAAAATACAATTATAAAGGTGTGAGGGAAGCATGAATAACTTTGCCAATTTGAGGTTTACTATTTTGGGACATTCCACCTACAAAATCTGAAAATGGAATCTGCTACCAGAGTTTAAATCCTGGATGAGGCTGTTTGTGTTTCACTTTGCTCTTGGGGGAAAAGCATGAACCCATCTGTTCTCTCCTCAGTTATAAGTAAACAGTAGGGCCAACTGGGTTCTTTAGCCTTGGTTAGGCAACCAATCTACAAGAAGGAAAACTTTGAATTCAAATCAGCTGTATTCTCCTTTAAAAATTGACCTTGTGTCACATCCTGCATGTAGTGGAGAGGTTGGGTAAGTGCATACTACTTTCATTGTGTCCTTGATCAAATCGCACCCGGTGGGGTTAAGACTCCATCACAAACAACAATTCAACAAAGAGAGAGACAAAGTGTAAGGTGAACATCATAATAATCAGAGGGAAGTATGGGACTCAACCATTTCATTTTATCTTCCTTGTTCTCATTCATTCATCTCTATCTCATCTGCTATCATGTCTGTCGGGCTAGGGAGGATAAACCCTTCTCTTTCTGGCTAAATCAGGACTGCTACCTTTGCAATCTGAAGTCAACCGGTTCCAAAGGTCAACTGTCTTAACCAGTCCCAAAATCCAACTGACCTTGACTATTTCCAGAATCCAACTTCTAATTCTCGTCTCTCGGCCCTATTCTCAAGAGATATCACCATCAGCCCGCTGTGTTTGAAAATTAGGGCTTTTTTTTTAAAAATGATCACCCAAGCTGTTGACACTCTGCTTTTTATAACCATACTTCTAGATTTTATCTACCAAATTATCTTTCTGTTCTAATTTTTTGATGCTTTTCTAAACCTCCTTTAACCGACACCAGCCAAACCTTATCTATTTCACACTTATACATACATACACATATACCCATGCACACACATATATGGAACTTTTATCTTGATTTTATACCCACATATTTATATGCATACGCATACCCACAATTACCATCTAGTGCTTTATCCTAATCTTTCCCTTACCTACCTATACATATATATATATATATATATATATACACACACACATACTCTATCTTCTCCAATGTCTCGAGCTCCACACACATGTACACACATACACATCAGGATTCTTATGATTTCTTGAAATTACACACACACATCTACACAATGCAATGTGCCATATTTTTGAGAATTTTCTTTTTATAAAAATTATCATTTTTCACTAAGTGAACTTTGACAAAAATAATCAAGGAAAATAATCACTTCCTATGTATTTGACATTGAAATTTCATGGAAAATCTCAGGCAATAATAAAAAATGGTTCACTACCTGATTTTGTTTTTTGTCCAATACTACTAATTTTTTAATTTTTTTTTTAAGGTTAAGAATTTTTTTTTCTTTCTTTTTTTTACCATGGAGCTAAAAAAATGGTTCTATTTGTTCTTTTATTAATCTAATGATAGTTCTTAATTTATTTTATTTTTAGTCTCTAGAAGTTTTGGACAATGGAAAACCCTACAACATGGCTTATTTGGCTGATGTTGCTCTGATTATCAAGTGTTATCGGTAAGTGACCACTTTAGCTGCTGCTGCTGATTGGATAATAAATATTTATGCAAAATAAATGATTTTTTTGTTTTTGTTTTTTTTCTCCAATATTAGGCTGCAGAATATTGTGTGTGTATATATATATATATATATATATATATATATATATATATATTGGGTTAGCTCAGTCGGTAGAGCGTTCGGCTAGAAACCACAAGGTTCATAGTTCGATACCGGTCCTCGCCAACTCAGCGTATGAGTTGCACAGGGATCTGTGCGGTAAAGTAAGGAGCTGATGGTAGGTGTGGTGCTCCACCTCAGATGCTAAAAAACAATCTCCTTGGTCTAGCGCTATTGAAAAGGGGATAGACTCCCTCACTGACTGGCTGATACCAACTTTAGGCCACCCCGACGACTTTACTTACTTTTATATATATATATATATATATATATATATATATATATATAAGATTTTTGGATGTTTGTTTATTTAGAAACGTTGCTGAATAAAGTATATATTAAATTTTTACTTGAAGGCACTTACAACGCATGTATCGCATAAAATTCGATACTTTTTCTTATAGAAAATGAACTTGACAAGTGTAATCCCAGCAAAGGATCATCAGTGGTATATACTAACGATAATGTGTGTGTGTGGAGAAAGGTAGACAAACATGGGATGTTGTAGAAAATGGATGTTTATTGTAGGTAGTGATATCAACGGTGCAACGTTTCTCTCTTTAGACCTTCTTCAGGACTTTAGGAATAGAGTTCTTGCTTCAGTGGTGAACATTTTCTTTCTAATGAATTCGGAGGTCGTGAATAAGGGGAGGGGTGGTCATCCATTTTCTACAACATCTCGTGTTTGTCTACCTTTCTCCACATACTGTCAGATTAATCTCCTCATATTTCTCCCATATATATATATATATATATATATATATATATATATATATATATATATATATATATATATATATATATATATATATATATATATATAGCTGGAGTGAGAAATATCAAAAGGATAAGAGAAAATGGTTGAGTTTTTCTTCAACTGTTTCTTGTCGGACTCTGGAACCTTCTTGCCAAACTTGGGAGCCTTCCATTTTGCAAACGGGAGCCTTCACAGAACTTCGAACTGAATCCTTTATTCAGTCCACCAGGGTCTGTTCTCATTCCACCAACCATGACCGGGTACAAGTGTTAAGCTATGTTAATTATTCTATATTATCTCCTGTGGTCAGGATTGAACCTGCAACCTACAGATGATTGTCTCTTTGAACTGTATTAGCTTTCTATTTAATTTCTCCAAATTACTTCTCAATAGGTATTATGCTGGCTGGGCTGATAAAAATCATGGTAAAACAATTCCTGTTGGTAAGTTTATTTATATTTTATTTGGTTTTGCTTAGATTTATTCAAAGGAAAAATGGTCGTGGGCAGGGGACTAAAAATATTTACTGCTGTTGTGTGTGTGTGGAGAGGGAGATAATTTTTTTTCTCACAGAGTTTGAGAGATTTTAAAGTAAAACCCCTGTTTATAAGATATCTATACTTACCTGTATGACTAATATAATCATACTCAGTTTAATTAGATTATCGTCCAAGAAAATTTATTTATTTGATAAATTTTCTTATCTCTCTTTTGAAAACGACCTCTTCTAAAGAAGATATATACTTCACTTTTTATACGAGGGACTCTTAAGAACCTTTATCAACCAGGAACCTTAAAGAGGGGAGAAGGAAGTTAAGTATGCAGGTAAGTATAGATATCTCATAAACAGGTTTTTACTTCAAAAACCTTCAGTTTATATATCTATCCTTACCTGTATAATTAATGCAAGAAATAGAATCATGAACCCCAATATCCTTTGAACTTAGTTGATCTGAAGCCTCATAAACATGTCTAATAGTGGACACAATCCAACTCGAAATAGTACTAATTACTGCTGGTCTATAATGGTTCTTCAGATAGGTAATGAAAAGCACTTCATTATCCTGCTGTAACTACCCTGTAAATTTTTATATAGGTTCTCAAACAATGACAAAGACACAGAAATAGGTCCTCGGTAAATTTGGTGAAATCCGGAATGAACTAAGACGATCAAACGTTCTAAAACGCTGAGTCTTGGCCAGAAATTTTAAGTTAAGTAAAAGTCGTATACCAGCCTCTTCAAATCTAAGATTAGACTCGCTGATGTATAAAGCATTTAGCTTTAAGAACTTTAATTCCTCAGAATCTAAAGAGTCAAAGGGATGATTCTAAACAGAGCAAAAATTAAAGTATTATATAGATTAGTCAAATGTTTGTCAAAGATTTTCTAGTTAAATCTCCTGTTTTTCCCTTTTATTCTAGTCTGTTTGAATGAAAGAAAAATTCTTGTAAACTTTTTATATTCAAAATATTCTTTTGAATGAAAGAAAAAGACTCTTAAATTTATTTTCATTTACTGAATCTTTTTCCTCTTCAGGTGGAAATTTTTTTACTTATACACGTCATGAACCAGTTGGAGTGTGTGGACAGATTATTCCAGTAAGTTACATTTAGAAATAATTTTCTTTTGATTTTATTTTGATACAAAAGTTCCTTGTGTTATCATTTCTTTTAAAACTTGTGACCAGCTCACATGGACACACCAGTATTGGCCAACCAACAAAAGCTTACATTCATCAGCTCACATGGACACACCAGTATTGGCCAACCAACAAAAACTTACATTCATCAGCTCACATGGACACACCAGTATTGGCCAACCAACAAAAGCTGCTCACATGGACACACCAGTATTGGCCAACCAACAAAAGCTTACATTCATCAGCTCACATGGACACACCAGTATTGGCCAACCAACAAAAGCTTACATTCATCAGCTCTATGTGAACGCTGGATGTCATCTAGAGCAGTGTTTCTCAATCTTTTTTTTTTTTTTTTATTATGGTCCGCTTCACCCTAAAACATTTGTCAACTTAATACCTTAAGGGAAGTAGGAATATTAAAAATTGTAGTTTTCACAGTACTCTGGCATCAAAACAGTAACTCCCAGTTGTAAATCAAAGAATGATATTATTTAGATAAATATTTTATTTGAATAAATTTATTTACAAAATGAAAGAAATCTACCATCAGCTTTATTTTGTATGTGTAGCAGAGATTGAACTCGCAACCTCTTGATCATGAGTGGTGGGATTGCTGTCACCCCTGTTGGTTGAAATGGTTCGCCCGTTGAGAAGAATAAATAGCGAAGCGAGTTCTCTTGGAGAACATCTTTTTTAGTGTTGAGATACAGCTTTGTGACAAAACAAATTTTTGTGCGACTCAACAAATTTCTGTTCTCGTTATGGGATCTCTGTGACTGGTGCAGGGCTGCTGAATTGTCAGTATTTGGTATGAAAGTCATCAGAGAGAAACATAAATCCTCTTTTTTTTTTTTCCTTTTCCTTTTTTTTTTTCTATATCAAGCCAATTTTGAGTCTTTGACTGCAGATGTGTCACCTGACTGAAACCAAACTCAACCAAGTAAGATGTTAGAAAAATGAGTAAAAGCAACATCACTTTTTTCCAGAGTAGTGGCTTATAATTTTCCTCATTTATCCAGATTCTGGTAATCTCCACATTTGAACCTCGCTTGAGCTGCTCTATTATTTTGAAGTTCAATAAAACTTTCTTGTAGTTTAATATCAACTTCAGATGCATCAGCAATGAAAGTATCCACAAACCAGTCATTTCAAGTAGTATCGGAAATTCGATAGAGAATTGTCTTCCCCTGCCGCTAGGGGGTGAATCGCCAACATATGATGTTGGCGCCAAAACCAAATTTCCTCATTTATCACAGAACAGTTACCAGGGAAGGACGTGAAAATAAGCGCCTCCAGCCACCTCGCCCATAACCAGCAAACTTTCTAAGGCATTGTATCAGCAAATATTCCAAGGCTGATACAATAGCATACTAACAGAAGGCTGAAGAACGAGAAATGACTTGATGAAGCATCTTAACAACATTCCAACCAGCGACCAGAATACCCCTGTTATCACCACTTCTCCAACGAACAGTATTTAACCTCACAGATAAGTCTCCTAGCAAATACCATTAAAATTTGCAACAACACTTCTGTACTTTTTGATAATACAAGTGTCTGCATTCATATTTGTATTTGTTTCTTTCTTTCATCCGAAATAGCCAACTACGGAGAATAAGGGCTCCAACGAATCCCCGTAAATACTCTTAGTAGATCAGAGAAAAGAGTTTTCATATAATTATGCAACTGCTTCAAATGATGAACTATAGAAGGAAAAAAAAAAATAGAGGGGGGAAATAAATATTTGTTTGTTCTGCTTATGATCAGTCTTTCGATCTCCAGTCTGTTTAAGATTGGTTTGGTTTCTTTGCTCAATTATGGGGTTTCAAGTAAATGTTCTTTGTTGAGGGGGTGCAAAAAGAAGCGAGTCAAACGCCTTATTTGCAGTTGTCATCGTCTACCAGCAGCTGAAATCGCAACACTGTTACTGCCGTCACCCCACTTTTACTTATACTGCCGTTTCCCCTTATCATCCGGGCACATCAGTCAAACCTCGCGCCCGTGCACAATTCTCATGCATTCGGATGGACGCGTGTAGGCCCCAACATCCGGGCACCTGAATTGCACCTCACGTCCATCCAGCACCTAAATCTCATTTCTTTGCATTCCGGAGGGCCTGGGTTCGACTCCAGCAGGCAAGACACTCTCACTCTTTTTTCAAACGAGTACGGTGGTATTCGTTCTCTGTCACATGAACATAGACTGCTAGATCATCATCAAACAGTTCAGTAGATACAGTTGCTAAGGAAGGAAACTATGCAAACTCCTGTCTCCCAAGATTCAACCATAACAGTTTTAGTTTACTGTTAAAAAAACTAATCTGATCAGCCTCTTTGTATTGCTGTGTACATACCTATTTTTGGGAGGGTGAGTTATTGAATTATTTAGCAACCTTAAGAAAATCAGAGAATATACCCAAGGAAAGATTTATTAGCAAACAAGAGAATTACAATTAAATGTGTCCATTACAGAAAATAAATAATTACAAAAAGAAAACAAAGATTGAAAGACAAATTGGTAAAAAATACCTTAATTTGAAAAATAAATTAGGAGTTTTAAATTTTAAGAAATTGAAAACTAAAAACAGCTACATTGCATAGATCAGATTAAAATAATTACAATATGTAAATATTTCTGTTAGTAAAAAGGCTTAGATTTATTTAACATTTTAACTAAATAATAAGTTTAATATTTTATTTTAAATAATAATTATTAATTATTATTTGTGCAATCACTTAAAAAACCCTAAGAAAAAAATCTCATAACATAAAATGAGTTCTACATGAGTTTACAAAACTGAACATCAGTCAATGTTTAATTCTTCTTCTCTCTTCCTTAATTATTCATTTATTCTTACAAAAACAAGAAAGAATTTCTTGCTTTTTAAAGTAGGGTATCCATCACCTGATTAAAATGATTGAAACTTCCTGATATACAAGGATGGGCTGAAAAGTTCATCCAATGACATCATATCTGTTGCTGATGACTTTTTGACCAATGGGATCAAAGCACTGGAACATCCATGGAAGATGTGTGTGTGTGTGAACTACAAGGGGGACTATATTAAAAAGTAAACCTCATTTGATCACATTCCATAAGTATCTTTGTCAGCCTGTGAACTTTTCAGCTGACCCTTGTGTATGGTTCATCTAAGGATTCATTTGGAACATATCTACTATGGCTAATTAATTCTTACTCTATTATATTACGTGAAATTTAAAAAAAAAAATAAAAAAAAAAGGTTGCAAGGTTCTTTTTATCTGAATAAAAATGAAGAAATTATGATTTTTTTTTCTTTTTCTCCTACAGTGGAATTTCCCTCTGCTAATGCAAGCCTGGAAACTTGGTCCTGCTCTTTCGATGGGGAACACCGTTGTAATGAAGACTGCTGAACAGACCCCCTTGACAGCTCTGTACATTGCACAATTGGCTGTTGAGGTATAATTTTTTTTCCTTCTTTCTCACATACATATATGTAATAGGAAGCAATCATAATACTGAATGTTGGTTAATGGAAAACTGACTCACAGTTCATCATTACAGAGAAATAATCTGTTCTTCGAAGGTTCATTTCCCTGGAAAAATCAGCGAGCCAAATTCAAAGAAAGATAACTTTTATATATGAATCTGATTTTTAAAAATTTTGTATATTTTCAAAAGTACACTGTGTTGTAAATAGTATTTGTTTATTTATGATAAGAATATGAAAGAATAAAATCGATTTAAAAAGAATTTAAAAATAAATTACTTTTTTTTTTTTTTTTTTTTTTTTTCATAAATTTATCAATAATTTTTTCATTCCTATAAAGTTTGTTTTTGGCTTTATGATTTAAAAACAAGTAAAAAATTTGAGTAAAAAACAACAAAAAGCATAAAAACAAGTTTGGAGGAAAATAAACACTGTGTCCTAAAAACATTCACTTTTTCTCAAAAAATTATTTTGTTTTATTTTACTTTCTCCTCATAAAATTTTGCTGGTTACATATATTTGGAAAGTCTTCTCTTATTTTCATAAAATTTAAAAAATGAATGAAAGTTTTTATTTTTTTACAATCATGATCTGGAGTGCTTAATTGATAGTAAAATTAAATAGTTTAAGTTGCAGTTCTTATTCTCAGTCTAGCATAAACTCCTTTTTTTTATTTGACCTACTCAAAAATACACCTGTAAACAGATTGAATAATTAAAAAAAAAAATTCTGTTTTGATTTATATTCTTCACGTTTTGGACTTAACCTCATAAATATTCTAAATTTACATAGGTCTAACTTCAGAAATTTTTATTATTGTATAAATCTTTATAATTGTATTATTAATGTGTTCTCACTGAAATCACATTAGTTTTAATGCATATATCTTTTTCTTTTAAATTTTTTATATCTAAATTTACATTTCTGATAATATCTTCTGTGTTGTTTAACATCCTTTTATTTGGTATTTGTAGGCTGGTTATCCCCCAGGAGTCTTAAACATTGTGAATGGTTATGGCCCAACTGCTGGAGCTGCTCTGGCCCAACATATGGATGTTGACAAGTTAGCATTCACCGGATCGACAGAGGTATTTGAAAGAGAAATTATTTTAACATTATTACATTAATTTAAAATCTTTTTATGATGTTAAAGAAGCTTGTATTTTACGTTTTACTCTTGTAAAAGTTTTAAAATCTTATCACAGATGAATGTAAGAATAAAAAAAGTAGATAAGGTCTATGCATATTTATGTGTAGGTGTATGTGTGCGTATAAAAGGAATAGAATGAAGTTATAGGGGCTGTAGGGATTGAAGGGCTGGTGTGACTGAGGGCTGTCCACATTTTTAAAAAAAATCACAAAAACCAGATGTCTGTGTGTGTGTCTGTTAGTCAAGGGGAGTTGGGAAAGCAATACAAAGTGTAAGACTACCTTGAATTGAGGCCACTTAAAGATAAATATCTGACTAATTTTAAGAGAAATTGGGTCCCAGAAAATTAATGGTTGGAAAATTGGCCCCCGGCAAACAAGAAATAAATTAATGTGTGCAATTGGAGTCTTAACTGTACAAAAAAAGTCATGGCCGATTTCTGGGTGATCAAATCAGGGGCAGGGGATAGTGATGAATTCTGCATATATACAAGCCAGCACCGAACCCGAAACCGGATTCAGAATGGCAGTCAGTGAGAGCATTGTTCTAGTGGATAGTTGATAGATAGCAAATAAGCAAAACCCACATTGAAGCCAGTCAGATTTGTAAATTCCAGCAATCGACTTATAGTTAAGAGAACATTCTTGCCAGCTGACAATATAAATGTAAGTGCCCTCTGCTCCACCACAAACTGCACAAAGTGTCATACCTTCCCTCTCCATTTGCATCCTATCATTAGATCTTTGTTGTGTTTTTCTTTTATTTGTGAACCTGTTTCTTGCCAGCACAGAATATTACAAAGTGGGGCCATTGTGTAATGAAGGCACACAAGTTGCAGTGCAGGTATTCTCACAAAATTTTTTAATGGTGTAAACATCATTAACAATAAACTATATACATTTCTGTGATTTCTAAATATTTTGTAGACCTTAACTTTGGGATTACCCCCATAATTTATTCCAACCAGCAAATTCCACCACCTTATCTGTGAGATATTTTCCTACTCGACCTCAAAATAACTCCACCTCAGAATCAAGTTTGAATGTGTTTTCAGTTTTTTTTTTGTGTGTGGAGCTCAGACCAAGGGTATCTAAGAATTAAAGTAACTACTGAATCACGTAAATAGAAAAATCTGTACAGTTCTATTTATAATATGTCTATATTATTTAGTGTTTCTAATTGTTTTAAGCTATTTTTATCATTTATGTTTTTTGAAGCAACTAAATATCTGAGGAAATTTAGATTTTCCATCTCCTCAACATTCAGTTATTTATTTATTTATTTTCAGATTGGTCAGTTGGTAGCCAAGATGGCAAGTGAAAGTAATTTGAAAAGGCTGACCTTAGAATTGGGTGGCAAAAGTCCAAACATTGTGTTTGCTGATGCAGATAGTAAGTTGTAGTCATCTTAATTTTGGTTAGAACTATTGTCTAAGATTTTTTTAAAGATACACCATCATGATATGATTATATGAAATTACAATGTGCTGTGAAATATTTTAACCTTTTGAAACCATAAGTCTGATAATTTGGGCTGAGTGTTATTTTCTGTTGTACACCTTTTGAATATTTTAAGTTCCAGTAGATCACATCATGGGGTCGGTTTAGCTTGGTCGGTAGAGTGTTCGGCTAGGAATCACAAGGTTCTTGGTTCGATACTGGCTAACTCAGCATATATATATGTAGCACGGGGATCTGTGCGGTAAAGTGAGGAGCTGATGGTAGGTGTGGCGCTCCACCCCAGATGCTAAAATAATCTTCTCGCTGTCTGGCTGATACCGACATTAGGCTGCCCCGACAACTTTTACTTTACATCAGATGATCATAGACTGTATTTTGTCATTTGGAATATCCTACATCAGCATTCAGCCCTTCCACATTTGAAGCCACTCTGTCTATTGCTTTGCCAGAAACTTTAGTTCTCTCAGTCGCTTGCCAGGTCTTAGGACTCCCAGTCCTGCATTTTAGAGGTCTGCCCACAGCTTACCAAGCAAGTTTGAGCAGTGTTGGCTCATTCATGTCTGGTAGTTGTTTGACCTTATTACAGCAAATTCCAGGGATTTTTGTGCAGATGCTTCTTTGGGCATCCGTAATACATGACCAAACATGGACTATTGTAATAGCACCACCCTTGTTGATAGCGGAATGGTGTTGCACATCTTGTACAGAGACTTGTTGGAGATTAGGCTGTTTACACATTGGTGGCAGGCATCAAGCTTACCTATAGCTGCCTTTGAAGTTGCCCAGCTGTTAAATTGTAAATCATCAAAGATACACATGCTGCATCATATAGGTGTAATATCTTTGTGTAACAGGTTTACTAGGGGAAAAAAAAATGAAGCTGCTGGAATAATCTTGTAAATTCACAATCTTTGATTTCTTACTTTAGATCAGGATTCTGTTGTAGTGTAATGGGATAATGGATGCAGGTGCTGCGTCCGGAGATGGCTGGGGTTGAGGCAGGTGGACCTGGCAGTCCTAGGGAAATAATTAAATTCCCATTACTAGCTAGGTATAAGCTGGGACATGGTATCCCGATGTTTTTGTTTATAAAGAAAAGTTTAATTGTATAAATAAGTCCGCCAGAAAACAAGACTGCACGGCGACTATAGGGGTCAGTTTCTTTGATCTGACTCACCAGATGGTTTAGGGGTGACCACAAGGTGGAACACGTGTTCGTGGGATTCCAGAATGTGTAAGAATATTTGGGAACGGTCTCTGTTCTGGAATATTCTAATCTAGAAAATATTTAAACACCTGGGTTGGGCTGAGTCAGTTGGGTTTGGAGAGTTGAACTAAGTCAGTCAGACTGAAAGAGTTGGGTCGAAACGCTGATACATAGAAAGTCAAGCATAGGATTTGGGACTTATCGACTGGACGAACTAAGTTAATTATACCCAATGACTGTAGGTTTATTAAGCCGAACTTAAGAAAGATGTAATAAGTTTCTCCTCTCTCTCCCCCTCTCTCTCTCCCCCTCTCTCTCTCCCTCTTTCTCTCCCTCTCCCACTCTCCCTTTCTCCCCCCTCTCTCAAGAATAAGAAACGGCCTAATTTAATAAATTAATTGAAAAACATATAAGCTCTTGTTTAATCATTTGTCACTATGAGAAGTCTACTACGAAAAGAGTTTATGAATGAACAAAACAAAACAGTGAACAAGCCGACTCACCCCCAAACTGAAAGTGGGATATTCTGTTTCCATAAGGAAATTGAGCGTAAAAAACTTAATCGCCCATGACGAAAGGCACACGCTTCAACTGACCTCCCTCCTCCTTGGCCGACCATAACGAGATACCCCCTGACCACAGGAAGGCCAAACACTGACTACTAGAAATTCGTGTTGATAAACAAACCCCAGAGTTTGTGTTCCGACATGTTGCGGCAGCGTGCCTTGTAAACGCCTTTGGTGAGCAGTGGCTAGCACAGTTCAGCAGCTGCAGAGCAGGGTACGTTACACTGTTATCCACACCAACACACAAAACCTCAGTACACACAAGAAGTAAAGACTATAACAGGGTGTCAAGTCCTTCGTCGTCATGCACAGTAATGGAGCTAGCAGGTTACATTAAATCAATATGCATGCAAAGCCTATAGGAGAACTGCCCCAGCCCACGTCCATTCGCCTGTTTTTTAAAATGTCTCTGTCATCTTATGCAAATAAGTCTACAGCATAAAAATGGCAGTTTGGCGAATGGCTCTAAGAGAGTAGATTGGCACGCAAGACAGTGAACGCATTTAGTTCCCAGTAAGTCACTGTCACTTCTATTACACTTTGTTAAAGGAATCTTTGATCTGTGGGTCCATATCTTCTACATTAAGATAATAATAATAAATAGTTTAACAGTAAATTTTGTATTTAGAATCTGCACTTAGATTTTGGCATAAACCTGAGGAAGGTTGTATGTATGACACAACGTGTAGCTGCAAGTGTTGTAATATGCAACATGCAGGTGCAAGTGTGTGTGTGATTATGTAAATAAGTAGATATGTGGGTATGAGGATTAAGACAAGCCACATATAGGTATATATATGTGTGTGTGTGGACCAGAGACAGTGGATTATACATGTATATCTGTGTGTGAGTGTGTGTTAGGGATCACCAATTCGTTCACGTGATCAGTTTAGGCCATCTTGAATAAAAATGGAAATAAAAATTTCTGAACTTTGTTTATCAAAAATCTCGTAAAAAACAATTAAAGATCGTACAGGGTTGTTACAAAGAAAAACAGTTAATTCAAAGATCAAATTATCCGATTGGGAAAAATTACATCGTTATCTTAAAAAATAAATAAACGTATCCATATTACATGCGAAAGGGTAATTTTCAGGCCGCAATTTAGACAGAAAAAAATACATACTATTACCCTCTTACGATTAAACAAATACATATGGGCGAATGTAATGGACATACTTTTAGCCAAAATTTACTATTAAAATGAATAAAATCTTTAAAAACTCTAATATTAGAATTTACTATTAAAATGAATAAAAACTTGAAAAAATTTAATATTAAAATTTCACGTGAAATTGATGTTAAAAAAAATGTCTTCGGTTTTGGTATTAATTTTTAAAATCGAAAATGAAATGAAAATTTGAATATTTTTTTCTAAGAAAAACTGATAAAATAATCAATATATACTTACCTTTTATTCTAATTCTTCGAAAAAGTTAAATAAAATAATTTTTACGCTAAGAAAAACAAATTTTGCTTACTGAGAAGCGTCTCGTCTCTTTGTATGAAAACAAAACAAATATGTCAGTTTTGCTCTTCCATATATTCTAAGGATCACACATTACTATTCAACAATAAAAATTACAAATTCATTTAAAAATATTAATTTAGCTCGGATCAGACCAATTTTTAGTTCACCTGAATTCTAAAATTCATATATTTAAATATCCGTGAAAAATTCGATTTTTTTCACGCAGAAAAAAAAATATATTTAATTTATTTCACACAGAAAATAAAAATATTAAAGCACACAAGATTGAAAATTAATTTCTTAAAAAAATTTTTTTTTTTTTTGACAATTTAATAGAATATAGTACATACCAATTACAAAAGCAAAAAAAAGTTTTCAAATATTAATATTATGACATTTTTTTGCACTTTTTATTTCCGATTTCATTAATTTTTCCTAAAAAAACTACAGCATTGTACGTTATACAATTTCATTGATATAGTTATTCAGACTCTTATCTTTATAGAAAAAAAGTACAAAATTTTTCTGACACATCATTTTTTTTATCTCATAAAATAAAATAGTGGGGTGGGGGATAGACCTCGTAAAAAACTATTTCCCCATATATATTTTAGAAAAAAACTATTTCAGATATATTTACATCCAAAGGAAATTTTTGTGAAAATCAGACTATTAATTGATTTTTCATAGAATTTTAAAAAAAAAACCTCTGATCGTAACTTGTTTTTAGCTACATTAAATTTCAGTTGATTTAACAGTGCAAAAATGAAAACATTGTTTTTCAATTATAATTTTCATTATTTCTGTAAGCTGAAAATTTAAAAAAAAAATCATCAGGAGTTTGTTTAATGTTTTTTCTTTCGAATGGAAAAACAATTTTCAAGAAAATATTAGTTTTTCTGCAAGTTTCATTGTGTTAAATATAGGGGGGGGGTAAATTTCACAGGGTAAAATTGGTGGTACCTAGTATATATATAATATATATTATATATATATATATATATATATATATATGTGTGTGTGTGTATGGTCTTGACGATCACAGGGGCTTGATGTGAGTGCTTGGTTAAGAGTGGTCTTAGGAGAAGCAATAAAAATATATAGGCGACAACTGCTCTGTTTTTGAATAGATACAAATTCAGATAGGGATCAGCTGTGGGTGGTCTTCTAACAAAGGGATTTTCAAATCCTGCGGTTGATGTCGAAATCTTGCGAGAATGAGATTGGGGACAAGAATTAAAAGTGGGAGGAGGAATTGAAGATCAGTTCAGTTTGGATCTGAGAAGGAAGAATTTTAATTTGGGAGCCGAGCTGAGCAGTTTAAAAGAGTTGAGGATCAGATCAAAAACTAGCAGCTCCTGATTTGACAGAGAAGGGGGGGGGGTCCCCTCCCCTTGGATCGACAAACACATAGAACATAGCAGCAGCGATAGGAAGAATGACTGAATAAGGAGTAAAATGAAAATAAATGCGTCAGTCATACTCTCTCAGTCTCTCTGTCTATTATAGAATGTAAACCCTAAGTTAACCTCTTGTTTGTTACTCTTTCTCTCTTTGGTTGTTTGTTTGATTGTTCTCTTTGACAGGGTTCTTAGCCCTCCGAGGGCAGTTCAAATCCAGATATGGAAAACTGTCAATTTTCTATACAGCAGGTTTCCCTTCTCTATAACTTTGAGGTTTCCAAGGTAAGAGCAAATTGGCATTAATGCTGTTATGGGTGTTGCCAGATTGAAGATGTCTTGCTGCCTTAGGGACTCCAACTCCAGTTTGTTTTTCTTCAGTTTTTATTCTTCTAGACTGGTTGCCTTACCAATGCTAGGTGCCAAGCCTGCTTTACTATTTACCTGAGAGAAGAAATGGATTCATGACTTTCTCAAAATAGAATCTTAGCTGTAGCACTGAATTGATTTATATCACAATTTCTAACTATTTTAGAATAACATAAAAACATTTCTTTTTCTCTTGTAGTGGATCATGCAGTTGAGACCAGCCATTTTGGTTTGTTTTTCAACCAGGGTCAATGCTGCTGTGCTGGTTCTAGAATCTTTGTTGAAGAAAAGATCTACGATGAATTTGTTGAGCGTAGTGTTGAAAGAGCACAGAGGAGAGTAGTTGGTGATCCTTTTGATGCTCTCAGTGAACAAGGACCGCAGGTATGTACTGTAAATATGCTCGTTTCTATCTCTTTTTCTCTCCATTTATTGTTTACTAAAAACTATCTCAAAATGCCTTGATTATTAACACAAGTTATCTGGGATTGCATATGTATCAGATATTATTGAATACTCTTATTATTATTATTATTATTATTATTATTATTATTATTGTTATTCACCCCTGGAGAGTTTTTTTTTACAACAGCACCAGCTGGTGATCTCTCACTTGATGCTGAGTGACAGTAAGTCTCCTCAGATCTCCAGGACCCTTCTGAGTATTCTAGCCAATCTTAACAATGCTGTTCTTTGGATGGTCTTGATTCTTCCTCTGATTTTCAATTCATCCAGACTTTTTTCCAAACCATTGGGGACCATTCCAAGGGTGCTAATTGATACAGCCTTTACCTTCATATTCCACAATTTTTTCAGTTCTCTGGCAAGGTCCAAGTATTTGTCTATCTTTTTGGTTTCTTTTATTAATTTTTTAATGTATGGATTTTTTAATGTATGATATTTTTTTCATGAATTAGGCCTATTAACTTTTCTGGTTAAAACCAATGTTAAGAAAAAATAAAACAGATATTTTCATGCGTCCACATTACACAGCCCTATCCTTCTCAAGGCGTCGGCACTGTGCTCTGTTACATGTAGGTAAACTCCTTCAAACAACAAAGATTCTGACAACTACCATGGGTACAAGATAGGTTTATTCACCATACGAAGGGGTAAAAGCTGAAACTTAAAATACAATTTACAGTGACAATAAGAAAGAAATAATACAGCAAATTAATAGGCTAAGTTTGCAGAGACAAGAATCTTTGTCTTTCTTGGATGAGGCTCAGCATGGAAAAGAAAGAAATTAAGGGCAGGCTGTGAAAGGGGAACAAAATCAGTGTCTTAAGGGATTTGTCCCGCTGGTTAAAATAGGCTACTAAGGAGGGTAACTCTAAGGGTTAATTATCTAAATGCGTAACGTGACAGATACCTTCTTAGGAAGTCTCAGTTTTTTATTGTAAGAACTTTTCTTTAAAACTAAACTTTATAACTTTAAACTTTATATATGATAACTTTATATTCACTTAAAATTAATGTTTTAAGATTGTTAAAATCAGATTACTTAAAAATGTCCTGTAATGGTTTATTGCTCCCTTAAAATCCCAACTCACCACATATTGATGACCCTAGTATCAAATAAGGCTTTGATTAATTAACATACAAATGGCAGTGTACATTATGGTGTAATTCACTACTTTGTTACAGAAGCAGAATATAATGGATTTTTGAAGTATGTCGCTTCTATTAGCATTCCCAGTTGATTTTTTTATTTGGGGTTATTGTTATTTAATCACGTTAGTTATATAGAGCTTTGTAAATGGAGTTCAAAACTGTTTGAATTATACAAATATCCCCAGTAGTTCAAAAGTTATGAGAATTTAAGCCTCGAAATTGGGGTAAAAAAGTGGACATGATTTTGATAAAAAATCTGTCAACTCTTGAACCATTTCAGAACAACAAATTCAGTATTTTCTTCACCATTTCTTTATTTTTGAAGAAATTTTGATAGAATTTTACATAAGAATGCAAAGTTTTATGTTCTTTTGGATTCTGGTCTTAGATTTTATGTATCTCCATGCTAGAACCCATTATTTGGGGAATAAAAAGTAGGAATGTCAAGATTTTTTTTTTTTTTAAAGTTTACCACAAGATAATTCAACATTTTCATATTTATACTGCATGTATACACATATGTAATATTAATTTAAATATATAACATCACTTTGAATTTAAAAATACATTTCTAAATGCTTATGTTGAATTACATAAAAGAAATAGATTACCTATTTACATATGTTTTCACACAAACATCTCTCGTAATTTCAAGTTATTTTTTTTTCCAAAATTGAAACGGACGTAAAAAATAATTCAATTGTTAAAAACACAAGTTAAATATTTAGAAAGATTGTTATTTTATTTTCAACAATATAAATATTTTAAAAATTGGACGAGAAATAAGCGATGAATTTAAACTTTATTGTCTTTATAAACAATGCCTAACTGATAGTTTAACGTTACGCCGTACGCCTGTCGGACAAATAAATTGTTTGGTTTTTTTTTCTCAAAATACAAACTTTTGAAGCAAATCCGGAATGGTATAGCAATCTTTACATTTTACAAATTATATATCAAAATAATTCTGAAACTTTCTAATATCACGGACAAAGTGCTTCTTTTTTGCTTCTAATACACATTTTGAACAAATAGCCTTTAAGTTTGCACTATAGTATTTTTACTTCTATGGGTCCTAGAAACAAAAAAAGGACCCGTTTGTACTTCCAGGGGTCTTCTTATTGAGTGAAAAGTTTCAAGAATATTGATAAAGATTAGCCACTTAGATTTTCCAAAGAAATGTAGAGTGTAAAATGTATTCTCGGAAAAAAATTCCTATCCCACATTTTTGGTTGTTTGAAGCAAAATACGTTTTTAACTCGCTTTAAAAAATTATTCAATTTATAAAAACACATACAAATTACAATTTAGAGAGATTATTTTATTTTTTATACAACCATATAAATATTTTTAAGATTGAACCATAAATATACGAGAAATTGTGATTTTAAATCAATAAGGTCCGATTTGTGACGTCAGTTGACAGGGTGTTTTTTACATCCGAAAGTCACGTAAATTCGAGTTTTTTCTTCAAAATCCAAACTTTCAGAGCAAATCCCGAACGGTATAGCAATCTGTAGATTTCACAAATTTTATACAAAAATAATTTTTAAACTCTCTAATATTACGGACATAGTGCTTTTTTTTTTTTTTTTTGCTTCTCTTATATGTTTTAAGCAAATAGCCTTGAACTTTGCCCTCTCATATTTTCATTTCCACGGGTCCTAGAAACAAAAAAAAATCCCGTTTGTACTTCCAGGTGTCTTCTAATTGAGTGCAAAATTTCAAGAATATTGATAAAGATCAGCCACTTCGATTTTGAAAAACAAAACAGTGTGTAAAATTTATCCTTAAAAAAAACGGTCATATTTTTGTTTTCAGGTGTTCGACCAAAAATATGGTTTTAACTCGCTGTAAAAAATAATTCAATTGATGAAAATTGATAAAAATTACATGTTTAGAAATATTATTCTATTCTCTTTCCAACCATATAAATATTTTAAAGATTGGTTAAGAAATACTCGAGTAATTGCAAATTTAACTGATTGAGGTCGTAAATTTGAAAATGTTAGCGTTTTTCAGCTAAATGCTTGTAATGCTACTTGTATAGGTGCCACATATTAACTTTAAAGTTCATATATGGCACCTATACAAGCTAATGTTTAAACTGGTTAAATGTGTATATTAGATGTATGGATAAATTATGAAATTGGTGTGTACTAATGCTGCCCTGGAAAATGATTTTCTAAAAAGAGTGGGAAACCTGACAGATTACCAATCATATGGAAATTTGATCTTTCTGATAGTGAGAATTCTTCCAAGCTGTAGCCATGTTAGTGCTACTGTATGGCTTTACCACTTAAAATTTAATGAAACACTTGAAAAAAAAGAACTTAGATGAGAACTATAGAAGGATATGGCATGGTGTCTTGAACAAGTTCTGGAAGCAGCAACCCACAAAAAAGCAGTTAATCAGCTTTTTTAAAATAAGTTTTTACTCTAGAATATCAGTCTCCTATTTTGAGAGAAACACTGAAAAATTATACCAGGTTATCTAAAAAGGTTAAACCTGTTTTGGTATCACAGGCTGAAAGCCTAATAAACAATCTAAGCCATGGCAAGTGTGTATGTATAAATTTGTTTATACTATTTAAAAAAATTTTTTTTTTTTATAAACACTTGTTTTATCTATGATATTTGAAATGCACATTTTAAAATTTCATTTTATTTTTATTTAGTTATTTTACTATATTTTTAATTTCTAAAATTCTTTTCCCATTAGGTTGACAAGGAACAGCTTACCAAAATTCTTTCGCTTATTGATAGTGGTAAAACTGAAGGAGCCAAGTTGTGTACTGGCGGCACCAGGCTGGGAGATAGTGGCTACTATGTAACACCTACTGTGTTTGCAGATGTAGAAGATAATATGAGAATTGCAAAAGAGGAAGTAAGTAACTTTTACAAATATCTATTAGAAATTAGTTATTTTAGTGGGTTGATTTAAAAAAAAAAAAATTATTTTATTTTAAGAATGTTTACATATGTATATATTAATATGCTTTTACCTACCTATGTGTGTCATACCTTGTCATTACATAAATATTCCGTTTTGATTTATAAGATATGAATGCATGTGTTCAAGTTTTATGCTCTGTCATCAACTCCGATAAATAATGGACCATATTTTTGTAATTGTGTGAAAGGAAAGAAAGAAAGCGAATATGTAGTCAAAAAATATCTGTGCTGTTCAACCAAATATAAAAGTAAATTTAAGTCGTTGGGGTGGCCTAAAGTCGGTATCAACCAAACAGCAAGGGCTTTTCACTAGCGCTAGTCCAAGGAGATTGTTTTGTCATCTGAGGTAGAGTGCTACAGCATATGAGTAGCACAAAGATCGACCATATATATATATATATATATATATATATATATATATATATATACTTTCAAAGAAAGAAAAACTTAATAAGTTTTTTTGTTTTTTTCTTTCTTTCTTTGAAAGTTAAATATTACTCTGTATATAATCTAATTTATTGATTTCTCTTTAGGGATTTATAAAAATCCTTGTATGAGTATATGTTTGCACCTACAAGGGCATACAGTATGGTTATACAGTGATATTTCGAAGATCCCAAATAGAATCATCCCTTACAACCAGTCATTTGGATTACCTTACATTTATTTATTTATATATATATATATATATATATATATATATATATATATATATATATATGAATTAAAAAATTAAATTTCTTCCAAACCAAATACATCAACTTTATTGACACAATCAAGTTGATGTATTTGTTCCACATGAGAAAATTTGCTGGTTGTATCATGTTCTGTTTTGTTTTTTGTTTGTTGCTGGCAATGAAAGGTGGAGCACTTAACCATTCCAAAAGAAAGTAATGCTGTATATATAGTGAGATCAAAAAAGAAGTCCTCTACTACGAGCTTGTTCTGGAGAAGCAAACAAATAATTATGCAGGAATTCCTTAGATTTTGTATATAGAACGGACCAAATATAAACTGTTTGGCTTTAAATATTTAATCGAATTGACCCTTTTTCTTAGGATTTTCTCTTCTATATGACTTCATACACAGAGGAAAGATGGAGCAAATACTTCTTGCTTATGGTCTCCCCAAAGAAACTGTTAATGCTGTAAGTGAGAATTCTTCCAAGCTGTAGTGGTGTCAGTCCCACTGTATGCCTGTACTACTTGGACCCAAATTAAACACTTAGAGAAAAAGCTAGATAGGAACTGTACAAGGATGCTGCATGTTGTCTTGAACAAATTCTGGAAGCTGCATCCCATTAAAGAACAGCTGTATGCCCAATTGGCTCCTATCACACAAACCATCTAGGGAGAGATGGGCATTTTAACCAAAAAAACGACTTTGTTTTGGTTTCCTCTGGACAGCAGAAAACTGCACTGAAATTTTTTACCAAACCAAAACCATTCAGTTTAGTGCTATTACTACTGAGCTATCATATCCAAGAAAACACCGCTGAAAATGACTTTCAGATTTTTATAAAATTAAATTCTAATAACATTTATACTATTGTAAGAGGAAAAGATTGTACAAAAATTGATAAAAACATTTGTCTATTTTTTTTTTTTTTTAATAAATGTGAAATCTATTTTTTTACAAAAGAAATGAAGGAAGAAAAAAAAATACAGCTGATATGATAATCTATTTGTTTCAGTTATCAAAGTTAAATGTTTTAAAATATACTTTTTGTAGTAAAAGTAAGTAAACAAACAAAATAGTGAGTAAAAATAGAATAGTTACCAGTTTCGCCTTCCCTTAATGTTAAATTTTATGAAGTTTAATTTTTTAAGGGTTAATACTTTTTTGGTAAGCCAGTACACCGATCACAAAATAGTTATTGTAAACAAGAAAAATGAAAAATTTAAGTAGCCATATTCAAAGATAGTTAAAGGGAGATAAATGCATAAACATTTTTACTTTTTTGGTAATATTTTCTTAGTTTTGAATAAGAACTCTGTGCCGCACAAAAGACTTTTGGCAAAACTCTCTGCAATGGGTGTGAAGGATGATCTTTTTAACTGGTTAAATTTCTTCATTCTAAACCGGAGAGAGGTAGTTACAGTTCTTGGGCAACACTCCTCACCATATGAGATATCATCTGGGGTACTTGGCCCTCTTTTGTTTGTTGCGTATATCAATGATATAGATGCTAAATTAAGGAATACCATAGTACTGAAGTATGCCGATGACATCAAGCTGTACCTTGAGATAAAAAAGACAGATCCTGAACGCTGCAGATCTTTATTGCAGTCAGACCTGGACACAGTGCAACAATGGATCACTGAATGGCAAATGAAGTTGGCTGTGGACAAATGCACCGCCATGCATTTTGGGAAGAAAAACCCATCATACATATACTCCCTCCACAACACTAATATCAAGGAATCTTCTTGTGAACGTGATCTGGGTATTACTGTCAGCAGTGATTTACGTTGGACAAAACACATCGCTAAAATTGTCAAAAAGGCCGAGGGTGTCCTGGCATCACTCAGCAAAAATTTTGTCAGCCGCTCACCGGCTATCTATTTAAAGCTGTACAAAGCTATGTTGCGGCGACACTTGGAATTTGCATCACCAGTCTTGAACCTCTATCTTAAAGTCGGAAAACAGCACTGCTCACGTGACTTTTGGAAACACTTCTTTACGCTCAGAATTGCGGAGGCATGGAATAAGCTTCCCGCGTCTGTTGTAGGCTGCCGAAACACTGAATCTTTCAAAGCCTCCATGCTTCCTGTAATCCGCCGACACTATGCCTGATGACCCTCTCCACACACATATGCACACGCATATTACTACTGTAAACTGTTCATGTTCCTGACACTAATACATTATTCTGTGTACTTGACACGAGACTTTGATGAGTTGTGGTGCACCTGAGCACTGTACACAATAAATTTAATTATTATTATTATTAATATACGGGTGGCCATAAAGTAAGATTTTTTTTTTTTTTTTTTTCCGAAGTGCATCATAAGGGGAGATAACTTTTAATAAAAAAGGGAATAACTTAAGTCCTTTTTAATCTTGCATAGATGGAAACGAGACCGTTAGTAATAATTTTTAAATATATAAAAATCTTGGAAAATATGTTGCGCGAAATTGTGCATATTTAAACTCATCAATTCAAAGAAAAATATCGTTTTTAAAATTACAAAAAATCATGCTGCATAAGTGAGGGAGGGCCTTTCTGTGACTGGTCATAGCAATCATGTTTTGCACCCAGTAGTTTTGGCATTCATATTCAACAGACACCCTGGACCAGCTCCACAACAAAGTTGAAAGAATTCATGTTTGAGAGGATAGATGATAGAAGATACCAGATATCATTGTTCTCCCTCCATCAGATTGGTAAGTCTCTCCAACTTGACTGTATAAATAGGAAGGACATTTATATTGTTAGTCTTTGTTTTTTTATATTATAAACTTTTAGAATCAAATTAAGTTTTCATTTATTTGTTGTTGTTGTCAGTCTTAGGATAACTGCTAGACTAGCATGAACGATAAAGTTCAAATTGACCTCCTCCTTCTTTTCCAGATCTTTGGACCTGTAATGCAGATTTTGAAATTCAAAAATGTAGATGAAGTAATTGAAAGAGCCCATGACACGATTTATGGCTTAGCTGCTTCAGTTTTTACAAAAGATTTAGATAAAGCTCTTTATATGTCCAATTCTCTCCGTGCTGGAACAGTCTGGTAAGTTTGCTTAATGATTTCATTTGTAGCTTTTACAAATTCATCAAAAGTAAAATTTGTAAAATTTAGATAAAAAGCAAATATTTATTTATTTATTTATTTATTTATTTTTTTACCAAGTAACTAATAGGCACCCTAGCCAAGATCAGATTTGAAAGGAACTAAATTTTGCTTTTCACTTGTTGTTAGTAAATAAAATCAACAGCCAATACAAACCAAAGACACGTTTTTATACTAAAGTAGTTTTTATTTTAATAAAAAAATTATCTGAAAAAATTAATTTTGCTCTAAAAATAAACTGATATTGTTATTTATAAAAAATAACTTTAAATGAAAGACGCATTTTTATATTAAAATACTTTTTATTTAATCAGAATCAGAATAGGAATCCAAGGAAATCAGAAGTTTTGCTTATTAATCAGAAGTTGACAAATATTTTTCAACACTTACAATAATTTTTATAAAAATTATGAAAAAATATTAATTCTTAATTTGATCACATACACGTAATCAAATTAAAATTTGATAGCAAAATCTTTTTTAATAAATACTTTTTAATTTTAAACTAATATTGTTATTGGGGTTTTTTGGGGTTTTTTTTTTTTTGGTTTTTAAAAAAAAAATTTTTTTTTAAATTATAAACTTTAAACAAAAGACACGTTTTTATATTGAAATAGTTTTATTTAATCAGAAGAGAAATGCAGATATGTTTATTTAAATAAAAATTGTTTTTACATTTTTTAATTTTTTTTTTTAGGTTTATTTAAATAAAAGAATGTTGTTCAGAAATGGTATTACACAATTTATAAAATTTATTTTTCATGTCTCTACGTGGATTCTTATCTGAAATAATATTGTTATAATGTCAATAACAATATTAGTTTATTGTTGGTGGAAAATTATTTTTTAACATATACTAACAACAACATGAAATAACTCATTTTTTTTTATTAACTATCCGTAGAGGCAGATGGAAAATAAATAGACATGTCTTTCGTTTTAAGTTTTATTTTTTTTAAATAACTATATTAGTTTATCTTTAGTGCAAAATTAATTTTTTCACATATGCTAACAACATGAAATATTTTTTTTTATCAAAATCAAAAACTACTTTAGTATAAAAACGTGTCTTTGGTTTTTATCGGCTGTTGATTTTGTTTACTAACAACCGGTGAAAAGCAAAATTCAGTTCCTTTCAAAACTGATCTGGGCTAGGGTGCCTATTGGTGACTTGGTCTGATTTTTTAAAACTTTATGGCTGTTCTACAGGATGGCCCAAAAGTCTTGTGACCTCCTGCCAAATATATAACTCCTAATTAGTTATAAAGTCAGCAGAGTAATTTATTGTCAGTATCAGGTGTCAGTCAGGTGGAGTGCCACACCACCTCCTCACTTTACTGCACAGATCCAAGCTGCACTACTCATTGATCCAGGGATATTGTGCTTCCAATGTGGATTCTCTTCTCGACGAAGCTAAACTGGCCACCATTGGAAAAGAAATAGAAAATTCTATTATTAGTATTATAATATATTAGTATTATAATATATTATAATTGATAATATTATAATTGATATTCTATTATTAAAACAAAAAATAATGCAAGTTAAAATAAGATGTACGGGGTGACAAGACTTTCGGACCATTATGTAGATTAAAGGGGCTTAACTATGAATTATCTGATATTTAAATATGCAGTAGAACCTTGTTATCTGTAGTAGATAGGTTTCAAGAACCTACCCCCTGTGGTTGGGGAAATCAGAGGATAATAGTGAATCAAATATAATTTCACACTATTTTAAAAAGTTTACAGTTTCTCTTGGGCATATCAGAATTGTCTGCATCAGTACTCCTACAATTTGGTGCTATTATTAATAAAATACCCATTATTTTTACTAGAAAAAATATGTGCCTCCAGTTACAAGTATTTAAGTTTTAATTTAATCAAATATATTAAATTAGAAAGACTAACAAAACTAAATAAGAATGTATATAAAATGATTAATTTTTAATTTGATTTTAATTGATTTCTAAATAAAATTATACATAGGATTGTTTTTGATAAATTTGAGAATAAGAAAATAATATAAGAAACCAATAACACCAAATAATTATTTATCAAATCTGGTTATGTTAAAAATAGTATGCAAATTATCCACACCATATACTATGTAAACCTTTATTTCTTAGTGATATTGTAGGATTTTAAATGCCTTACTAACATGGGCTGTTTTGAGCCAAATTTAACTCGACCAGACTTCAATACAGAAATTAATAAATAAAATGCTAATATGAATTAATTATTTAATAATCATTGAGAATATAACGTAAATAACTAAGGGAATTGTGCTATTGGTAATCATATAGTTTCTGTTACAGACACACAGACATATAATTAACATAAAATTTGTTAATTATTATTAATTTTTACTTAGTATTTTTCTTCATCTTAATTTTAGTGACTTTTTACTTGGTCATTATCATAGATCATTATCTCTATAGCAAGGAACCATGCATATCAGAAAGCACAATAAAGGATAAGCTTTAGGTGAAATTCAAACTGACATCCCATTTTTGCTTTGGGTTTGAAAATTCAAATCTCTGCAAGAGTTTATCCTTGTTGTTGTTTTCGATATGTACTGTTTCTTTATTAGGAATAACAATCTGAGTGATCTTTGAATTTTGAAGTGGGAAGCAATCAAAAGAAGATGAAGAAAAATACTAGTTAAGAATTAATGATAATAAAAGATCTCTCTTGTTATTAAGTGTAAATTAAGAGGAACACTGGCACTGCAATATGGAAATTGATGTTTTGGGCTCAGCAGTATTTTACTCCATAGAGTAAACCTATTTGATGATGGAGGGGAGGAAATCCAACCACCACATTTATAAATATGTTTGACTTGCTCAAACTAAAAAAGAAAAAGATTAGACAAAAACGTTCTTATTAATCAATAAATGATTTGGGCTTTTCTCAGGATCTGACTGTTAATTAATGAATGTTAAAGTGTCCATTAGAAATAGTATAGACTGCACTAACCCTTTGAAATGGACTATTCCAAAGATTTCTGTCTTAAATAGACTAAGTTTTTGGAAGCAGATTCCTCTTAACTACTTATATAGGTCACTATTACTTTTTGACTATTAATACTTTGTGGTGGGTGGAATTTTTATACTGATGACTGTCTTTGATGGCTTTGAAGATATTTGAATTAATTAATTTAAAAAAATGTTTTCTAAATACTCTTATTAAAAATTCATGCCTATGTTTTTTTTATATTGTTTTGAAATATTAAAATAGTTTTAGTTTAATAAAAGTTTTACTGATTGGATAAGTGACACTTAATGGTGAAGTTCTACTGTATTTATTAGTTATTTGATTATATACTATATTTTCAATTAGTCTTGATAATTAAATGGCAGTTATACCTCTGTGCTCAAATCTGTATCATTTACAACATAAAAATAACAAATATATACAATCATAATTTTTTTTTTTAAATTCAGAAAACTTTTATGTATAAATTAATGTGCCATTCTTGTTTTTGAGAAAGTTATTATACATTAGTATATTGACTTTATAAAATTTTTCTTTGGCATAATAAATTTGGAAACTTTTAGTAAACTTCTTAAACAAAAGCATATCTGAAGCTTGCTCTGCCTCAAATTTTAGCTTACAGCACAAAGCAAAAAATCAACTGAATAACCGCTCATAACTTGGAAAAATTATAAGTTGGGGGTAATTGTAAGTCAAGGTACCACTGTATAAATTTTCATTGGTATTCATAATTCCTTTCTTTCACTTTACTTAAAAGCCAGATTATTTCTTTACAAGATGCAAATATTCACAAGTTCATATAATCAAATTGATGCCATTCTTTCTAATTTTATGTATATATTTTTATTCTCATCAGGGTAAACTGTTATGATGTTTTTGATGCTTCTGCACCTTTTGGTGGCTACAAGATGTCAGGCAATGGAAGAGAACTTGGAGAATATGGTCTGGAGAATTACACAGAAGTTAAAACTGTAAGTGAATATCTTATCTCCTTTGCTTATATATTGAGTTCACTTAACCCTTTTAGTACAGAGAGCAACTTGAGTCATCTAAATATGCTTAATATGTAAAGGCAAGATGCAACTTTAGTCTATATTTAACAATTTTGATTTTGTTTGATGTACCCCTTGAAAATGCCTATTGTTTGATGTACCCCTTGAAAATGCCTATTGTTTGATGTACCCTGGCCCTAAAATTTTTAAAACAAAAAATTATTACTTCTAATACTTTAGTTAAAACAGTCGTTTTTAGAAGTATCAGTCAATAAAAATTCTCTTATAAATATACTTGTGCAATAAACCCACCCAACACCAATAGTGTATTTTAATTGTGAAACTCCAATAATTTTTTTTATTTGCAAGATTTTTTATTTTATGATCAAAAGTAAATTCCACGCATTAAATTTGTTGCCAAATTTGCAGTACCAAAAGGGTTAAACTTTTAAAAAAATTTTAAGCTTCATATTGTGTGGAAAAATTACAACCAATTTTAAAAAAGCTTGATGAGAACTACACAAGGATGCTGCATGGTGTTTTTAACAAATCCTGGAAGCAGCATCCTATAAAACATCAGCTGTATGGCCACTTACCTTCCATCTCATAAACCATCTAAGATAAGTGAGACATGCTGGGTACTGCTTGAGAGGTAAAGAACAAACTCGACGTTTTCCTATACTCTTACTTGTGGATACACCAATATTGGCCAGCCAGCAAAAAATTCATCAGCTCTGTACAGATTCTGGATGCTGTCTAGAGGACTTGTCAAGAGCAATAACTGATGGAGAGAGAGAGAGAGAGAGAGAGAGAGATCATGCCATTAGCACACCTAGATGATGATCTCTTAGCTGTGTTCTTGTCTTAAAGACAAGGCATAGCAAAAATTTCATAATCTAATAACTTGGCCTATTTTCATGATTTCAAGTTTTAACAGCATGTGTAGGGATAACTCAAAATGTTATGTTTAATAATTAACTGCTTTTTCTTTCCCACTGAATGGCATTTCAAGACCTGAAAAAAAAGAAAAACATTAAACATAGAATTTTCAGTTGTTTCTACTCATGCTGTTCATTCTCATCTTAATGAGAAGTTATAATTATATCAATTTTTCTGAAACTCCCTTCCAGAAAAATTGATATAATGATAAAATTTATTATCTTTTTATAATTTAATAATATATTTTTTATAATTCTTTAAAAGTTATTTCAATATGCTTATGGAATTTTAGATTGAGTAAAACATTAATAAAATAATACAAATATTACATATATATATATGGTTTTGTATTTGTTGTATTCAGAATTGTCTGGAAGTATAAACAACACAAGTAGCTCTTTGAGAATATTTCTGAAAACACTTTCTTGTGATTTAAAATTCGTATGTTGTTAAAAAAATATGTACCAGAGGTATTCCATATCTGGTGCCAAATATACAAATTATCCAACCCGTCAAAGTTGAACTTTTTTCTTTTTTTTTTCCAAGCATGCTGCATTTCTTAAAGTACTTTCAAATTATTACTGATTTTCATGAGTGTTTCATGTAAATTATTCTCTTTTCTCTTAGAATAACCCAGTTGTTTTAGTATCTATTTGAAGGGTGAAATAAACATTAGATTCATTGCTACATACTTATCTTTGATGTTTATTTTATCTAATAATCTTCATATACATCTGGCCGGCACCAGTCAAAATTTTTTTTTTCCTTTTCTTTTTCTTTTTTACCACTTAAAGAAGTTGTTCTCAACAAGGGTGCATATGGACCCTGCAGACCATATAACATTTTTGGGGTTCCAGGCAAACAAAAAATATTCAATTATAAAAATATAGGTTTTTAATATAGAATTTTTAAGCATTGAATGGCTAGTTCCCCCCCCCCCCCACTAGCCATTCAATGCTTAAAATCACTAGAAAAAATAGGATTCAATGAGATCCACAGGTTAAAAAAAAAGAAAAGAAATTGAGAACCATTGGGTTAAAAGGAGTTAATGTGGTGTAACAATGGCTGATTAAAATTATGCCTGCCTGAAATGGAATTTTTTTTTGCACGATATCAGTCAATGAATTTATTTTAAAAAACCCAGAAGTTTTATTTGTTTTCAACTTTTCAAGGGTCATGACTCACAGTCTGGATTGATGATTTATTTAAGATATTTACATTAAAAAATTGTTTAATGGCATGTCAATTGTTTAATGTCAAAGCCATCCTTGTAGAAGAGCAGTAGTGGTACTAATTAACCCATAGCTGAGGGATGAGGGAGTTCATACCTTTCCCAAGGGTATTAGTCCAAAAGTGAATATAATGGTGTGGCTGGAGTTTAAACTCACATACTACAATGTCACAGGGAATGCCCCAATTATAGTTCCACCCCGTCGTCTGGGGGCGTTAGAATGCACTGACTGCCCCTCTGCAGAGGGGTAAGACTCCCCCAATGGGGCCACCTGTTGGCCGTGGGTGGCAACCCGTGATGCTTAAGGATAGAACCCAGGTGGTTGAGCAGTCCATGACTTGCAATACTCCACTTTGGCCTTTTCTTGGGCTAGACGGGCGGTCGGAGAGGCCCCCTCTGATCAATTGGTTGGTCACGTCAAGCCCTAGCACCTATATGATTGCCCCAACCCTATTGCCCTTATGGTAAGCCCCAACCCTTTTTATCATATGGATGCTAGAAGACAGTGGCTGAGGGTCTACATATCCTGGGAATGACGTTAAACTCTATCTGATGGTGAGGTTCTAGTTCTGGAGAATGTGGAGCATCGCTTCATCACCATTGCTCCCTGATCCACTCTGACCCGGAGTGGTAGAAGCTGTTAGGGTCCCATCTATGGGTTAAATAGAAAAATGTTTATACAAAAAATTGAGTATCCATTAAAAATGAATTTATTTCAAAACTTTATAGGCATTAAATGACCTACTGAGGTTGATATGCCGTAAAATAAACCAAACCAAACCAATCATAGTTGTAATAGTTTAATTCAAGACAAACTATTAATCTGTTGGGTCAGTAAAACATTAAGTCTGGGTGAACATAAGTCCAAATAGGGTTATCTTCCCTTGCTGCGGTTCGTTCACCGATAGGTGGCCTGAGTATTTGGTCACAAAGCAGGAATTCTGAATTCCTGTCTCTTTCTTTTCAGGCTGGCAACAAGTACACATGGGTTAGGCGCATGACGCCTCTGCCCCTTAGGTGGGGGGCTTTGCCCCACAACCAGCTACCAGTATGTGGCATTCCCTACGATGCAAGTCGTATGCTTATTTCCTCATAATATGTTTATGTATCTATTTTATATATCTTTGTCTTAAATGTATCTCTGTCACTTACGGAATAAATATTCTACTCGTTTTACACCTTTGTCAGAATGTTTTTATGTACACACTTGTACCCACGTTGGGAGGTTACTTTATGCGTTCCAACATTAATATAACTTCCTCACATGTTGTAAATCGATAAAAATAACAAATTCCATTATGAGATCTCATATGGTTACACAAATGAATAGTTTCTTTATGATATTTCAGGCATAGTTATGTCTAGACTATGTACTATGAATGTCATTAGATCTAATGAAAGAAAAAAAGGTTCATGCTAAAAAAGGCAAGAAGGAGATGATATCTCACAGAAACGATGACATACTTCTTGCAAATATACAAGTCAAATCACTGCTGCATGGCTCAGAGAAGGCAGCAAGAGGCATTTTTGGCCTTGATGTGAACTCAAGATAAAACAGAGTTTATGTGTTTTGAACAATATGGAAAGATTTGTTAAACAAATTATCTATTAGAATCCATATCCAGGTAGATATCAAAATATACATTGGGTACATCACTAGAAATAAAAGTTTAGATCTTTTTTACAGTTGGTGTGGGAATGATCTGGCATTGATAATAGTCTTGACCTTAAGTTTGTAGCAGTGGTGGGGAAGGCCAAAATGCAGCATAGTCACCAATGGCTGCTCTGTGATGACTGATTGTCTGATATATTTGCCTCGTACCCCACTTGTATGGGCTGGGCACAAGGCCTCGTTTTTATGTGGGCCCACCCACAAGCCGAAGCTCATGTTAGGGAAAGAACAAAAATTACGTCGATCCCGTCGGCATTCCCCCTCAAGGGGGGCGCCTCAGGCGCTGGGCAATAAACCCAGCCCTGCCTTCAAAGGGGACAGGTATTGCCAGGGGGGAAAGCCCCCTGGGATCGACGCTATTGATTTTAACCTAAACTGATCCAGCGGCCAAAGCTCACTGGACCTCCCGGTAGGGAAAAGATCAGCCTCAGGTCAAGTGATGACTGATTGTCTGATGGAGAAGGAGAAACACTAGAATGCAACTTGCCTTAAATGTATTCCCTCTGTTCAGTTTCTGAAGCCGTGGAAATGGATAATGAACACATAATGGTGTAGGGTAGTCAGAACCAACACTTTTCATATCTTTGAATGATTCAATCACTCTCTGTAGATGCTATGTTTGCCTTGTGTCCACACACCCCAAAGAGAGAGAATCAAAATTTTTTGGTGGAGGTAATAGAACACCGAACTCCACTTCTACCTTGCATGGGTTGTATTACTCAACTACCCCCCCCCCCCAACACCATTTAGATGGTCAATCAAGTTTGGTGATTTCTGCAACTTTTGGTTAATTGCTGTGTTTAGTCCAGTGTGCTAGATAAAGCATATCTTGTTACCCCTAGCCCACTGGATTAGATTCCACCTGCTGGCCTTTTTAATAACTAATCTATTCATACCCCGTGACCACTTGCTTAGACAAATCAAATCAAATTCAATGCCTCATAAATACTTGGAACAGCTGTTGTTGTATTAATATTGATTTTTTTGTCTGTTTTAATGCTTTTGATAAATAAATAAAAATATTTCAATCAATACAAATGTAATATTAATATTTTCTTTCTTTCAGGTGACCATCCAAATTCCTGAAAAGAACTCTTAAGATAGCAGCAATAACTTCATGGTTTAAAGAAAATACCTACAGTTATTTTTATACTACTTAGTGATTATTTTTGTACTAATTTTTTTTCTCTCTGGGTATTGAAAGGATAAAAGTTGCACTTATATTTTTCACCACTTTTTATGCTTTGTTCCTATTTGTATGTTGTTTACACTACTATTTTATAATAAATATTTGAACCCTACACTTTTGCATGAGACTAAATTTGTTGGACTTGTTGTGAGAAATACTAAATGGTGACTGTTCTAGTAAATAAGATTATGGTTTTTGAAGACTAAATTCAATGCATTTGGAGACAGAATGGCTCTATTCTGAATTCGTCAACAACTAGCAGAAGTTCCTGGTGTTGCCTGGGGAAAAAATCCAGACAGATAACATTAGTTGTGTAGATTTTTGAGATGAGGCTTAATATATATTATTTTGAATTTTTTTTTTTTTTTCAAATTTTTCTCATCTTTATTGGGAAATATACATATACATTTATAAAAAAAAATCTGGAGAAATTAAAGCCTCCAAAATCAAATATTACAAAGGAGGAGAGACTGGCCATCAAATCCTTACAAAATGATAAAAAGTCAGCTTTGACATAATGATCATATGCACACAATCTAACCTGATCTTTTCTTAATGAATATTTATTCTAGGGCGTGTGAAAAGTTTTGCAATATTTTAGTAAACATTAGGCACAATTCAGCACCTAGATGCTTTTGAAAGTGACAACCCACACTGGACTGTAAGATGCTAAGCTCACCCAGCAATGGCTTGGAGCACGTAAATCCTTACCTGACCTTGCCTGATCCTTGAGGTTTTTGCAACCCAAGCAAAATTTCTTGAACCATTTGGTACTGTGATTCAAATGTGCCTTCACATTTCACACAACAAATGTTTTGGGTTGCTTCCATGGTGTTATGGCCTAGTTTTAAATGGTAAAGTATAAGTTTCTGAATTAGACGAGATTGTATGTTCATCTGTGCAGCCCACACAGTTAAGTAATGCACAATGCTCATCAACTACCATAATACTACCAACCATAGCAGGTACCTTCCATAGCATGAATTGTTTCAGTCACATGATATATATATATACAAGCTGCAAACTAAATGTACTAAAATATTGCAAAACTTTTGACTCACCCTAGGGAAAATGATGATCATTTATGTAAAGTTTTGAAATAAAAAGTGCAAGAGTAATGTTGGTATTTGATGACCCTAGAGATTGGATATGACATCATCTATCCCACTATTAAGACAAAAATATTTTTTGTACTTTGTATCAAATTCTCTTTGGCCAGTAATGGTGTTTTTTTTTCTCCCATTTTGATGACTGTAGAGGTCAGTCTTATACAGTCTGTGTTGAAACTTAAAGTTAAGGTGATATCCATGCAAAAATCAGTTCTTTCCATTTGACCATGATCCTTGTGTTATCATTGGATATACATTTTATGTATTTTATACACTTTCCTTTTAGACAAAACTAGATTCCCATTGTTTTTTTTATACTGCACTCTATTCCTACACATTGGTAAACCATACAATGCATTATTTAAAAGGTTTCAGCACTTATGAAGTTATTTTTTTTTTCATAAATCATTATACAACTAAGACAGCTATATTGCTGTCCTATTAGGATTTCAAACATTCTACATGGATGGATAATAAAATTGCAAAACCCTGAAAATGTTTCAATTTACTCGAAATAAAACATAGAGTTAATATAGTTGGATTACAGCAAATGAAAGGGCCGGGTTAGCTCAGTAGGTAGAGCGTTCGGCTAGAAACCACAAGGTTCCTAGTTCGATACCAGTCCTCGCCAACTCAGCGTATGAGTAGCACAGGGATCTGTGCGGTAAAGTAAGGAGCTGATGGTAGGTGTGGCGCTCCACCTCAGATGCCAAAACAATCTCCTTGGTCTAGCGCTAGTGAAAAGGGGATAGACTCCCTCGCTGACTGGCTGATACCGACTTTAGGGCACCCCGACGACTTTACTTACTTACTTACAGCAAATGATCATATATACAGATTGATACATACTTGGGTTCAAACATAAGGTGTGTATGGACAGTATTCAGACTCTGTATTAATAGATAGTATATCCTCTGTTGGACTTAGCACAGACCTGTACTCACAAATCCATATGAAATTTTGTATAACTGTTACAGTACCACAAATGGCTCAATACTTGGACATTTTATTGGTATATCTACCATTCCTCGTATGGACATACTTATTGTTGGGTCCAAATGGGCATAGTCCTTTGTTATGTGGAGGTACCTTTTATCGTAACTGTTATACTACAATTTATTTTTTCTCTCGATAACAAAGAGTGTAAAATAGACATTTAGAAAAAATAAAATTAATGATATTTTTTTTTTTTTTTTTTTTACATATATCAGTTAGTCAATTGCCTGTAATCCAAGTGTGGACCTCTTACTTGGCAGAGATGCGTATTAATTACTTGATATCTATTTATATAAAATACTATGTCTATATTTATGTTTGTGTGTTTGTTTGTAAGAGTCCAGTTTAGCTCAGTCGTTAGAGAATCCTCCTAGGAATCATAAGGTTCCAGGTTCAATACTGATCCCGCCAACTAAGCGCATGAGTAGCACAGCTTGGGTAATCCTACCTGTATATTAAAGCATCTGAGAGCTGATGGTAGGTTTGTGCTCCACCTCGGCAAAACCAATCTCCCTGGTCTAACACTAGTGAAAAGAGGATAGACTCCCTTGCTGTCCAGCTGATACCGATAATAGACAACTCTGCCAATTCTGTGGGGTTTTATTTTGTATGTACACCCATAACTTTCTCAGCTGAGCATCTACAAATTTGAAATTTGTCTAAATAAAATGCAGTGATGTAAGTGGGGACATCCACAGTGATCAGTTTTGTTTTTGTCAGTCTGGGGATTTACTCATTTTTGTTTGTTTTATTTATTTTTCACAAAAATTGGTACCTAAATTCATTGGGATAAAATATTAATAAAAAAAAAAGTGGCTCAAATATCAACATGCTATCAATGCTAGTTTATAATTTGTATCATAAAAAAAACACTGGAATAAAGTAATCATTTTCTAAGTTTAGCTCAAGACCACATATATGATTTTGTTTTGTTTTATGGCATATCAACATCGGTAGGTCATTTTGTAACACCATCTCCTCCCTTGTGCCCTGATGCAACACTATGCATCTTCACTATCATCCAGATGGCCGTCTCTGGTCAAAATCTGAGTTGACAGGAATTTCCTCCCTGGAACGCATGCTCTGGTTAAGGTCAACCTTCAGTCTGATTCCTACCTACCATGTTGTGTCTTCTAATCTCAGATAGGAATTCGGTTACGACAAGCACTCGAACTGAAACTCTGTCGTCAAAGGGTGAAATGACTGCTGCAAAATAAACTTGTTTCCCAGATAAAAAACAAACAGAAGGTGGATAACTAATAATAACTTTTATAATATAAAAAGATTTATTACAAAGTCCATAAAAGCCATTCCTTACTCCATCAGTAATGTGGCATTCATTGCTAATAGCTCTTATGGTCTATAAGAGTTAACTTCGAATATTCAGATTCGATTCAGGAAACTTCTTACTGAGTTTTAGTCTCATCCCAGCATCAAAGAATCGTCTGGTTTTGACCCTAGGATCAGAACACTAAATTTGGTTCAGGGTGTAAGTTTCAGGAGATCTTATTGAATGATGTGGAGTCTGCTTGTCTCTCAGCATTTCTCTGCTTTCTTGCGTCAGAATATTCAGTTTAAGTAATAATTTGCCCTGGCTGGGGGTGGTTCTGATGATATAGAAAATTCTTCCAATAGTCACTTTTCGTTGGTTCAATTCGCATTTACTCTTCCTATTTCACTCTTTAACCAATTCCTCTGATCTTTCCAAATAAGGAATCTTTAGTTCCTCCTTTCTTATTCCATATTTAGAATTCTCAATTCCATCTTTTTTTTGTTATTTAACCAGATGACTCCACCCTGGGAGTGTCACCATTCGTCCTCGTTAACAAATTTATACCTTAAGATAAATATAGTAAATATATATTTATGTACCCTAGATATTTGGAGAGCATAAATGTTAAGTAACTTTGGAATTAAAAAAATCCAAGGATTGACAACCAATCCACAAACAGTTTGGTAAAGACTGACAGAATTTATGATGGACACATAAATTTGACAACTGAAAAGATAAATCGACCAATAAATGAAAAATTTCTTCAGGGACTTAAATGATATATTCTGGAAATTTTGAAAAAAAAGCATTGTTTGTTTAAAACAATAAATCTCAGTGTCCTGGGTATGACACTAAACTGATTCTGATGGTGAGACTCCAGTTCTGTAGAATATCCCTTCATTCCCATTACTCCCAGGTCCACTTTGACCTGGAGTGGTGTTACCTATTAAGGTCAAATATATCTGTTTAAAAAGTATTAGTATTCAATAAGGACTCTGTGCAAAATGAAAAAAAAAAAAAAACATGTTAAGAAACAACTACATAAAAATCTAAAATGAATGTACAATGAATGCGAATCTCTAACCTTGAGACATAAAATAACCCTAGACTGGTTGACATGCCATTAAAATCAATATATCTTTAGACTTAATTTGAAACTTTTCACAGAAGAGTATTGACTTCATAAGATAATATAAAAAATGAATTGGTAAATAACTTTTTTTTGTTATGTGAGATTTATTTTTATATTAACAATTACTGGTTTTAATTTTTTTTTTTTGTTTTTTTTTTCTTTGTGAAGATATTTCATTTAACCACAGACATAATTTTTTAAATCCTTGTTGAGTGGCCAATTATTTTCATAAAATTTTCAAAAAAGATTATGTTCAAACAAGTCGATTAATATATTAAAAAAAAACCCAAACAAAACATGATAATTTGATCAGCAAATTGTCTTTTTTTTTTACCCTGATAAAAATAAAGCACACATTTTTAATTATATTTTGCAAAAAATATTTGCAGAATCCTTTACCACAATGAGGTTTCCTAGAAATCTTTTTTATATATTCAACTTACATTTGAGTTATTGCAAAAACAACAAAAATGTTGCACTGCCATTGGCAACAAGAAGTTACTCTGCCTGCAAAGGGGTTAAAATAAAGTTTTGAAATCTATGTGCAATTATGTTGCTTGTTATATTCACTAAAATCTTGTGTGTGTGTGTGTGTGTGTGTGTGTGTAGGGGGATAGCACCCAAAGGGTTAATACGAAGGTCAATGATTGAGACATCCCTAAAATGTGAAATTTAGAAATGGCTGGGCATTATTCTATGTACATGTGAAGTGGGACACAAAGTCCTATCTTAGCCCTTTACAAGGGTAGGAAAATAATATCAGTGATGGGTGGGGGATTCTATTCAGTCTAACCTGATTTTACAAGCAGTCCATTGAAATTGGGCAGAGAACTGGACTATTGAATTTTAATGTAATAGTGTTGGAATTCACATTCTTTTTTAAATATCAGCCTCGAACCTTTAAACAAAAAATGGTGTTGAAATTGGTTAAGGTTTATTGAAGTGAATGAAAGAATAGACACATAAACATTGGCTGTATATATATATATATTATTATTATTATTATTATTATACTTTATTTACAAAAATTCTCAAATATTTGGGTTTTTTACAACCAAGAAAACAATTTTCAGACCCATTGTGTAGAAATCTTATTTACATTTTTTTTTAAATCAAACAATTAGTTTATTTCTCCTCCCTTGATAAATTTTAAGTAGATTTTGAGCTTTGTGAATTGAAAGTTTAGTACAAAAAAGTACAACCCTCATTTTTTGTGTCTATTCTCAATAAAATCCAACTTATTTGGACAGTTTTGGAAAACTTTAAATTGACGAAATAATATTTTTTTTAAATCAAAATAATACATATGAAGCCTCATTTAAATAAATTTAGGTATAATATTTAAAATTGGATTACATTTTTAAATTTTTTAATTGGCTATGTAGTTTAAATTGAAAGAAAATTATTTTGATGGGGCAGTATGATATAGATATTAAAATATATAAAAAAAAATCAACATTGGTGTAGAGACATGTTACATTCAGTAGTAGACAACATGGTACTCTTATAAAACAAATACTTAACAGCTTTGTGTCTGCCACACAGATCTATAGCTGTCAGATGATATTTATTAAGCACTAGAAGTGGCTACCCGGCGAAACCCGGGCAGAGGGAAAAAAATAAAAATAAACGTGGTGTAATGGTTAGCAAGTTAGTCTGGCAGATCTATTACTACTGAATTAGCAAGTTCGATCCTCGCAGGTTGCCCCATAAAAATCCCCATGTAAAAAAGAACATCTGTTATAATCTGGTCGGGAGGAGGGGGGCAATTTTTTGTTTTCGTCAGGGTAGAAGAAATGACATAAACATAATGATATAAGAAATTTTAATTCAATAATTAACTATTTAGAAAAAAAAAAAGATATAAATGAGGTGATTTGTTAAACCGATATTTAAAAAAAACAAAAAACAAAAAAAAAAAAAACATACAAAAAAATTAAATAAATACAGTATTTAAATTGAAAATAATTCTTTAATTTTTATTATTTTTATTTATTTATTGCATAAAAATAAAGCAACCATATTTAAATTGAAAATAATTCTTTAATTTTTTAAAAAATTTTTTTGTATTATGTAAAATTTAGTAAATAAATATGCAAAGACGAATTGTATGTTATTTTTTTTTAATTTAAAAATTAAAATTAAAAGTCTTAAACCAAAAGAAAATTAATGTCTCCTACCAAATTAAATGCAAAAAAAAAAAATGTGATTGTTTTGACAATTTTTAATTTAAGCTAAATAAAAAAATGACTTGAACATTGTTTACATTTTTGATCAAATATCTTTAAGTAGAATTAATTCAATTAATAACATATTTTTAAGTGAAAAAAAAAATTTATATATATATATATATATATATATATTATATAAGTAATTGAATTTAAAAAAAAAATCAAAACTTATCTTTTCTAATTTGTTTAAAAGGTAAATAAAAAATTTCTACTTTTTTTTGTAGTGAAGTTTAAAACTGAAACTAAGTGATTAGTTTAATTCTTAAACGGTCCATAAAAAGCTGCATAAAATTTTTAAAAAAATCAGATTCAATAAACAATTTTTTAATGAAATTATATTTTATTTATTTTTGAAAGCTATGTTTTTTTTTTTTTTAATTATAAAATACTTTAAGTGAAATATTTCCGACAGCTTTGAATCAGTAAAAACGCAGATTTAATTAAAACTTTATTATTGAAATTTTATCATTTAATTTGTTATTTTTAAAATTATTTTTTAATTAAATATAAATTTCGCGATTTGCTAAATTTCAAATTAATATTTCAAAGCAAAAAAATTTTTTTAAATAAATAAAAATAAAGTAATCAAATTAAAGTAAAACGATAAATAATCTTTAAAAAATAACATTATTAATTCAAAGTGTAGCCGATCGAATATCAAATTATAATAGGTATTTTAACTCACCGTAATGTCAAAAGTCTAACTAAGTGATTATTTCTTAAATTGTCCATAAAAATTGTATAATAAAAAAATAGATTAAATAAATGATTGTTTATCCTGTACAATGAAATATTTTCAATAACTTTGAATCAGTAAAAATGTAGATTTAATATGAAGAAAATAAAAATAAAAAATTGATCGAGCATCCGTTATTCATGTTTACTTTTTAGCAAGAAATGCTGTAAATGGCCAAGTAGAATGTTAACGTTAATTTAATTTTTAAATGTATTCAATAATATAAATCAAATCTTCATTACTTTTGCTCAAAAACCGAGCCCTGGTGATATTTAATGTGTATATATATTTACTTTGTTGTTAATTGTTTTATTTTCGAAGTTTCCTCCGGACATACAGATTCACACAACTGCCCTTTATATATGTACTAGAAGCGACTACCCGGCGTTGCCTGGGTAGTGGTGGAGGTAAAAGAATTAGTCTCACAAATCTATTATTATTGAATCGTGAGTTGGATCCTCGTAGTATGCCCATTAAAATCCCTATGTAAAAACAAAAGACGTTGCGTTGATCCAGACACTCTGGAAATCAAAATTAATGTCTACTATTTAAAATATTAAATGCAAAAAAAAATCTATGCTATTATCATTTAAATTTTATTTTTTTAAGTATCTTCACTAATATAAATCAAACCTTCATTATTTTTGCTCAAAACCCAAGAACTGGTGATATTTAATGAGCATATATATTTACTTTGTCATTAATTGAATTATTTTCTAAGTTTCCTCTGGACATACACATACACACAACTGCCCTTTATATATGTATAGATAGATGGTAAATTTACATGCACATTTTTTATTTTTTATATTTTTTTATGACACAGCTGGCATAGTTGCCATTGGCTGCATATGTGCTGTATAATCACATCAATAGAATAAAATCTATATCAATATCAGTGTTTCAACTAAGTCACACTACAATCCATTTTCATCTATTAACTATTCTATATGTATATTAATAATTGGAAGATCTTTTGTCTTCCCTCTATAGACAGTCAAACTAAATTATTTTCTATGGGCAAGTTGGGTTGGTTTTATGGCATATCAAACTTTGTTGGGTTGATATGTGACACCTTTTTGGTTATTTTATTCTGAAATCAGTTCGTTTTTGCAAGTTTTTCAAGTTTTTTTTATAGTAGCTAATAATAATATTACTTTATATACAATTATAGCTGTAAGTAACTATTTAATACAATTAATTTGTACATAGTCATATGGTTTTAAGTATTCCTATGCAATATTAATATTTAAACCGATCTATTTGAGCTATCAATGGGAACCTAATAGGTACTATCACTCAGGGTCAGAGTGGACCTGGGAGTAATGGCAATGAAGGGATACTCGACACTTGCCAGCCTTCTGAAAGTTGAGCCTCACCACTGGCATACCAATTATACTTTTGACATTTGTTTGTTACTCTGCAATCCAAGTCTTGAAATAGCTAGTATATATATAATGTTATAGATATTTAAAAAAAATTTCATTTCTTATTGTGATAGTGAGCTTGATCCACACAGAGCACCCCATACTTGTGACCTTGTGCAAAAACTACACTGAAGTTAAACAACTATTATATATTGAATATAGAAATATTTTTTGTATTCTTTTAAAGATACAGTCTGGCTTTTGTTATAAAAATAAAAATGAAATTTTGTTTCTTGTGCTATTTACTCATTCTGTTCAATTTCTTGTTTTATTTTTTATTTTTTTTTACTGCCTACTTTATTTAAATCAGTAACAACAAGGGTTATAGCAGTTGCAGTGGACATTTTTAATACATTAATTTTATCTAAGTCTTAAAGATGAAAAAAATCAACAGAATAAACATTTGAAATAAATAGCTGAGATCATCCGATTTCATTCATTGATAATTGATCTATTATCACCTAGTTTCAGGGATACTTTCCCACCCAGGAAGCACCATCCCATTTTACTGAAAAAGGTAGGGTCACAAACATCTCATGATGACTATCTAAGTAATTTTTGTTAATGATTCCTTGTTAAAAAGGTCTTGTACTATATCACATCTCAATTGGAGTATGACTAAATACAGATTCAGTTGAACTTTTCTTGTTAATACTTCAATTGTAGATTTTTTAAAGTCAATTACTAATTGCACCTTTTTTCTTTTTTTTAAACAAAGAATAATTAATTCCTAATCAGGATTCCCACGTGTCATGGAAAACCGGGAAAATAAAACGTAAATTTTCCAGTACTGAAAAACCTGGAAAAAGGGGTGTTTTTTGTCAAAAATCCTGGAAAAATTTTGTATTTTGTCCTGGAAAATTTCAATTATCTGAAACAAAATTAATGTTACAGTTAATAAATATAAGTAGTAAAATAACAAGGATGATGTTTTTTGTTTTTATTTTTAACACTCTCCGAATCTACCCAAGATTTCCCAATTTAGTCATGAATATTCATTAAATGGTAAAAATGCTTCTGATTGGGTGGGTACTTGTTTATTTTATGTGATGAAGTTTCACTTTCTTCATGTAGCAAATTGATTTATTTTTATGTGACACTGAACATGAACAAGACAAGAATTTGTCATGGTCAGTATACTTTAAAGATAATGAAATATTTGTTAAAGAGCTAAAGGTTTAAAAAATAAATTCCGCTTTACAAGATGTAAAATTTCGTAAAATTCAGAACATTTAACTTTAACATTTTCTTTATAATCATGTTCAGCAGTGTTTAATCAATTAAAATGATTTAATTTTTAGAAAAAAGTAAATATTCTAGCAAGGCTTAAAATTTGTTTTAAAGGAATATTTTGTAAGTCAGTCAAATAATTTTCACAGAAATTCGACATAAAAAACATCTCCACAATTGAATTGACATAATTTTAATTTTATCGTCACAAATACCATTATTTAGAAGAAAGTTTAAGTAAAATGCTCAACTAAAATTTATTTGAAGAAGTGAGCTAAAATCAATTTTTTTTGAGAATAGCACTCATAAAATATTGACTGAAAATCAAAGAATGTTTTGTACTTGTATAGAATATTGCGCACGCAAAATCTTGACAGAAAATGAATAATTAAAAAAAAAACTATACGCACACAGTAAAGTAATACTAACATTTAAGAATTACATAAATATTAATGTTCATTCAAAAAAAAATTATTAAATGTGGGGTGACCATGTCAACAATCTAGGGACTGTGAATGTTACTATTTTTAGTTATGTTTACTTGGTGGGGTGGGTGGAACGAATATATCCAAAAAATCTTTTAGCAAAATATAGTTTTATTACTAAATAATTTGTTTTTGCAATTGAAATTTGATTTAAAATTAAAATTCAGATATCCCCATAACTCACCAGCCACAGCCAAATTTGTGCAACATTTTCCGGTGTCAGGGTTAGTCTAACCTAACCCCATGCCAGACCTCTTATATACGAGAGATGTTTTTCCAGAATTTCATAGCCGAAAGTTAGTTGGGAAAATCCATGTCAAATCATCTAGAAAAAAGTAAAATTGTCACCCACCCCCTTTCAATTTTTCTGAAATTTTGTACAGGTGTGGTCTGTGTTAAAGTTAGACATTCCCCAAAAGTTGAGCTTCCAATTCCAAAAATTGGCAGAGTTATGTCAATTTTTAGCACTCCAAATTTGGAGGGGTTTGAAAAATGGCGACTTTTGGTAATCTATTTCTGTCTGTAAAATGAGTTCTTTATATTTATTTTGCTAACTTTTTTGTGCTATGAGTTCTCAAATTTAATCTGTAAGAAGTATTTTTGTTTGTGTTTTTTGTTTTGATTTTTAAGCAAAAAAAAAAAAAAAATGAGTAAAAGAAATATTTTTATGATTTCCATATTATATACTCTTAAAAAATAAGGGCATCCCATAATGGTATAATGGCTAGCAAGCTAGTCTCACACATCCATTATTACTGAAAAGTGAGTTCAATCCTCGCTGGATGCCCCATTCTTGTAACATCCTACCCACGTGTGGTGAATGGGTTGGGTAAATACCTACTCTTAAAAAATGATTTAAAACAAAAATAAATAACTAAAAATGAAACATTGAGTGGAAAAAATTGATCTTTTTCAGTGGTTATAAACAAATCTGGAGTGAAAATACATATGTCAGCCATGTTTGCAAAGCTTAGTAGAGTCAGGATCACAGAGAAAATAACCAACAAACTCAATTTGTTTTGGCTCCTTTTTCCAAATAAAATTTAAAAAATGCCTACCATTTTTTAAATTTTATTTTACAATTGTAGTTCATGTTTTGACATTTTTAGTGACTCCATCTTATCTATGGATGTACAGAGTTGGCCTAACAAAAATTCCTGGCTAGATCAATTCTTTTATTTGAATTTAAAGATGAATCATTAATAATGTATCTATTGATAAAATTCTTGTTAGGGGGGAGATAACTCTTCCCAAACAAACTATCACTTATTAGTAAAAGGGTACTACAACGCAACATTAACACAGAGCATGTTCATCAAGCAAGATAACTAGATGGCTGCATGAACACATACTGATGGACAGTAAATGTCTATACCATATCAATCCTCCTGTATCATGGTTGGTGAGAAATGAAAACAAATATTATAGTTAAAATACATTTAACTGTTTTGTATTATCATTTGTTGTTTCTAACATTTTGGGTTATAACAATTCTCATTATAATCTGAAAATTCCATTTTTTAATCATCCAAATTCTTGACAATGGAGATAACTATGAAAAGCTACTTAGAATCCTTCACTTTTTCCTCGATAAAAGCATCAATATGATCATGCATTATTGTTACAATGGAAATCCAATGGGTTCATGTATCATCTAGTTAGTTCAAACAATAAATATATAAAGATACTAGAAAAAAACGTGACCTGTTGGATCACCCATTGAGCCCGGGTTAGATTGTTGGAAAAATCACATGATAAAATGATTTCATTAATTTAAAGTTCACCCAAACTGTCCAAATAAGTTATTTAAACTGGAAAAAAACATTTTCATTTGACCAAAGGAAAAAAAACAAGGGAAGAGTCACTTAGTTAATTTCTAACAGTCCACACTGGCGTGCCTGTGTGCTGGTTTCCATAGAAAATATGTCTCTTAAGAGTTTGTCCTAAATCCTCCAGCAGTGTTCAGTATGTCCTGTTCATCTTACTCGGATGGTTGTGTGGCTATACAGCTGCTTGCTCGTGGAGTGTTGCTTCCACAACTTGTTTAAAATTACATGCAGCCTTGAGCAGTTCCCATCTAGCTTACTCTAGGCTAGGTTAGTGTCCAAGTGGTGCAATAGTACAGTAGCAACAATACAACTATGGTTTGGAAGAAAACTTTTTTCACTTGAAGGGTAGGGGGAGTCAACGTTTTCTCATTTGAATGAAACTCCATAATTTTTAAATATCTAGAAAAACTCAGTAACTACCTTTATTCAACATGAAATATTTTAAATTGAATATTTATCTAATCTATTAAAAAAAATAGGCTTAATAATCATGTTGACTAAGACATGTTTTCCGAATTTTTATATATTTAGTTTTTTGGTTTTTTTTTTACTAACAATTGTTCTCATTTATTTACAGCAGACTATGAAAATAATTACTGGAATCCAAATAATAAAAAATATCGGCTACAGCTATGATTTTTCTTAAAGATGATTGTGCTACATTTTTTAGGGTAATTAACTTAAACAGAAAACCGCCTTTTCGGACAAATTTAATTGTCTAAAAGAAAATTAAAAATATTAGATATTTAAATTTAATTTGCTTTTTTTTTTTTACTGGTGTCCATGATGTTACTTCTTTTCGACTAAAACAAAAATCTGACCTTAAATAATGAATTTAAATAATTTTGATTCGTTTTTAAATGAAAAAACCAATATTTTGGTGCATATCGCATAAGTGCCTTCTGGCCTCAAAAAAAAGCTAAGCGGTACCTGCTCAAAATTTATTGACTAATCTTTTTAGTGGTTTAATGACGTCATAAGTAAACCAGATTTGTATCAACAAGTAAATGTGAATATTTTTGTAAATAGCCCCCCCACCCACCAAAAAAAAATGGGGGACTTCGTTCATAGGTAGGGGTTGTTTTATCACCGCCTAGATTTTTTTCTTTTGAAGGCAGGAGGCATTTCTGCGAATAGAACCGTATAAACCCCAATATTTTACATCCCTCAAAATCTAAAGGGGAGGGTGGCAAAGTTAAATGACATGAAAAAAATCAGCAAGTTTTGAAATACAATAACTGATGCATTTAAAAACCCATTCATTGATAAATCAAGATTGAAAATTTCATTAAAATCGGATAATTACCAGATTTTTGTTAATTTTTATTCAATCGAATGGGGGTGGGTAGATGTGTTTTGTAAAATAGGGATTTGCCATTTATGCAGTATAAAATGTATTAAAAATTACATGTTTAATGTGTAAAGACAAAAAAAAAAGAAGGTGCATATAGCATATGCCCTAAAACACTAAGCCGTACCTTCAAAAAAGTTTGATACGTAAATGTAAATATTTTAACCACCCCACCAAATTTAAAATATTTTTATCAGTTTGAAGGTGATAAAAAGTAACGCACCCCCAGGTTTTTATCAACAAGTAAATGCAAATATTGTTTTTCCATTTTATTCAAAACAGTAAAAAAAAAAGAAAAAAAAAAAAAAAGAAAAAAAAAAAACCAAGTAAATATGACTGAGTTTCGAAAATATTGTTTAATATATTTTATACTTAAAAAAATCCAATAGAAAATATATTTACTTGTCGAGAAAAACCGGGGGGTGGGGGTTAATATCACATTACCCACCCAGGAATACGCCTTAAAGAAAAAGAAAAAAAAAAGGGGGAGTTGAATAGTATCATGGGCTGGATTTTCAGCAGTGTTTTTTTTAGGGAAAAGAAAAAACTTGGGCTCGGACAACAGAGCTCGACCAACACAGTAATAACGAGCTACAAACACTTACCAAAAAGAAGAAAAAAAAGAAAAGAGAAAAAGAACATAAAAGAAAAGAAAAAAAAAAGAAAAGAAAAAAAGAAAAGAAAAAAAGAAAAGAAAAAGAAAAAAAAAACAAGTTAGCCTGACCAAGACCTCTTTCTCGACCCAGAAGCACACGCGTTACAACCTACACCCCGAGGTCACAGCAAAAAATATCCTTTTTATATCTACTGGAGAGGACACTTTCTTGGATGGGTTAGTCCAATACATGTCGATGGGGGTTACACAACTACCTGCCATCCCCTAATCAATTTTAACATAGTTAAAAGCCTCTAACACAATAACTCTCTGTTTTCACTCTCATTCTTACTAATACATAGAGAGGGTGAGAGTAATGCAGGATGACAGAGAGGGACGGGTCAGCTGTTGACTTAATTGCTAATTACGACTAATCAAAACCAATTAAAGTTGAATTTTTTCAAACAATAAGTAGTCCTGAAACCAAGGAATATTTTAGTATAAATTTTGTGTCAATAATATGAATAGAAAAAAAAGCCTTAGGGAAAAGAAAGGTGTTTATCTCAGTTTAGTATAATAATAGATAGTCACTCATTGTTATTGTTGTTGGAAATAGACATGGTGACCTGGGTTCAAATCCTGTTTGCATTTCACATAGCACTAATACCCGTGGTAAAGGTATGCATCCAACTATTTTTCCTCCAGTTATGGATAAATAGTAGGGCAGACAGGGCTCCTTAACCTTGGTATGGCACCTGGTCTAGGAGAAGGAAAACTCTGAATTCAAACCCATTAAACTCTGCTTAAACATTGACCATGTGTCATCTCCTGCTCATGTGGACGGGTTGGTAAATACATCTAAAGATATAGCTGCATTGGGCACATCAGAATGAAAGACCATCACCTCCCAAAGATTACACTTTTTATAGAGAGGTTTAATGGCTACTGTACCAGAGGAGTGACACAATACTAAAGATACTAAAGCCGTGAGAACAGAGTTAAATGGTTGGAGAAAGTGTCAGCATTGGAAAAACACACCGAACCAACAACTTCTGAATGCTGCAGATCTTTATTAGAGTCAGACCTGGACACAGTGCAATAATGGATCACTGACTGGCAACTGAAGTTGGCTGTGGACAAATGCACCACCATGTATTTTGGGAGGAAAAAAACAATCATACATATACTCCCTCCACAACACTAATATCAAGGAATTGTGAACGTGATCTGGGTATTACTGTCAGCAGTGATTTACTGTCAGCAGTGATCTCCAAAATTGTCAAAAAGGCTGAGGGTGTCCTGGCGTCACTCAGCAAGACCTTTGTCAGCCGCTCACCGGCTATCTATTTTAAGCTGTACAAAGCTATGGTGCGGCCACACTTGGAGTTTGCATCACCAGTCTGGAACCCCTATCTTGCTCAGAATATTAACCTCCTAGAAACTGTACAGAGACGTGCAACCAAACGAATATCCTCCATCAGGCATCTACCATACTCTGAACGTCTCGCTGCCCTGGGAATGGATTCGCTGAAACTTTGGCGTCTGGCAACTGACCTGGTAAACGCTCATAAGGTCATTAATCATCTTAACAACAGAAACCTTGAGCACCTTTTTGATCTCCATCTTTCTAACACATGTGGGCATGCCTACAAAGTCAGAAAACAGCACTGCTCACATGACTTTCGGAAACATTTTTTCTCGCTCAGAATTGCAGAGTCATGGAATAAACTGCCCACGTCTGTTGTAGGCTGCCGAAGCACTGAATCTTTCAAAGCCTCCATGCTTCCTGTAGTCTGCCGACACTATACCTGATGCCACTCTCCACATACATATGCACACATGCGCATGCATATTACTACTGTAAACTGTTCATGTTCCTGACACTAATATATTATTCTGTGTACTTGATATGAGACTTTGATGAGTTGTGGTGCACCTGAGCACTGTACACAATAAATTTCATAATTATTAGGTCTGAGATAGCTATACCTTTCCCTGTGCTGTGGAAAGTCCCATCTCATATAAGCTTCATTAGTCAACAGCATACGTTCACTAAGAGAAGAATACATTAAAAATTATTGTTAATGAAATCAAAGCCATATTTATATCTATATATGTGATGAAGAATGATAGTTGGTTGAATATATCATTTACTCATCCAGAACAAATGTGAGAATAATTTATGACAAAGTAATAAGAAAGATATTTTATTGCCTGAGAAAACTTAACAGAAGAGAATAAAAGTATGACAGGAGATACAAGATAGAGCTTATACAGATTTGTATGAGCAAAATATTCTAATGAGAAAAGGAGTCTTTTAGTAGAGAAAATCTTGAGTCCTTGAGATGTAGCTGGTAGAAAAGGAAATTGTAAAAGCTTGCATGTTGTTGTGTGCTATGTGACATGAGGTTGCTGGGGTACAAAGTCCCCCTGTCCATGGACAGGAATGCAAACTGGTGCATTGTTACTTCTCTTGAGGTTGCTGGTAAAAGAGGGTTTTGACTTAGCTGCTCCTCCTTTTATAATGATGCTCACTAAACCACTTAATACTTACAGGCAGGTAATTACCTCTCATGTCCCCTATTAGTTGAGAGGTATAATTCCAACATATCCACCTATATTGTTCTCTGCCACTCAGTACCAGACTAAAGGTGCCTACAGCTGAGTGATGATTAACAAGCAAGTCTTAGGGGTTGTTGTTTATGTATGTATTGAATTTGATCTTTACTATTATGGCCCTGTGCCAGACTAAGCTATACTTAGTAAATATCTATACAGGGTTGGGATGCTTGTGGTTAAATAAAACTCAGTCCTTTGTTAATGCAAACTATTGACCTTGTATTGCTGTATCAGCTGATTCTTGCCATCTGTTACTTCACATAAATCCACCAACTGCATCCACCACCACCACTACCACCACCGCCTTTATCCTTTTTACCTCCCTCTCTTTTTAATAATCACTCTATTTTTTTATTGTGTATTACTCCTCTCCCTCCTACCACCACCATCACAAAAAAATGATAATAATAAATGCCTCCATATTTTTTTTTATTCCCATTGATTTTCAATAATTCATATAAAAATTTATAAAATTCAAAGAAAAAAACTAGACGACCTAGGAACCCATTGAGTTCCTTTTGAAACAACCATTGTGATAATACTGGAATGTGTAAAAGATTCTAATTAGAATTTCACAGTTATCTTCATTATATATATATATATATATATATATATATACTAAAACTGAGCGAATCAATTTCCCTAAGGCTTTTTTCCTGTTTAGTTTAATGACTCAAAATTCATGCTCATATATTCCTTAGTTATGGATTGAATTATATTTGAAAAAAAAATGTCATCGTTTTAATTAGCAGTAATTTTCAATAAAGTAACCCATCTCTTACTTTATATCTGCCTGTCAATTTCCCCCTCTCTTTATATATCTTCTTTAACCACACTCTATATAGTTTATTGTTACTCTGTAAGAGTAGAATGAAAGATTAGAGCCTCAAAAGTGAGAATGATCCACTCCCTTTAATTGTTACTATTCCAAAGTCCGAGCTGTCACCCCCTCTTACTACCACTACAAATAATTTGTCTTAAATTTACACAGGTACAAGATTTTGCATGAAAAATGTACACATGACGAGAAAAGTTACAAAATGTTTCTAAAAGTTATTTTATTGAAAAAAAATCTTTGTATCATTTGAGAGAAATAAGATTAAAGAAAACTCTAATATCTAAAAAAAAATGAATTTTTATATCATAGAATTCTTGAAATTGTGTTTTAAATTAATGTTTACATAAAAATTTTGACAGCTCAAAAAAGGGGACGTAATAATTACCATTAAAAGTTAGAAAATCAAATTTTTGTACAAAAATATAATTAAAAAAAACCCCCTAAAATCAAGTAATTGTCCAATTTTAATGAAATGTTCACTATTTGTTTATAAATAAATCATTTTCTGAAATAGCTTTTGTGTGAGAAATAGTATAAAAAGTTTTTTTCACTTTTATTGGTAGACCACCCACACCACCACCCAAAAATATGGTCTTCTTTTTTAATGTAGGTTCCTGTTAAGATATATCTCTTAATAATTTAAATCAGTTGAGTTATTTAACAGCCCTCATATAGATCAAAAATTAAAATTAAAAAAATAAATATAAATTAATTTTCCTTATATATATAAGGAAAATTAATTTATACAGTTTAGCTATTTATTTTATTAAAATATAATCCTAAAGTTCAAAATGTGAAAAAATTTTTTTTGAAGGATTTTTATTAATTTTAGTATTCTAAGATATTATACTACACTACTATAAAAAAAAAAATCCTTTTTAAATTATATACACCTGAAAGCCGACATTATTTTCTCAATAAAAAAAAATTAGTTTTTCACGATTCAAAATACCGCCTAATTCAAACTTGAGCTCAATGGGTAACACAATGGGTCACGTTTTTTCTAGTATATATATATATATATATATATATATGCACCCACTAATCTCTCCGCACAAGTAGGATATGACACATGGTCAATTTCTTAAGCAGAGTTTAACAGGTTTGAATTCAGAGTAATCCTTCTCCTAGGCTGGTTGCCTAACCAGGGTTAAAGAGTCCAGTCTGCCCTAACATTTACTCATAGATGGAGGGAGAATAGTTGGATTCATACCTTTCCCAATGTATGCTATGTGAAATGCAATCAGCCATGCCCAGGATTTGAACACTGGCAAGATCCTTTTTGTTTTCCTTTTTAACTCTTTGATTTGCCGTAACAAAGAGGTCCACTAATTGACATGTCTGTTTCTTCTTATTCTGTACAATTTGCTCTGGTCTTCAGGAGTTTTGTGTTGAACTTGGGAACCTTCTCTTTGAACTTGGGAACCTTCTTGTTATAATTGGGAGCCTTCACAGAACTTCAAACCGAACCCTTTATTCAATCCTTGGAGGTAGACTGTTCTCAATCTGTTAACTATGACCAGGTACAAGTGTTAAGTTGTATTAAGTATTTTATGTTATTATTGCCCTTAGCCAGGATTGAACCTGCAACCTAGAGATGATTGTCACTTAGAACTGTATTAACTCAACCCTTATATCCGTTGTGGCATGTGGCCAAGTGGAGAAGGTTCCCGAGTTCAACATGAAATACCTGAAGAAGGCTGGAGGGCACATCGGCTGAAACGTTGTGTAGATAACAATAAAGATGAGGACAATGGTCCGAATAATCCAAATCATTAAGCCTCATCTAAAAAAATCGGAGAAATAGCTTATGGTCAAGTCATGTTGAAAGCCCCAGTTCCCGCTAGACCACAGAATTTAAGCAGTGATGAGCCTGTTCAATACTTAGATGGGTGATCATATAAGCCACAGCAGGTACTGTTAGAAACCAAATATCAAAATGACTTGATTTGGCATTAATGACCTGGAAAGGATTGATATGCCATAAAACTAAACAATCAACCAACTAATCAAGAAAATGAGAAAAAGTAAAACAAGTAGTTGTAGTATATTATTATTTCTTTACAGTATAAGTGAAAAGTTCCTCTTATGTAGTTGTTGTTCCAGTTGGTAAGTTAAAGAAGGAAAAGCCTTTGTATTAGAAAAAAACAATCAACCAACTAATCAAGAAAATGAGAAAAAGTAAACATAAAAAGTATTATTTAAAAATATCTATTATAAAAAGTAAACATAAAAAAATATCTATTAAAAAGTAAAATATAAAAAATATCTATTATAAAAAGTAAAATATAAAAAAATATCTATTATAAAAAAATATCATAAAAATATCTATTATAAAAAGTAAAATAAAAAAATATCTATTATGAAAAGTAAATATAAAAAATATCTATTATAAAAAGTAAAATATAAAAAATATCTATTATAAAAAAATATCATAAAAAATATCTATTATAAAAAAATATCATAAAAAATATCTATTATAAAAAGTAAAATATAAAAAATATCTATATAAAAAGTAAAATATAAAAAAATATCTATTATAAAAAGTAAAATATAAAAAATAAAAATAAAAATAAAAATATCTATTATAAAAAGTAAACAGAAAAAACATAAAAAAAAGTAAACATAAAAAGTATTATCTAAAAATATCTATTATAAAAAGTAAAATATAAAAAATATCTATTATTAATAGTAAAATATAAAAAATATCTATTATAAAAAGTAAAATATAAAAAATATCTATTATAAAAAGTAAAATATAAAAAAATATCTATTATAAAAAGTAAAAATATAAAAAATATCTATTATGAAAAGTAAAATATAAAAAATATCTATTATAAAAGTAAATAAAATATAAAAAATATCTATTATAAAAGTAAAATATAAAAAATATCTATTATAAAAGTAAAATATAAAAAATATCTATTATGAAAAGTAAATATAAAAAATATCTATTATAAAAAGTAAAATATAAAAATATCTATTATAAAAAGTAAAATATAAAAAATATCTATTATAAAAAGTAAAATATAAAAATATCTATTATAAAAAAATATCATAAAAAATATCTATTATAAAAAGTAAAATATAAAAAATAAAAATAAAAATATCTATTATAAAAAGTAAACAGAAAAAACATAAAAAAAAGTAAACAGAAAAAGTAAACATAAAAAGTATTATCTAAAAATATCTATTATAAAAAGTAAACATAAAAAATATCTATTATAAAAAGTAAAATATAAAAAATAAAAATATCTATTATAAAAAGTAAACATAAAAACATAAAAAGTAAAGATATGCCATAAAACTAAACAATCAACCAACTAATCAAGAAAATGAGAAAAAGTAAAACAAGTAGTTGTAGTATATTATTATTTCTTTGCAGTATAAGTGAAAAGTTCCACTTATGTAGTTGTTGTTCCAGTTGGTAAGTTAAAGAAGGAAAAGCCTTTGTATTAGAATGTTCCTAAAGTTGTGGTTAAAGAAGAAAGAGTTTTGGCTTACATATTGAAGTGGAGTTCTTGCATGAGGTGAAATTGTGGGGGTTACAAAGCCTCTCTGTTGTCTAAACAGGAGAATGCAATAGTTACATTGTTCAAGCAAACTGTAGAAAGAGAAAGATTTTGTTTTTTGCGCTTCCACTTTTAATTTATAGAATACAGTTCTATATTTTTGAATAAATACACGTACACATTTCTCTTCCCAAATTTAAGGGAAAGAAATTAAAACAAACACACAACACAATCCTTTTTCCAAACTTAAGGAAAAGTAATTAAATCAAACACATGAACACAAATCCTTTTCCAAAGATTTAAAGAAAAGTGATTAGGGCAAATGTTTACACAAAAATCAGAATCGATTGGCTAGGTTAGTATTGCTCACTACTACGTCCGCACGTTTGCGCCAAAAAGTTAATTACTTTTCGATCCTATCTTCTAATTATAAAAGATGGATAAGAAATCAACAACGAGACAGAACCCATTTCGCTATCAGAGAGGACAAGATTCATTTCGCTAGCAGACGACACAGACTTCATCTCACGTTCAAACCAGACACATTCCGACGACCACAAATAAACATACAGATCTCGTCTCGCTGCCAGATAGAACAACGACTAAGAAACAGGTGTTCGAACGAATGACTTCACTGCCTCAACACAAATTACTACTACTACCAGTATTCTTACCACTTTGTTCTACCTACATCAAGAATCCGTTTCAGCAGGTTATACATACAAACTTTATTCTCATTTCTGTCCACATCTAAACGAACTTTTCCAAACTTAACACAAGAACTTTTACACTTTACATTACACATATCATCTACACTATTCCTTTCGAACATTTACATATTTGTGGAGTACTTGCAAATTTATTCTCCGTCAATTTTAATACACCAGGTCGCCTCTACAAAATTATTATTGCAAATTTATTCTCTGAATAAATTTATTTGTTATTCTATAATCATATGCATTTGTTTTATTATTTCTCCGTATTTTCTGCCTAAACTGTGTCATATTTTTATTCGTCATTCCTAATATTACTGAACACGTTCTCATAATCCTCTACAAATTACTGCCTGGCATACCACATAATGGCTAAAGAGGAGAAACATGGAAGTTACCATTTCCACTTGAAGTTGCTTTTGAAGATTGAAGGAATATAAGGTAGGTTGGTTGGTTGGCTGGTTAGTTTCTGGCATATTAACCAAGGGGTAGATGAGACACGACTACCAAATTTCCTCTGGTTACTAATGGAACTCCAGAATGTTTTTTTATCAGTTTTTGAAAATTCTAAAACATTTAAAAACTTTTAGTGAGGGATTTGATTTATAATGTAAGTATAAAGCTAAATTAAACCATTACTTTGTGTCTACCAGGTTAGCTCAACTGAATCTGATCTTTTTGTTTAACCATACAAAGTAGACCTCCAGCTGAAACTCAATTTATAACCTTTTTTTTCATGACTTTCCTTGTCACTGAAAATTAAGACTTAAAAATATATATAAATATAACTTCTCTAAATAGAATGTTTAAACATGGCCTATTAAACAACTAGCCAATAAAAGGTAAATTCAAAGATCAATTTAGTCAATATTTGATTAATGAATAAGAAAGTACAATTGATTTACTAATATTTCAATGTTTATTTGCACCATCTGTAGTGTAGTGATTGATTTTATAGGAAACAAATATTTACCTTTTATTGGCCAGTTGTTTAAAAGGCCATGTTTAAACATTCTATTTAAAGAAGTTATATTTATAAACAAATAAGGAGAAATTATAATTAGCATTTCTTTTTTGAAATTATAATGATTGGGGTGAAAGCAAACACAGACCCCCTATCTATTATTAAGCAGTTGCAAATTGGATTGGAAATTGCTTTATTCATAGAGACCATTTGGATCCTATTATCATTTTTGCTGTGTTCTTTGATACTGGCCCTTGCCAAATCAGCGCATGAGTAGCACAGCTTGGATCTATGTGGTAAAGGGGAGAGCTGATGGTAGGTGTGGCAGTCCACATCAGATGCAAAAACAATCTCCTTTGCATAGTGCTAGACTCCCTTGCTGTCTGGCTGATATGACAAAAGGCCACTCTGCAAACTTTTTTTTGATAGTAATATAGAAATCAGAGCAGGAAAATATAGACGTTGAGAATATTGGGCCAATTTTCCTCCTATGGGTCTGAACAACAAATGTTGCCTTGTGAGACTCCCCCCCCCTCACCTCAGGAATTTTTTTCTATCAGTGGGTCAGGGTGTAAAACCTCCTCAAAAAGGGGTGTCCTGGGTATGATACTAAATTGCATCTGGTAGTGAGGCTCCAGTTTTGGAGCACCCCTTCATTGCCATTACTCCCAGGTCCACTCTGACCCAGAGTGGTATTACCTTTATGCATCAAATAGATCTGATAAATTATCTGGATAGGAATACTTGATATCCTATAACTGTGCAAAAACTTGATAAACACAAAAAATGTAAATATAAATGCCAAATGATTGTAATTTCCTAATCTCTAGGCATAAAATAACACCAGACAGGTTGACAGGCCATTAAAATCAATCAATTAGGAAATTTTAGTTGGACAAAGACTATAATTCTTTTAATAGTATATGTATGCATTTACTCCATACAAGCAAGATGGGATACAAGGTCAATTTCTTAAGCGGAGTTTAACAAGTTTGAATTCAGGGTTTTCATTCTCCTAGACTGGTTGCCTAACCAAGAGTCCGGTCTACCCATAGCTAGAGGGAGGATAGTTAGCTGCATAACTTTCCCAAGGGTATTAACATTATATGAAATGCAAACAGCCTCATGTTGGATTTGAACTTCGGGTCGCAGAGTCCATTCCCTACAACAATAACAATTACACATTTTAATAGAATCCAAAAAGCAAATCATTTTTTGGGGCTCAATCAATATTGCTTATATTTCGGATGATATCAAAATTCTATTTTGATCAACAGTTGTTACCTAGCTTCTTGCAACTGAGATCAGGTGTTGACTTTGGGTAAGACAAGATACAAAGTTCATGTATCTGCTCCCTGGAGATTCATAGCACCTCTCCATTGCACTAATAGTGTGGGAGGGGGTGTATTTCCCTGATGCAATTGATCAGTTTTTGTTTTTATGGGACCCACATGAAAACACCAGTGTCAAATTGGTTCTTGTGAAAAGACAAAAAACAAAAAAATCATTCATGTTGATACCAATAAAAATATTATGTATCACAAGTCACTGTTAGCTAGTTTTTTTCCCTTTCCTTTCATTCTCCATGATTGATAAGGCGTTATGCTCAATTGAACTTAGTCTGAAGAAAGAAAAAAAAAATACTGAAAGACACTTCCTAGTAAAGTGACAGAATTTCTTGCAAAATGTAAATGTGGCTTTTTTTCTTTAAAAAAAATTAATAGTGCATGTCAATACTATTGAATTTTGAACAATAAGCTCATCCTACAATTTTAATTTATAATGAAATGACCATCACAAAGAGGCCCATATGTTCACACAAAATAACTTATCAAATGAATATATATGCATGAAAACTTTATCTATAAACAATGTAGTTGGTTTTTATCTGCACAATTTGAAGAGAGACAATGACTTATTAATAATTGTTTTTATCTCCCTGTTTTGTGGATGTTTCCTCGAGATGAGTTGTTATGGGTGTTCCAAATGGATCCCCTTAATTTAAAATGATTTTTAAAACAGTAAAGACAACATATAATTTTATAACTACAGCAACATGCTAATAAAAAGGTTTGAGTGTATTTCTGAACTGAAGAAACTGGTTAGTTTCTGAATCCAAATGAACACCTTGTTTTCAAATGCTGATTTTTTTAAGCAGCAGGTTCTTTAACATGGAACATTAATATTCATTCCTTCCATTTGGGCCTCACAGTAAATAGATACAGTAGTTATTTTCTGGACATCTGCCTTGGAACTGCAATATTCTGGATTTGATTCTGGTCCTCACCAACTCAGTGCATGAGTAGCACTGCTTGGACCTGTGTGGCATTTCATTTCAGACGCAAAAACAATCTTCCTGCTCTAGGCTAATGAAAAGAGGATAGACTCCTCTACTGTCTGGCACATACTGACAATAGGTCACTCTACCTACTTTACTAGTACTTTGTAATGTGGGGGAGCTACACACAAACTGATGCCCATGCAATGGCCACTGCAAAAAAGTGCGGTCCTGTTGGCATTCCCCATTTGAGGTGCCTCAGCCACCGGGCAATAAACCCGGTTCTGCCCCTTTTAGGCGAGGGGGGCAGGACCTCCTTGGACCACATGATTTATTTTACCTCACACACTGAGGCAGCTATGTATATACAGTATAGAGCAGTTAGATAGTCATGGTATAATAGCAAGTCAATTCCACAAATCAATTACTGGGTAGTGAGGTTATCCCATGACTAAAAATATAACCTAGTCTCTCCTTCCTTACTTTAGCAGTGTCCAGTATCTCCTGCCTGGATGGTTTGTGTGATGGGAGATAAGTGAATGTAAGTTTTGTAAATAAATTGGTATATAATTCTTCTTACGAAATGAACCATCATCATGTCATGCCGACAGCATAAATCTCCATGACTCTTCCTCACCACCTGTCCCTATCTGCCTATATGGACAGTCCTCTACACAGCCTCCAGTATCCATGCAGAGTTGATTGATGTAGGATTTTTGCTGGCCAACACATACTGGTGTGTCCATGTGTAGGTGCCCATAGAAGAATGTCACTTATGAGGTAGTTCTTGCTTTTCAAGCAGGGTCGAGTATGTCGTCTTACCCGGATGGTTTGTGTGATAGGAGGCAAGTGGTCGTACAGTTGCTTCTTTGTGGGGTGTTGCTTTCAGGACTTGTTCAAGACAGCATTAGAGTCTAAGTGGTGCAGCCATACTGTAGTACTGATGCAATGTATTAAGGGAGCTGTGTAAAAAAAAAGATGGGGATGACCAGATTATGTTAATTGGAAAAAAAAGTTTAATTTGACACCAGAATGTAATAGACTAAATCTATTTCCATTTTGTCAAAGAAATGGAAAAGATTTTATTTTAGAATCAGAGGGGTAGTCTGTGAATTATGGAAGTAGTGTAGAATTAAAAAATTCAAATAACGAGGAAATGGAAAATTACCATGATTGAAAGCATTTGAGCTCATGCTCACCTGCATGCCGATTTCTGATTGGCTGAAGGAAGGTATGAGAGAGAAAATTAGTTTAGTTTAGTTAGTTGCGACCAGTTACTCACCAAGAGATGTTCTCTCAAGAGGTTGCTTCTCACCATGCGGTTTTGGGCTGGGGTTGTTTTAATAAAGACTATAAAGAAAACTACAAGTCTTTGTTAATTAATTCACAAAAGATGAGCAGACACCAAGCCAGAACAGAGAAGAAATCAACCCACAGAAAAATGGACATCGAACAAGTAAGAACCCCCTCATCATCCATTCATCATTGTCACTACTCTGTCTCTCTCTCACCATTTATATACACAATGTGTTAAGTGGGTATAACAGTAAATACTTTTTGTAAATCTTTTTTCAATATACAGACATCATGGCGACAGAAGATATATAAGAAATGTGACCTGATTCTTTCTAAACATTAAAATTGAACTAAGGAAAAAAAAAAAAAAAAAAAAAAAAAAGAAAAAAAAAAGGGAGGTAGGGATGAAAAAAAAAAAAATTAATTTAACAACATTATGGTGCCAGCTAGATTAAACCAGCCAATGAAAACGAAACAAGTTTGAGAAGGTTCTAGAAGCTTGGTAGGAAGATATCATTTAAAGACATGTTTTCTTAGAGAAAATCAGACAGGGCTAGAACTATAACAGAGAAGGTTTGAACGCATGAGAGAGAATGCTCAAAGAAGGGGTTAGGCTAGGAGAATGGGCTGACGTCAACACAGATAATTCATCAAATGTGCTTCTCTCAATACAGATAATTCAATAAAAAGCTGGACAAAAAAAATCTCTCATATATTTCATTCCTCAGACTGACGAATAAATTTCATAGTAGAAAAAGGAATTATGTTGTCTATTTCTCTCACACACAAAAAAACTTATGAATGAAACCAAGTCAGATGTAAACAATAGACCAGCCATATGAATAAAAGTCTTCACCATCCCTAGTCTAAATAGTAGCAGTGAGCCATATTCCGGACTGACCAAGCCCAGAAAGAGGAAGTTTTGTTTTGGGTAAACAAACAACCTTGAACGCTAAAGTTACTAAAAGCCATTCCCTTTTGAGACGTACCCTTAGTGCTGTGATCCATGTGCATTAGGTATTGCCTATTGGTCCCACTCTGATACATAACCATTCTTGGTGCCATGATGTTTTCAATAGTGCAGTATATTACTCTGATATGGCAAGAGCTTGGACGAATTTTCACTTTATCTTAGAGAGATCAGATTTCAATAATGATTTAATGGCTTATTTAGAATTTGACATTAAAAAAAATGGTTGGTTGGTTGATTGATTTTAATGGCATATCAACCCGTCTGGGGTTATGTCATACCTAACGGTTAGGAAGTAATATATGTTGTGTATTTATACTTTTGTATTAATTGGCTTTAACAATGTATTAGCCTCATTGGGGATCATGTTGTATGGTATTGATTAGGTTCATGTCTACATTCTATGGTATAATTTTATTTCCCTCAAAAAAGGACAGAAATATCCTCCATGTTGACATTTTCAAATAGATATTTCATATTGTTTCCATTAAAATAATGGTTTCTGATGTGAGCAAAGACCCTGCATTCCATGAATAAGTATTTAACAGTCAAAGATGTTTGACATGTTTCACACTGTAGTTGTTGTTGTTCTTGTTTGAGTATATAGGAGTATGTTAGTCTTGTGTGACCAATGCAAATTGGGACACAATGACTTGTTCCTTTCTAGACTTCCTTAAAGTTGGTCTCCATCCTCCCAAAATGGGTTTGATTAGGAAGAGTTTATATTGGATGTTGTTATTCCAGCGTTGCTGCCATTTTGTATGAAGGAATCTATTAATTTAAAGTTTCAAGTCAGTATATGGAATCTTGAACTTGTCAGGGATCAAATCTAGAGCTGATTTAGCTGCAGAGTCAGCTCTTTCACCCCCCCCCCTTCACTCCTATATGGCTTGGGATCTAGCATATCAGAATCTCCTTTGACATCGAGTCTAATCTATTCAGGAGTTTAATGATGAGAGGGTCTTCCAGTTTTTAAAAAAAAGGAGTCATGGATTAGAATCATTTTTTTTAAATATAATAAAATTGAAACATAAAAAGAAAAAAAAAACAAACAAAAAACAAATCCAGGTATTTGTATTCTAAGTTATTAGAATACAGAGTTTTATTATATTTTGTTTCAACAAAATGTTTTTGTAGCTTCTGAAAAATTTACAAAATGGTAGATAAAAGAATCTGAAATACTTAAAAAAAAAAAAAAAAAAAAAAAAAAAAAAAAAAAAAAAAAAAAAAGTAGATGATGGTTTCTTACACAACTTTGCTATTTTTATTTTATTTTTTGTCTCATTTATTCATTTGTCCTTCCATCTAGACTGAAATTTTGTTAAAATGACTGGTCCAGTAAATACTTTACTGACCAGTAATACACTAGCTTTTCCACTAACATTCAAAGTTAATACTATGGTTATTTAAAGAGAGTAGGAAGAGAGATAGAGAAATCGTTTTTTGAATTACTATGGACTGGAAACATTATTTTTAGTCCAACAGGAATTGGTTAAAATCAGACTACTTCTTTCCACCTACAACTAACCCAAAGAATTATTTTTTTTTTCCTCTGTAACTGCTGAAATTAGCAGGAACACAAGTGTACAAACTATATAAATTTTACTAAATTACAGTTAAGGACTTGTTTTTGGTTAATGTGGGAAGTAATGGAGATGATTAATTCTTGTAATATTTATCTTGACTAAAAGAAATTTATATGGGTTGGCCACAATCAGAATTTCTGCTAAGTCATCCTTTTCTAATATATATCTTTCCAATAATAGTTAACTTTGCATATAATTTTCATACACTAAATGGAACAACTATTATGGGACAGAAGTAGTACCTGTTTTTTTAATGAAATTATAGATCAGTTTGAAATTTATGATAGAAAGAAAATGTTATTCTCATTTAATTTTTATATTAAAATAAATTAGTTTTAACTATGTAAATATAATTATGTGGCAAAGTAACAAATAAAAAAATAAAAATAGGATGTCAACATTAAAATGTTTTGATTATATATATATATATAATATATATATATATATAAGTTAAAAGAAAGGAAATGAATCCGACAATATGAGTAAGAAAAGGTGGAATGAAAACATCACACAATGCTGTTAAAGAAGAAAACAATTTATAATATAATCATAGCTGATACTGATCAATATTTCGATTTTACAAAAATCATCATCAGAGCTCATTCACTCCCGTAGTTGTTTGAGTCGGAGAGGAAAGTCAAATGACTTTCCTCTCCGACCCAAACAACTACGGGAGTGAATGAGCTCTGATGATGATTTTTGTAAAATCGAAATATTGATCAGTATCAGCTATGATTATATTATAAATTGTTTTCTTCTTTAACAGCATTGTGTGATGTTTTCATTCCACCTTTTCTTACTCATATATATATATATATATATATATATATATATATATATATATATATATAAAAAATCACCAATCTTCTTCAGGACAATACAAATATCAACTGTTGATGTTTTTTGTTTATCACTTAATAAACAAAAACATCAAAAAGGTCAACATTTGTATTGTGTTGAAAATTGGAGATATATATTTGATATATATTTAATTATAGATAGATATTTGATATGCATATAACGATCAAAACCTTTTAAGGTTGACATCCTATTTTTCAAATATCAATAAATCATCCTCATGTTTCTTATTTTTCACTTTTATTTATTACTTTTCCACATACTGTTGGATTTGTTTCCATTTTTTGCTTACAAATATAATTATGTAAATATAATTATCATATAGATAGTGAGATCATGTTAATATAAAATGGACTGATTGCTCAGGTTATGTATGCATGTTTACATGTATGTAAAAAGGTTTTTTTTTTAATCTTTTTTAAAAACAAGAATCAACCATACTTTAATGTGGCTGGTCTATTAGTGTAGCAAATGTTAGCAACATTAAAGTAAATATTAATTGATTGAGATGTGGGTGGGATTTGAACCCTTCAATATTCTGAAGCTTCTTTAGCCAGCATTTATTCATGTATATTTTGTCAATTATTTACATATATCTGATGTATGTTTATAAATCAAAGAAAAGGGGTTGATAAAGATAATTATATTTATATAATTATTGATTTAAAATCGTTAGTAAAGACTTAATTATGAAGTTTGCATTGCTGAAGACTGAGGAAAGGAAACAAAGAAAATGAAAAGAAGAAAATAAGAAAAAAAAGAATAAAAAGTATTCATATTCAATTTAATAACAAGAGAGCAAAAATAAATGGAGGATTTCATTTTAAACAACAAAATTACATTATGCAGAAGACAAATGTGGGAAGAAACTTTAAGAAAAAAAGAAGAAAGATGCTCAATGTAGAAACAAAGATACAATAAATTAATAAAATAAAAACAAAACAATGTGATTGAGCAATATTTGACTTTAACCCACCCAATACAAAAGAATATTAAAAAAGAGGATTTGATTTTCAGAAAGAAAAATCATTTAACATAGTGTTCAGCTGTTATTATCGGAAAAGTTTATCTCAGTTTAACTAAGGAATTACATCAACTTAGTTAAGTATAGGGTAGTGTCCTGATGAAATCATTTGGATTGAAACCATGGTAGACCCTTAACTCTTTTCCTCTACTACTATTGCTCTGTTTTTAATATTTTGAGCACTTTTGGATAATTTATGTATACCACTGCAATGGAAAGGTTAAAGTGACAATATATACATAGCAGTTAATTTTGTTTATTATCATATATATATAATATATATATATATATATATATATATATATATATATATATGTGTGTGTGTGTGTGTGTGTGTGTGTGTGTGTGTGTATGTAAACAAATCAGTTGGAATATATTCAATGAATATTAATAAAAACAAAAAATATTTAAAAAAAATTATTTCCAAAGTCTTATACACTGATATATCCTATAGACTACTATCTTCATCTTGCTTGTTATAGTCATCAAATTTCACCCATTGTACTCTCTGATCTTCTTCAGGTGTTTGTCATAACAAGCAAAATGAGAACACTAGTCAGAGGACATCAGTGTATAATAATGATATCCCAGAAATTCAGACAAAAAATATATCTTAAGAATTAATTATATCTTAATTAAAAATATATCAAAAGAAATAACTAAGCAGACGGAATTTAACCAAATAGAAAAGTCTTTAAAGAAAAATAAATGAAAAAAAAAAAAAAAAATAAATAAAAAATGAAATTAAGAGTTTCATTAATATTTTGCCTTCATTTCATACCTAAGATATTGCACAAAATTTTATTTATCTGTTCCACTTAATAGTCAAAATGCATTCTTTACTTGACTATTTTTTTCTCATGAAGGTCAGAAAGGAATTAAGCATTTTCTTTAGGAATAAGTTCCATCTTTTTTTCTTATATTCTTTACCCCATATTCAAAATAAATTTTCCATAACTGCCTTCTAGTAGTATAACACAAAACAAAAGCACAAACTTCAGGCTTCCAGAAATGTTCGAAAAATATTCAATGATTAGATGAAGATACTTCTCATCCAATTATTTTATCAATGATGAACGAAAGAGCAATTTGATGATAAAAGCACAGGCAAGTCATGTACAAGAACATTTTGTTGGTAACAGAAACTTAATACAGGAAACAAAAATAATAACAAACTTATTGCTCTCAGGCAATTAATAATGAAGTGAACAAGAGCTCTTAAGATAAAAAATATAAGCAAATAATTAAACTTTATTTTTTTATAGGATAATTTACTAGCATTTTGGCTTATAGAAAATACTGGATTATTCTGATGAATGTGAATTTGGATTTTATTTTAGCAGAGGAAGGTTGTTTTTTTTTTTTTTGTAATCGACAGTTTATCAGATCAGAAAATTATGTATTTGTATTGGTAAATAGGAAGTTACAGAAATGATATTCTTTGAGGCCTGTGAGGGAAGAGTTTACAGTTTTCTAAATTGTTATATGAAAAAGATTATCTGGAACTTTATATTCTACCTACATTAAGATAAAAGAAATCTAAAATGTAAGATAAGACTAAAAATATGGAGAAAAAATACTAAACTAAATGGATAAAAAAAGAACCAAACTGACTAATCAACAGCAGATATTCCACTCAAAATTTGTTTTTGTCCATTTCTGCTTATTTGAAATAATAATAGCCCCCCTCCAACAAACTATACTACACAGCTTCATTTAAAAAAATGAAATTTAAACAAATAGTGTAAAATAATTTTGATGAGCAGATTAATAATAATAAAAAAAACCAAAAAACTAACATCAAAGAATTATAAAAATAAAATATAATATTTATATATGATTATTTTGCAATTAATTTCCAAAAGTCAAACAGTTGTAAAATAATCAGATACATTTTTCAATTTCCCTTAAGAAATATAAATACAAACATAAAAGTGGATATTTTGAGTGATGAAAAGTATTGCCATAGTTTCTATTATGCATGTCATTAAATGAAAAGAGAGAAAATAAATGATATTGCCAGAGTTCATATGGTCGCCAACATACAGTAATGAGAATAATGAGAAAGAAAGTAAGAGAGACCATTTAAAGTGAGAGGAGGGGGGGATCTTTGCAGTGCAACAAGAAATAAAATAACAGTTCATTACTTAAGAAACAAAAAACAAAATTTGTTAACTATTCCTTGATTTGGTAATAATTTTGTTTCTGTAGATGTGATCATATCTATTAATGTATATTTTTATATTACAAAACATGAACTGATATCAATTGAAATGAAGAAACTTATAAAGCTCAAAGAGTAAAGAATAAAACTAAGTCAACTGATTATATTGACTATAAAAATCAACATTTCATAGTTGTAGCCACAAAACAGTTTTTAAATAAATTTAGTTAGCAAATATAATTTATTCCAAAACAGAATCAGCATATTAATTTTTTTTGTGGGTATTTGTTAATCTGAAAAAAAAGAAAAAAAAAAAAAAAAAAAAACTATATATTTGATTCTGAAACTTATTCTTACATTAATTGATGAAACTCAGAAAGGCATTATTGATTAACAAGGAGGACCTGTTAAATTACACAAAAACTAATACAATAAATGGTTATTAGGATTTATAAGAGTGAAAACAATTGAATGCTTTGACAATGTACAATGCTATCACTAATTAACATGTTCATTTTCTTTTTCAATGTACAATTGCTAAAATCAACATAAAATCAGAAATTAAACTGTTGAAAGGCTTCATTTTCTTCTTTATAAAGTCACCTTTTAAAAGCAACTATTACTTTACAGTAGAGTATATAAGGCAATATTTATATAGAATAGTCTGCCTGTTTACAAATGTTTAATCAAACCAGGAATAGAATATCTGGAGAGAATCCACTAGTTGAAGTATTATCTCCAGTATTGTGTGTCAAAACACATTTTATCAATATTGAGTTACTGTTTAATGAATTTGATTTGATTATATTAAAAGGGTTACCTCCTCTACTTAGGTAGAAGGATATCTATATAAATAATTTTTCAACAGTAACTCAATTGTCAAGGGAGATAGTAAAAAGTGTGGCTTAAAAGATCTTCCACCTTCCAATGCCTCGTGATGACCAGGAAATATTCAAACAAAGTTAACACCATATATAATAACAATACCTGAGTTTGTAATATGAACAGATAGAATAATTATTGTATTTAAAGATTATAAAGTGGGCATTCCCGAAACAAACTAAATTTAAAAAAAAAAATCAGAAATTTAATATTTTAAGATTATATATAGATAGGAATTATGTCTAACTTTTCAATTAAGCAAATAAAACAAAAACAGCTCCTCCTATGATTTAAAATAAAAATATTGACTTTATAATCCTCTTAAAAGTTCTAATAATTGAAAGGTGTACATAAATTAGTGATTTCTTTATATAGGAGATAAAATATACACACACAGCTTAGAAACTATTACAGAAAAGAATAAAATAAAATAAAACTTAAAACAAAAGAGTGAATATATAAATGAAATACCCAGGCCAATTTCTGTACCCCCCAGCCCATATTTAAGTTAGCATAAAATGTGATCAGCAAAAATAGTATTGGAGGTGGTGGCAAAAAACATCACCAAAGAATCCAATGTATAAAGATTTTGAATTTTCCTTCTTCATAAAAAATAAACAATATCATTTACACATACATATGTATAGGCACTACTTTATACATATGTATGGAAAACATTTATATAATTTTGACCAATATGACAAATTCAATGATCTGAGTGGATATGTGTATACCTGTAAATTTCACATTAGTAGACACAAAACTTATTACCAACAACAAAATTCTAGAATGGAAAAAATTATCAAGTTAAAAAAAAAGAAAGACAAAATTATTTGTTTAAATTAAAAATGGAATGTTTTTAGTCCTCTTCCGATTTGAAAGTAAATAACTTGTTTAAAGTTAAAATTACAGAATAGTTTCATAAACTTTTTTTTAATGTAGTGGTCCATATTTAAAAAAAAAAAAATAATGATAGAATTATAAGAAGATAGAAATAGAAAAACAAACTCAAAAGTAACTGAACAAACTCAAAAGTAACTGAACAAACTCAAAAGTAACTGAACAAAAAAGAAAAAAAATTAATAATTAAAACAAAAGTAATGTTAGGATTTTCAATTGTTGCTGTTGAAAATTGTGGCCACAGATCTGTTTGGAGCATATCCTTGTTGATCAGGAAGGGCTTATCCTAGGTGCATATGATCTGTCACCAAAAGATGCAGCAATGAAGATGAAGGTAAAAGTAGATCATCAATAAGGCCCCAAATGACAGGTGAACTTGTCCTGTTCTGGTTCAGCACTTGGTCAACTCATCAAAATAATCACTTAAGTAGTACATCTTTTTACCATTTTTGGATTTTCTTTCATTTTTTTTTTTTTAGCTTTTTTTTTGGGCAGGACCTTTGCATTGGACATTTCTGTAGGAGAAAAACACCTAGAAAGAGAAAGGAAAAATATTTTTTTTTTAAATATATAAAGACTTGGAAAATTAAAAAAAACAAAAATAAAATTGTAACAACCAGAATATGTGCTTCAATGAAGATTGAGAAATAATGGTGTCTCATTATTCAAGGGACACTAGAATATTTGTTGTGGGACACTAGAATATTTGTTGTGGGACACCGAGCCCATAAGACAGTCAATTTTTATTTTTATTTTTTTAGATTAAAATAAGTATAACTTATAAGTGCAATTAAAAAAACAATTCTTCCAAATCTGTGAATATTTTTTTACAAAAGGGTTAAAGAATAAAAGTTAATATTATTTTTTGTATTATTATTTTGGTTTGGACTTTTACATTTTTTGTATCCTCAATTAAAAAAAAATGTTTTGGATTTCATTCAATGAATTGAAAATTTGCCTTTATTTCTCACAAACTAAAAATATATTTTTTTTTTTTTTAAAAGTAATACTTTTTTGGTACGATCAACTGCCACTCGCTCGAGTTCGGCCTATGACATCAGCTTTAGACACGCCCACAAATCTTGATGAAAACAAAATAATCTTCGCTTACAGTACAGCCAGGACCAACTTTTAAAACGTAATATTTTTAGCTTAGAAAATTGAAAGTTTTAAATAAAAAAAAAACAAACAACTTTGAATCATGTAAATTTCTGGTTCTACAAATATTTCTTCTTTAGTTACGAATTTTATTTTATTTACATTTTTATAGTGTGTTTAGAAGTAGAAATTTCCGTAATTTATTTATTTTTTGTTTCTTTTTTTTAGTAAAGTTTTCACTCAAAGATCTTCTTAAAATTTATCGAGGGAGGGGAAATATGAAATGATTGTTTGATTTAAAAAAAAAAAAAAAAAAAAAAAAATGTAAAGATTCGTGCATATTAAAATAATTGTAAATAAAAATTTATATAAAAATATAATCGTTTTATTTATAAATAAAATTGTAAATAAAATAAAATTCGTAACTAAAGAAAAATTGTTTGTAGAACCAGAAATTTACATGATTCAAAGTTGTTTTCTTTATTTAAAACTTTCAATTTGTGGGCGTGTCTAAAGCTGATGTCATAGGCCGAACTCGAGCGAGTGGCAGTTGATCGTACTAAAAAAGTATTACTGAAACCCGTTAAATTCCACTTAAGAATTTGACCTTGTGTCACATACTACTAGTACAGAGATGTTTGTAAATATATGCACAAACACACACCTAAAGAGAATTTTAATAACATATACAGACATACATACATGTTACTATCATTCTTATATCAATTTTTGTGTTTCTATCGAAAGGCAAAATCCCATATTCTGTAAGAATTTAATTTTTGATTGAAAATATTGCCGACAAGTAATTGGTGTATATAATAAGCCATAGAAAATGAGATCAATAGAAAACAAAAACAAATTTTTCCCCAATAAAAAAAAAAAAAAAAAATAAAAAAAAATCTATAATGTTTACCAATTTTTAGCTAGAAATGAACATTTATGGGGGCAGCCAGGTGTTTGACATTTGCCTTTATCATTTATGAACTGTGTAAACAAGAGCTAAGTTAGTAAACTTGATATTTTGAGAGAGAACAAGATGCTTGGTAGGAATTTATTCAAAATATTTGAAATGCTTATGATTATAAAACATCTTATTAATTCAGGTTTTAGACGACTTAAGTATCAAGTAGTAGGGTAGGTTGATTTTTAAAAACACAACTAACTCTACCCAGAGAAAGTTGCCAATTAACATAAAGAATAATTGTACAAAATATTTTTCTCTAAAAATTTACCAATTCTTGTGCAAATGCATTTAAATCGTATCATAATCAAATATTCTGAATTTCACCCAGTGTTAACTGAAAAGATAAGTAAGTCAGATTAAATCTGTGTTTTGAAGAAAAAAATGTTTAAAAAAAAAGAAAAAAAAAGAAGGCTTGTAGGGATTTCATGAGGGAAAGTCAACCCTATATATGCTGCAGGGAAAATTGGGCCCTTAAATAAAGCTGATGGTTGATGTTAGCCATCATAGTAATGTGTTTATGGACTCAATGCATTTACCCTAAATACATATTTTCAAAACTACACAACCTGATCCAGTTTATTGTTGGAGTGCATGCAGTTAGCTTGTTTGAAATTAAAAGAGGCAATAAGTTTCATAACCAGCAACTGTATATTTTCAATATGCTGAAAAGAATCAAGGAGATACGATCTGAAATTCAGGAGGTTGCGTTAAAAAATATTCAGCATAATGCTTTTGGTCTCCTACCAGAAAATATATTGTATGCAATGCTTAAATCAGATGAACTGGAAGTGAGGGAAAAAGCTATCAAAAGAATTTTAGCCATTAGGTAAGTAATTCACATAAAATTGAGTAAAATGTTTTCATTGATTTATAGTTTCATTTTAAAGTACTATCCTAATTTGATTATAAAAATTAAAAATCAAGACAAGTAAAGTTAAATTCTTAATTTAATTCAATAAATTGATTAATTCAATTAATCGACCTGTCACAATATGGAATTTAGAGGCCTGGATTCAAAGAAGTATTTTCAGATTATGAACTTCTGGAGTCATCAATGAGTCGGACAAAATTAGAGTTGCCGGATTTGCCTTCACAGACACACAAAGTGCCGAAAGGGCAGTAAATAGGACTATGGAATTGTCATAGGCACATCATTACAAAAGTTTTATGCCATGAAATGAGGCTTCAAAAGGCTCTTACATAGAGAAGTTTAATATGATGGCATGATAAAAATTGCTATTATTCTCACAACATTTATGTATTTTTCTCATGTCTTTCATAACTTTATGCCTTACAATTATTATATAAAATAGAAATTTAAAAGACCCACTATTAGTAACCAGTAGATTTTTAGAGGAATGTTCAAATTACAATGGTAGCTTATATTAAAATCATAATCCCTTAATTTGTTCCCAGCAAAAAAAAAAAATTGTTTGCTTTTGTTCCATTGATATCAGAAAAAAATAACTGATTTACAATATCTTGCAATGTTTTTACTGACATATTTTTTTTTAATGAGGTAAATGGAGCTTATCTGAAAAGGTGGGGTGGGGGCTGGGGTTACAAATTCAATTCAAATGCTACTTTTTATATCTTATTTATTTTATTTAAATAGAATAAATTTACCAACTTTTCTGGATTGAAATAAGATTTTTAAGCAATTTTATATCAAATATATTATAAACAAGGATTTAGGAAGGCTTCATATTAGATGATTTTTAAAACTAAATGCTCAAAAATTGTTGCAAGTTAGAAACCTACATTTTTGGTGTCAGTATTTATCATACAAATACCAAATTTTTTTTTTTTTTTTAATATCAAAAAGAAAAAAAAAAGAAAAGAAAATCGACCTACTCTATCAAGTAGGTTCATCACTGCTTAACTTCCGGAATAAGTTCTTTAAACATGACTTGACTGGAAGTCTACATCTGACATTTACCATTTACTAAGCTTAGTTTAGTTTGGCACAAGATCAGAAGTTTGGGAATAATCTGCTAGCTAACCATAAGAGGCACCTCCAGAAAAGTTTATTTCTAAGTGAAATAGTGTTTTATAAGATTATTATCTTTGCTATGTTTGGAAAATAACTATTTCATGTTTTGATTTGAAAAAAGAAATACAAAAAATACAGTTAAGTTTACAAATTCAATACAAGATAAAATTTTTAAATGTAAATAAAAAAGAAAAGAAAAGAAATCAATAAAATGAAATTTTGGGTATATCTAAAAAGGATAAAAAAAAAATCAGTTTATGATATATCATTTTTAGTGTAAGTGAAAAAAGAATGAACAGTGATACTCATGAGTTGGGACACTCATGAGTGTCCCAAGTTACGAGTTTTCCAAGTTATGAGACATCAATTATTTGCTGTGTACTGCAAGCTAAAATTTAAAGTATGTGTGAGCTTCAGATATACTTATATTAATAAGTTCACTAAAAACATTTAAGTTTCTAAATTTATTATGCCAAAGAAAAATATTATTTATAAAAAAAATAAACATTAAAACATATTACAGCACATAATTCATTACATTCTATTATGTTTTTATGCAATACAGTGCTATTTTTCTTATTAAAAAAAAAAATAGGGTGTTTGGAGGTGGGGGCTGGACTGGATTAATGGCATTTCAGTCGATTTCAATGGGGAAAATGGATTTGGTATACAAGTTACGAATGAAATTAAGTTGAAATTCAAGGTACCACTGTATATATAAATAAAATTAAGCATTTCAGTAATAATGTGTTAATATTTATTAGAGAATTATCATAGGAAGACTTATTAGGACAACACTCATAAAGTTCACAAACTGAGAAAATAAAGCCATTTCCAGTCCAATCTGCAACTGAATTATAGTTTTGCAAGTTATGCATTCTGTTGTGTAGGCCTTATGAATCATGATCATTTTGTGGAGGCTAGATAGGAAAGAGAAAATAAATGACCCATGCAAACTTTATTTCTCTGTGCGAGACTTATGACTCAGTATATGCTTATCATTAAAATACTTTATACTAGAATATGCTTTGTTTAGAATTCAGTCTTTACTTGTGGGAGTTTATTTTCACCACAAGCTTGCTGCTTTTTTTTGTGTTAACATATCTGTGCATTTGCTGTAAATACTGTGTAAATTTATGTTTCAAAACATAATGTAAACTATATACATTGATATTTTTAGTCGATATGAACCAACTAAGAAGTTGAACAAACTTTAAATTTCTCTAGTGGTGATCATTTTGGGAAGGTAGGGAAGAGAAACCAAATGCCCTGTTAAAAATCTAAATAACTTTTATTCCTCTTATGGTGACCAACAGAGACATTTTGACAAAATCAAATCAACCCCATGATTGAAAAAATTTAGCAAAAATCAGGGAATTATCCAATTTTACTTAAAGTTTAAGTGTTGATTTATCAATGAATGAATTTTATAAATGCTCAGTTATTTTATTTTAAAACTCTCTGATTTTTTTCAGGTCACTTAACTTTGACCTCCCCCTTATTTTAGGGGCAGAAAATATCAATAGGGTTATATATAATCAAAACTAATTACAGTATAAATAAAAGATAAAAGACCAAAAGTGTGAATAGAAAAACATTTTTTTTAAGGAGCAAAAAAACTGTTTATCATGCATAGGATGTGATACAATTTCACAAGTATGGGGCATCCTGCTAAGATTGAACTCGGTATTCAAAAGTAATTGATCTATGAGACTACCTAGCTAAACATTACACAATGATGGGATGTCCTTTTCTTTACCCACCCCATTCGTCATGGGTAGGATGGGACACAGTCACAAGTATGGAGCATCCAGCATGGATCGAACTTGCTATTTAGTATTAATGGAATGGTGAGACTAGCTTGTTAACTATTACTTCATGATTGCACATTCTTTTCTTAACCCAACTCAACCCATTGTCAAAGGTAGGATATAACAAAAGGCTGCATGCAAAGAGCATCTAACAAGGATCAAACATGCTATTCAGTAGTAATGGATATGTGTGACTAACTTGCAGTCATTGCCTTTTAGCACATATTCCCTCAAGGGGGTGCGCCTCAGGCGCTGGGCAATAAACCCAGCCCTGCCCCTTTAAATCAAGGGGGCAGGTATTGCCTGGGGGGATAGCCCCCTGAGATCGATGCTTACGATTTAACCATTGGCAGGTCAAGCGGACGAAACTCACTGGACCCCAGCCGAAGCCCCCTCGAGGCCCGTTTGACTTTTTACAAAATTTCCAAGTAAAAGATTCTAAACAACTTGTAACCTTGTTTTATGAATATGACGAAAGAAAAGTAAATGCTACTATCATGTGACCATACAATTTAGAAATAAAGAAAAAACTTTCTGAAACGCCATTTTATGAAACGACTGGCTCGTCTACTCCGAAGTTTACCATTACACAGGGATTCTCCCGGATTTTTACATATAATTTATTTTTGGACTTTGATTTCACAATTTTAAAAAGAATTGTAGACATTTGCTATTTCTTTATATGTAATAAAACTTTGAATTATGTTTTTGTTTTCAGTTTTAATAATTAGAGCAAATTTTATTTCAATTTTTTTCACAAAATACTATAAAAATGGAATTACCAAAAGTGGAAACGGAAAAAAACGGAATTGACTAAAAGTGGAAACGGAATTTAGAAAAATTTAAGACGGAAAATTGGGGGCCCTACACATATAATTTAAAAAGGGATTGAGGTTTGCCATGAACAATATGATAGGGACAATAATACAGGTGCTAGGGCCTGACGTGACCAGCCAATTGATTGGATAGGCCTCTCCGACCATCTGTCTAGCCCAAATAATGATCAAAGGGGAGTGTTGCATATCATGGACTACTCAACCACCAGAATTCTGTCCATAAGCATCACAGGTCACCACCCACGTGCTACAGGTGGCCCAATTAGAAGGAGTTCTTACTCCTGGATAGAGGTGCTGTCAGAGCATTCAACAGCCCCAGCTGTAGACACATGTTTTAGACTTAGCTCCTTTTAATTGTTACTATTTTAAGGATAAAAAAGAAAATAAATTAAATGAATATTCTTATCACTTTAACACAAGCAATTAAAAAACAAAAACAAACAAGTAATTAAGAACTGAATTTAAATTTTTGTCATATGTATAAAAAAAGTTTTTAGAAAAGTAAAATTTTGTTTTAAAACAAGTTTAAGATTATATTTAAAAAAATAATATCTTAAATATAAAAAAAAGAAGAAGAAAAAAAAAAAAGAAGCATTTCCTATAAGAACAAACATTGTAATATACAAATTCTCAGTGATTTTTTTTTATTTTGATAAAATATTTTCCTCTTATTGTCTCTCTTACTTCTGTTTTCTCTCTTTCTCACTTACTCCCTGGTGTTCCTAAAAAACTTTTAGTCCAGTCATGGACCGGGTACTTTTGCTAGTCTATATATACAAAGGAATGTGTTTGTACGTGCGTGTCGTCTTATAAGTCAGAAAAGCGATGTCATTCAGATTTAAAATCTAGCCTACACCATAATATGTTTATACTTAAGAAACACACAAAATTTAGTCATTGATTTTTACTGATTAAGTGATATAATTAATTAAACAAAAATCAATTGATTTGTGGAACTTGTATAGGTTGCAATGCTCCTGCTAATATTAATGTTTATCTTGGCTGCTGCTTAAATAAGGGATTCAAAATGGCCTATTACTTCGACCTTCCTAAAATAGTCATCATTATGCTATTTCTTCAACTAAAAGCATTTTGACTTTTTTTTAATGAATATTTCATATTCATAAAACTCTTTATAATGCTATTCTTTACTAATATTTCTCTTTTTAGGAAACTGTCGTATCTCCTAATTTTATTTTGGGACTTTTTAGTTCCAATAACTCGATGTGTCAGCTAAAAAAAAGAAAAAAAAAAAGAAAAGTTTTTTGGAGAACTAAAGTCATAAATTTTAAAAAACCAAGAATAACTTTTTTTTAAATGTAAACCAAAAACTTGCATAACAAAATAACAAATTAAATGAAAACATTTAACGATAACTTTTTTTTTTACTAATACTTTCATATTAGAATAAAATATATACATTTTTTAATGAGTATAACTCAAACCTTTTTGAAAGAAACTATTCATAAAATAAACAATAAATTAATACGCAAAATATTCCACCTACAAATAAGGTAACATTACATTTGTTTAGACATTAGCTTCTTTGTTACTTTTAGGGGTCAAAAAAGGAAATAAATTAAACTGATACATTTTATCACTTTAACTCCAACAAACAATTAAGAACTGAATTTAAATTTGTCACATGTACAAAAGAATTTTAGACCCCCCTCAAAAAAACCCCCAAAAAACACTGTTATAAATATAAACCAAATAAAGAAATTGTAAGATAAACAATAGTAAATATTTAATTCTCAGCTTATTGTTACATTTTAATAGGATAAAAAAAAAGAATGAATTAAACAATACATTTTCTACCATTGTAACTTAACAAAAAAATAATATTGTTTCAAACCGCTCACGAGTTTAGGGTTACAATTTTTAAAATGATATTTTAAATGGAGGTATTTGCCCAACCAATCACAGGTAAGATGTGATATGAGCTTGCAAGTATGGGGCATCTAATGAGGATTGAACTCACTATTCAATAGTAATGGAACTATGAGAGTAGCATGCTAACCATTACACCACAATGTAATTCCGTCCTTATTTACTCAAAACTGTTTATCATGCATAGGATGTGACACAAATTCATAAGTATGTGACATCCAGCAAGGATTGAACTCACTACTCAGTATTAATGGATTTCCCAGACTACCTTGCAAACCATTACATAATGACAGGAGTCCTTTTCTTTACTGAATCCATTCATCACAGGTAGGATATGACACAAGGTTGCAAGTAAAGGAGCATCTAGTGAGGATCAAATTCACTATTCCGTATTAATGGATATGTGAAACTAACTTGCAAACCATTACAACACAATGAGACGCCTAACATTAAAAATATAAACAACAAAAAGAGACAATGCTTAAAATAAACGAATATCATAATACACTAATTCTAAGCTTTGTTAATTGTTAAATCTTAAACAAACAATTTTCATTCAAATGAATACACAAAATTTTCCTCCTACTAATAAAGACAGGTTAGTTGGTTGGATTTTACATCATGTCAACCCTTGAATTATTTTATGCCAAAGTCATGTTTGTTTTATTCATTATTATTGGATATTCAAATTTTTTAACTCAATTTTTTTTCCTTAGATTTTAATGAAATTTAAACCATAGATAAATGAACAGAAATTAGGCCTATTCACAAAATATCAGTAAATTTCAATAATATTAAGATAATGTAATGGTGGTTAAAATATTGAAATTTTGCAGTTTCTATGACACAATTTTTTGCAGATAGATCCCATAACTATACATATTTTGAAACTACATTATCCAGGGTACTTGGAAAAGTATATTTCATATTAATCAAATCAAAGTGAAAATTTTGGAAGCCCATAACTTGAGTATTGAAACTTCTATTATCACAGGGTTTTTCTATTAAATGTAAATGAACAAAAAAAAAAAAAAAAAAAAAATATTCCTTTTCTATTATAGAAAAATCTGGCTAATTTTTATCTATGGCAAAACACCACTAGAATTATGGCAATAACAATTATTAGTTAATTAGCTAGTTATTCCCATAAGAAAAGGAGCTGACATTATTTTTCATGGGTTTGAGTTGAAACTGGGCAGAATTCCTGTTAATACAAAATGGAAAATTTCTGTGCAGGATCACAAATACAAATTTGTGATTGTAAATGTTTCGTAAAGCATATCAACTATAATGAAGGTGATGTTTTAGAGTTTTCTTTTGACAAACCCAACAAACTACAATTTACATACCCACATTACTTAGGCTTTCCATTCATTTCAAACACTGTCAAGTCTTCATCATCATCATCTCCTTGGTCCAAAGGTGCCATCTCCAGATCAGATGCTGGGGTGGTGATGATTCCATACTTCTTTGATTTGCTACGACGACGACGTAACCTAAAGGAAAGCAAATAGAAAAATAAAACTGATGATAACGTTGCAGAATTGGTACAAAAGAAAACATTTTTTGAAGGTCATAGGTCAATGAAACTTACAAGTTTAATCAACTGAATAACAAGAGTAATTCAATAAATGAGGGGGAATTTTTTGGGACCCCCCCACAAAAAAAAAAAATTTTTTTTTTTTTAAAAAAACCCAAAAAACAACAATTTTTTTCAGAATTCTTTTCCATAAATGTAAACTCTGCATTGTTTGGAATTAGTTTAAAGCAAAAATTATTTTAATCTTGCAAAAATTTGTTTTGAGGCTATTCAAAATGGTGGAAGATCAAAGAGTGCACCAGGCTTGAACAGAAGTCTATTGTTGAATTTTTGGTGGCTGAGAAGTGCAAATAATATGAAATTTATTGGAGAAGGTAGGAAGAAGCATTTTTTAGTGAAAAAAAAATATTTACAAATCCGCTAAACAAGGGTTTGCCACTACAAGCCCGAGTTGAAAAGACAGTCCATGGAGTGGAAAGACATTGGTAAAATAAAGTTCCAGATGTTCCAGCAGTCAGTATTCTGGGATATGAAAGACCTATCACTATTGGTTTCCTTGAAAAAGGTGCAACTGTAAACAGTGCTTCCTCTTGCCAAGTCCTTAGGCAAAATTCATCTTATTTATTGAAGGAGTCTCATACTTTGTCAACAATAGTCTTGAATAGTGATGTTAGTGAATTGGTTGGCTTAGAATAAGCATATAGAATAATAATTAAAATTAAATCATTGTAATTTGTGTTACACATGACTATAGAAACATATTGATAATACTTACAGTAAAAGTTCTCATAGTTTCACAATGTGAATATTCTAAAACAGTAGTAATCAAAACAGTATTCACTAATGTGTAATAAATAATTTACTTTTATATAATACATAATGTGATTTAATACTAATACTACTACTAATAATGTTTGTTCATGACTATCATTAACCAAGCTGAATCTTAGTAAATGAACTGTGCAGCTGATTTGTTTATAGTGGTAAATGTAGAGGGAGCAATTTTCTATGATTGTGGAATCATTAATCAGAAACATAGGGGTGTACAAGTTCACGCAGCTACTGATAACGGGTATCACAGGAAATTCTTCCAAAAATCAACAAAAATTAACTAATAATGCGATTTTAATAAAACTTTCAGTATAGGAAGTAATAAAAGAACTTTTATTCTAAATAAATGTTTACTCTGAATTGAAAAGACTAATTATTTTTTCATTAGTTTTTTTACTCCTCACCCCCAATACAAATTTCTTTGTAATTTTTTGGAGGAAGAAAATGAATTTTATATTTTTGGAAAGATAATTCAATGATGAGTAATTCCATATCAAATCATCTAGAAAAAAGTAAAATTGGTACCCATCCCCTTCAATTTTTCTGAAATGTTGTTCAGATGTAGACTATGTTAAAGTAAAACAATCTCCTAAATTTGAGCTTCCAATTCCAAAAATTGCCTGTGTTATGTCAATTTTTAGCTCTCCAAATTTGGGAGGGTGTGTGAAAACTGGCGACTTTTTGTAATCTAATTTTGTCTGTAAAATAAGTTCTAAAACTTCCCTACTCCTAAAAATTGGTTTAAGAAAGCTTTTTGGCTTGAAAAATGGTGTTGCAGGATATAACACAAGGTCAATTTTTAAGCAAAGTTTAACAGGTTTGAAGTCAGAGTTTTCTTTCACCTAGACTGGTTGCCACACAAAGGTTAGAGCACAGTCTTCCCAATTATTTAGGGAGAAATGTTGGATGCATACTTTTTCCAAGGGCATTGGATTGGTGCTTGAGAAAAGCAAAAAAACTCATCCAGGATTTGATCTTGGGTCTCCGTCTCCACTTTCTATAATAACCATGGCATAACAATGTAATTTCATCTTACTTAGCCACCACCTTCTAGCAAACATGAAAAAAAGCGTTGGGGATTTGCGATAAGAACAATATGGTCAAGACAATCATATAGGTACTAGGGTTTGACGTGACCAGCTAATTGATCAGAGGGGGGCCCTCTCTAATTGCCTGTTTAGCCCAAGTAAGGGTCAAAGTGTTGCATGTAATGGACTGCTCAGCTGTCATGATTGTTCTTAAGCATCATGTGCCGCCACCCACATCCAACAGGCATATATATATATATATATATATATATATTATAAAATGGGTACAAGAGAACCTACTCGAGTTTCACTATAAGGATCTTCAGGGTTAAATCCACTGAATTAATCAAGACACTGATTAATAGCAGTCGATTTCATGTGTGTGTTTATTGCAACGAATATTTTAATGCAATGAACACACACGTGAAATTGACTGCTATTAATCAGTGTCTCGATTAATTCAGTGGATTTGACCCTGAAAATCCTTATGGTGAAACTCGAGTAGGTTATCTCTTGTACCCATTTTATAATAAATTTGCTCTACTTAGTATTGAGCACTTTGTATTTGTTATATTGCTGACTTACCCCCCTGAATTCCACACTTACTAACCATTGTGACCAAATTCACCGGTAAGTCACCTTTTCCTTATATATATATATATATATATATATATATATATATATATATATATATATATATATATGTGTGTGTGTGTGTGTGTGTGTGTGTGTGTGAAGAGAAATGGAAGTGAATCCGACGGTATGTAGTATAGTGAAAATTTTGAAAAAACACAGGTTTAAATAAAAATGAGTGGTAAGTTTATGACACTGCAGTGTTTTGATCTGTTAAGTAGATCTTCTTCAGGGCTTTCCTTATATCAACAAAAGCCCTGAAGAAGATCTACTTAACAGATCGAAACACTGCAGCGTCATAAACTTACCACTCATTTTATTTAAACCTGTGTTTTTTCAAATTTCTCATTATACTACATATATATATATTTTGGGAGAATATGTGCTTAATTGAAGTCGTACCTAATTTTTGAAAATTAATTAATTTTCAAAAATTAGGTACGACTTTAATTAAGCACATATTCTCCCAAAAATTGTTGGCTAAAAAAAGCCATATCAAAACACATTGTTTTTTTGTTTTCTTCTCATATATATATATATATATATATATATATATATATATATATATATATATATATATATATATATATATATATATATATATATATATATATTTGTATGTCTGCCTGGAAAGCAGATGAAGAAAACAGGTGCAAGGAAATTGTAGGTAGATAGACAAACAGAAAAAAAGGAAAAGTTAGTGATGCAAGGCAAAATTATTGTGAAGAATAACAGGAAGAATTATGGCCTAAGAAATCAGTTCAGTGAAGCATAGAAAGAAAACTGGCTGAGGCTGGAGAATGACAAGAAAAGTAACAAACAGAAAGCTAATGAGGAATAAACGAATAGTATCTAAAAGCTGATTATCAGCCAGACATCACTGGACAGATAAGTATATAGAATTTTGAGGTGCAGCCAAGTATAGTTACAATCTATATTCCTTATACTGAAAGGCACTTTCATATCCAAAGTTAGAATTTAAGGAGAAGAATATAAAGAATAAGAGGAGTTTGAGAACATGGAAACAATTATTTAATATACCTTTTCTAGAGAAAATTAATTTGTGTGCATTCATGTGTGTGTGTGTATATTTGGGCAGTATTCTTTCATTTTTATACATGTAGAATTAAACAAAAGAAACGTCTCCTGGTTAACAATTTTATTATCAATCTTTTCAAGCTTTTTGGCCAACTTTTTTATTTTTGGATGGAATCTTTGGATATATATAGTGTCATCCATAGACACTGTATTTCGACATATCATATCTCCTCAGTTTGGCTAGACTTAGCAGGCTACCTCCGGTCGAGATAGAAACTGGACTGATTTTTCATTAATTTGGCATCTTAACCACTTGGCCATCAGCCACCTGCAGATTTTAACTGATTTTAACATACATAGGTATATATGTTACAGCCGCTAGAGAGCTCACATATAGGAAAGCCTTGCCATTTAAGCTTAATTTGCGACCAACAATCAAATTTTGTGTATATATTGTGTTAAATCACATATATATCATAATAATTTATATCATTTGCTTATGTCATGATATGTTATACTACATTTATGTTATCGCAATCTATGATGGTATGTGGTGTACAATTCAAAGTAATTTATTATAGATGCATATACATATGCACGTGGTACAGTAATAATTAGAATTGGGTGATTTGGCAATTTATATTTCGGTATTTGATTCTTTGGTTTGGTTTTTCAGTTTTTAATTCAGTAATATTTGCTTTCTAGGGAAACCATCCATTTTCTTGTGTAATGATAGGATTTCCAGTCGATATCTGATTTCAGTTGAGATTGATAAATTTGCAACTTAGTCTGCTCAACTCACAATTTCTCGTTTATATCTGGTCAAATCTTTAAAATATTTATATGGTTGGAAATAAAATAAAATAATCTTTCTAAATTTGTAATTTAATCATTTTTTACAGGGAGTTCAAATGGTATTTTCACTTTGAAAATGTGAAATATGATTAAAATTTTTTTTTTCTTTTTTCAGGCTAAATTTTATACAATATCTAGTTTTGATAACTCAAAGTGACTGATCTTTATCAATATTCTTGAAATTCTACACTCAATTAGAAGGCACTTTAAACTACAACCAAGAAGATGTTCATTTCTTCTCCCACCCATTGAAGTGAATTCCTTCAAAAATTATAAAGTAAGAAAAAAAAAGAGCAATGTCACATTAATAGAAGATAGTCTCAGAATTATTTTAAGTGCCAAAGATGATGTTAAATCCGTATTTTACAAAATAAACTTAACCCCCATCGATTGAAAATTTTTTTTACCAAAAATCAGGGAATTATCCAATTTTAATGAAATTTTCAGTGTTGATTTATCAATGAATGAATTATAAAATTGCATCAGTTATTTTGTTTCAAAAATTTATAATTTTTTTTCACGTCCCTTAACTTATTTTTGGGGTGCAAAATATTTTGAAACAAATTACAGTATAAATAAAAAGACAAAAGACCAAAGGTGCGAATAGAGGAAAAAAAATTAAGGGAGCTACTCTGGTAGAAAATAAATACCAAAAATCAGAAAATTAAATGTAAAAAAAAAAAAAAAATTATTTTTAGATTTTTCTCTCTCTGTTGTCTTTGTATGTAATTAGCTTCTAGAATATCAGTGAAAAATTATACATCAATATCTGTTCTGCCTAAAAATGTGGGGGCCTAACTTTTCAATTGAGTTTTCTCCAAAGATTATTAGATAACAATACTAAAGTAGACTCTTTATTAAATAAACATTTGTTTTTAGAATCTAAAAATATGAAATTTGAAACTTAAAAGTAGGCATTTCATATTTTAAATGAATTTTATCTATTAATTAGGTATATAAATTATTTCTGCTATGGTAGGCAGCAATGGTAATATTTATTTTAAAGAATTTCTATCTATTTCCATTGAATCAGTTTGATTGAAATTATTAAGTATTAAAAAAAAGAAAAAAGAATTCATTGATTAATAAGTCAACACAGAAAATTTTATTAAAATCAGATAATTCCCTGATTTTTGATAATTGTTTTTCATCCACGATGGCCTTCCATACGAGGAGAGGTCATGTGACATTTTCTTCAGGTCAAAATTTTTGTTAAACAAAATTCTTAGTGTCTTTTTTTCTGCATGAAAGATATTTCATTTAAAAGTTATTAATCATTCTGTAATTGAGTGTATTGTTTTTTGTTATTGATTTATATTTTTTATAGGCAAATCAATTTAGATATTTTACAACCCCACACCAACATTTAGAATGAATGTTTTTTTGTTTTTTTTCAAATTAATTTATACAAATTTCAATAAACTCTAATTTCAAATATTTAACAATACCACCCTTGCTTTATATATATGTTATATTTTATATACTATTAAAGTTATATTTTCAAGTTAAAATAATAGATAGGGAATGATATTGGAAAAGAAGACATCTTAAAGAAGCAGTGCATATACTTGGCTTTAGTGACCTCTTAAGTAGACCAAGTATAAAGATGACCACAATATGGAAACCAATCATTAAAAAGGCTTAATCAAATTGTTTTTTTAAAGTAAATTATTTTAAAATTAAAAAAATGTATAAAGGACACTTATTTTAACTGTTCTTTTTTAGATACACATTTTAAAACTGAAGATAAAAACTATTTTAAGCATTTTAATATATAATTTTAAATGTATTCACTAGATAAAATCAAAGATATTTCTAAAAATAAAATTAATTAATTTTCCTTGTTTTGAAGAATTTTAAAGACAAAACACCACTGAACATTAGAGGCTAAAATAGAATAATTTTTACTTAAAAAAAAAAAAAAAAAAAAAAAAAATGACTTGCAGTTTTGAAAATATAAACATTTTAAAACTGAGATTAAAACTTACTTTATGTCATATTTATCCTTTTTTTCTATTTGAAAACATTCTATGATATGAAAGATTTCAAAGAGTCATATTTCCTTACTACTACTACTACTACTTCATTATAGATTTTACATTTATTTCCTAAAACTAGTCAAATGTTTTTTATCATATTCTTGTTCTATCTTTTCCTTTTACAATGGTATAAACGATGATAGAATTTAATTTTATTAAAATCTGAAAGCCTTTTTTAACAGTTTCTTTGGATGTCCTCACTTGTAGAGATAGCACTAAACCAAACGGTTTTGGTTTCGTAAAAACTTTCAATATGGTTTTATGGTGTAAAGATGAAACCGAAATACTGTGGTTAAACCGCATATCTCTAGTAATAATATCAAAGTACATCACAATGTTATATATACATATAATACACTACATTGTAAATATTATAGTCATAGTTGATATATTGCATAATATTACAATGTATTGGGTTATTGTATATTGTCCATTGTATATAATGTAATCCAACATGTTACAATGATATTTAAATTGTTATAAGTAATGAATCTATTAAGTGACACTTTCAACTATCATGAAATTATAGTGAACAACAGTTACTGAGGGTTCTTGTTGATGGATATGATGTTTCAATTGAGGAAAATGATACTTAAGAGTTTGGCGGATAAATTTTGGTATTTTATGTGGAGGAGTGTGGTAATTTTTGATAGTGGAGGTGGTGTTAGTATGGTCGATGGTAGTGGTGGTGATAGATTATATGTATGGGTCGAAGTGTGATAGTAGGTGCTTGTTTTCATGTCAGCATTTTGATGATATTTTGGATTTTTTGTTCTGTAGGGTGTTTTGTGATGGGCAAGTTATTATTGAGAGTTTTTCATATACATGCAAAAGCTGAATTTGCATCCATATTTCCATATGGAAAACACCCAAAAGTCTATGCATGTTGATACACAATTTCACATATCTTTTTTGATTTCTCAAAATCTTTCTTTTTCTGAATGATGATTGCCGTTAAAAGATGTGCATGAAACCTGAGGTCCCAGAAACATCCATGTAATTAAATATATCTACAAAAACTAATGCATATTTATTTATTATATCACAGATATTGTGCACTCTAATATTACTGCAAATATTGGCTCAGCACTAACTCACCAAATGAAATAATGATAACCATACACTGTTTTATTGTGTGCATATATATATATATATATCAAATATATAAAGGAGAGATTTTGGTATGTACGTGTCGACGTATAACTCCAAAACGGGAGGTCACTCAGATTCAAAATCTTTCATACACATTGATATAGTTCTAACTAAGAAACACTCAAAATTTGGTTATTGATTTTTACTGATAAAGGGATATAATTAATTAATCAAACAAAAATCAAACGATTTTTCGAAAGCTATAGCATAGCATAGCTGCTGCTGCTTGGTGTATCAGCAGAAGCTTGCCTGCTGGTTTTATCAGCAGAAAGAAAGAAAGAATATCAGTTTCCAGTCATTGAAAATGTTAGCGACAACTTAAACTATGACAAAATTTTAACGTAAAATAAATTTGTTTTTATTTTATTTTATAATCTTTCTTAATATTTAATTTGTATTCATTGAATTATTTTTTATAGCGTGTTAAAATATTTTGCTTTGGAGAGCCGATTAAAATCATACTTCGTATGTTTTTGAGACTAGCTTTTATTGTACAATGTACACTCACTTTAATTAAATTGTTGTCATGCACAAAAAATCTACGGTTACATTTTTAAAAAAATAAGATTTTAAATGTCAATAAAAATCAGTCACCAGTATAGGGTTGTATAAATGTAAATAAAAAAATGATAAAACGAGTTGTTTTGTAATTAATACTAATGGTTAAAAGTCTTAATAGTTTAGAGAACTAATGAAAACGTTTTAAAATGTAAGCAAAAATAGATATTGCATTCTTTTTATCATTAAGAACTAGATTTGAATTGGCACATACAAAAAATTCAAAGAAATAAATTACAATGTATTTCTAACTCATCAAGTAATTAAAAACTGAATTTAAAATTGTCCCCAAATATTATTATTATTTTCAAACTAGAGTTTCAGTGAAACTTTTCGTAAAAAGTTATATTTACAATAATTACAATAACAATATATTATATTTACAATAATCTTCAAAATTTTTGGACCATTCAAAAGAAGAACCATAAAAAAAAAACCCTGATGATTTAAAAAAAATTCAGCTTACAGAAATAATGAAAATTATGAACGAAAACAATGTTTACATTTTTGTACCATTAAATCAACTGAAATTTAAAAATAAAAGGCTGAACTTGCACAATGGTCGAAAAATTAAAACGGAACATTTTTTGGTGGTCCCCAATGAAAGTTTAACTACAGTCTATGAATTAGGTTTTTGCGAATTGGGTTACGGTTTTAGCAGATTAAGGTTGTTTTTAATTACGTATTGCTTAAAAAAAATAAACAACAAAAAACAAATTAACATTAAATGTATAGTAATTTGGGGTTTTTGTGTTGTTTTTTTTTTAAGCAATATGTAATTAAAAACAACCTTAATCCCCTAGACCGTAACCCAATTCGCAAAAAGTTCATTCATAGACTGTAGTTAAACTATCATGGGGACCATCAACAAACTTTCTGTTTTAATTTTCCGACCGTTGTGCAAGTTCAGCCAAATGAAAATATGTCTGAAATAGGTTTTTTTTTCATAAAATATGTTAGGGGAAATATTTTTTACGAGATCTCCCCACCCCGCTTATTTTATGAAATCTGAAGAAAAAAAAAAAAAAAAAAAAAAAACTGATAAAAAACGATTCCTAATTTTTTTTTCAATAAAAGATAGTCTGAATAATTATATCAAAAGATTTTTTGAAGTTTCCATATGGGATTTTTTTTTTATTAAAAAAAAAAAAGTATTCTGAATTCTACCTAAAAAATGTTAATATTATGACATAAAATTATTTCAAAACACTAAAAAAATTCAGGATTACATTTAAAAAAATATGTTCAATGTTAAAAAAAAAATCCCTAAAATAAACACTGTAATACATAAATTTTCAGTGATTTAAAAAAAAAATTTAATCTTTAAAAACCCCCTGGTGTTCCTAAAATCTTTTCGTCTGGTCATGGACCGGGTAATTTTGCTAGTATATTATATATTATATTATATTATATATATATTATATATATATATATATATATATATATATATATATAAAAGGAAGTTTGGTATGTACGTGTCGACATATAAGTCCAAAACGGGAGGTCACTCAGATTCAAAATCTTGCATACCCATTAATATCCTTCTAACTAAGAAACACGCCAAATTTGGTTATTGATTTTTACTGATTAAGGGATATAATTAATTGATTAAACAAAAATCAAACCATTTGCGATTATCCTGGCATAGCTGCTGCTGCTAATATAAGAAAATTCGCCTGACTGCTGCCTATATTCAGCCGTGATGCCGCTGCTGGTAATTTGAAGTTGACAAATTTAAATATATAAAGAAATATCTAAATAAATACATACATATATATTTAAATATATAAAGAAATATCTAAATAAATACATACATATAGTTGTTGAAAATGTATTTATATTAACATTTATTTTATTACTAACACTTAGTTTAACATTTAAATATGAAATACAATGTACTGTAACTTTTATGAAAAACAAAAGAGATGTATTGGGCGATGTTTTAATGCTAATCATTTTTCTATTATTTGATCATTACTTAAAGAGTTAATAACAGAATTTGATAACATAGTCTTAACCTTTTTACCAAAATCTATTTTTTACAGCAAAGTAAATAACAATAATAAACGAAAACATTTAACTTAACGATTAATAATAACTCAACTTTAAGAGTTTTAGGAAAAAAGAAAAGAAAAAAGAAATTGTAATACGATCAAATTTAAAAAGAAAAAGAAACTTAATTTACATTTCGTAAATAGTAAACAAACAGTAAAAGTATAAAGAAATATCTAAATAAACACATACATATAGTTGTTGCAAGTTAATTTATATTTACTAGGTACCACCAATTTTTCCTGTGAAATTTATCCCCACCTATATTTAACAATGAAACTTGCATAAAAATTAATATCATCTTGAAAAAATTTTTCCATTCGAAAGAAGAAACATTAAACAAACTTCTGATGATTAAACAAATCTTTTTTTTCAGCTTACGGAAATAATGAAAATTAGGATTGAAAAACAATGTTTTTATTTTTGCACCGTTAAATCCACTGAAATTTAACATAGCCGAAAACAAGTTACGATAAGTGGATTTTTAAAAAATTCTATGAAAAATTAATTAATAGTCCGATTTTCACGAAAATTTCCATAACTATTTACCTTTGGATGTAAATATGTCTGAAATAGTTTTTTCCTAAAATATATTAGCGGAAATATTTTTTACAAGGTTTACCCCACCCCTATTTTATTTTATGAGATATAAAAAAAAAAAATTGAACCATCAAAAAACGTTTTTACTTTTTTTTTCTATAAGGAAAAGAGTCTGAATAACTATATCAAAAAATTTGTATAATATTCAACGCAGTCGTTTTTGTAGAAAAAAAATAATGAATTCTAAAATGAAAAGTGCAAAAAAATGTCATGATATTATTTGAAAAACATTTTTTTTTTGCTTTTTTAATATATTCTATTAGATTGTCAAGAAAATTTTTTTTAAAGAAATTAATGTTTAAGAGATTTTAAATCTTTTGTGTGCTTAAATATATATATTTTTTAATGTTTAAAAATCTTTTTTTGTGTGTACAAATCAAATTTTTCACTGATGTTTAAATATAATATAACACTGAATTTTAGAATTCAGTTGAACTAAAAATTTGTCCGATCCACGATATATTAATATTTTTAAGAGTTTTTTTAGTTTTTTTTATTGTTGAATAGTAATGTTTGATTCTTATAATATAAGAAGAGCAAAACTGACAGTATTTGTAATACTTATTGTCTTTTCTTTGCTTTAGTTACACCATAAGTTCAACTAAAAAACTATTCTGGAGTTATTCTGAAACTACCACAAAAAAAATCTTTCAAAAATCGTTGAAAACCAATAATCGGTTATTGAATATGTACAAGAAAACAATTATGTCGAATACAACCACGCATACATTTAAATGTATAATTGTCAAAGAGAAATAATATGTAATTTTACAGTCGGATTTCTACATAAAAATTACCCTGTTGCATGTAAAACGGATAGGTTAATTTATCTTTTAAGATAAATTGTCATTTTTCCCAATTGGATAATTTGATCTTTAAATTAACTGTTTTTCTTTGTATCAACTCTGTATGATCGTTGTGAGATTTTTAAAAAACAAAGTTCAAAAATATTTACTTTCGTTTATTCAATATAGCTTAAACTGATCACGTGACCCGAAAATGGTTATACCTATTTACATTTTTTTATGAGTAACACTTAGTTTAACATTTAAATGCGAAATACAATGTCCTGTAACGGTTACGAAATACATGATTCTAATGTATGTAACTTACTTGAATAAGAAAATTTGTTATTTAATAAAGAATATTTTTTACTAAAAACTGTTAAGATAAATGGTTTTTCAACAAATATGTATATAGTATATACTTATGGAGATATTTCTTTTACTCATTTATTAAGTTTTTTTTTTAAAACCTTAGAAGTTACATTAATTCATTCCTATAAGTGGCGTCTTGAATTTTAAAGTTTATTTCAACCGTTTATTCATTAGAGCTGTATAATAAAAATAATAATAATCGGCTGGAATACTCAGAAGAGTCCTGGAGACCTGCTATCACTCAGCCTCCAGTGAACCATCTGCTACTGCAGGTGTGGAAAACTCAAATGGAGTGAAATAATAATAATAATAATAGTTAGAACTGTATATCTAACTTTATCTTCGATCTGTTTACTTCTGGTGTTCCTATTCACTCTCCGGTGTTCCTATTTTTTTTAGTCCGGTCATGGACCGGGTACTTTAGCTAGTATATATATATATATATATATATATATATATATATATATATATTGCTTAACGGTCATCTAGCACATTAACTTGGGGATTTAGAAATATAGCAACCCTAGCACATTAACCTGGGGATTTAGAAATATAGCAACCCTAGCACTCTCGTTGATTTTGGTGGACATTGATAAATTCGGACCATAATCAGTTTAAATTGCAATTTCTCACGTATTTTTGGTACTAACTTAAAAATATTTATATTGCTGGAAAAAAGAAAAGAATCTTTCTAAATATGTAATTTGTATGTGTTTTTATCCACTGAATTAATTTTTATGGCGAGTTAAAACAGTATTTTGCTTTGGATAGCTGAAAATGCAAAATATGAATTTTTTTCCGAGACTAAATTTTACATGTTACTTTTTTTGTAAAATCAAAGTCGTTAATCTTTATCAATATTCTTGAAATTACATGAAATTACCATAAACTACAAGCAGGATCTATTTTTTCTTTTCCGACCTTTGGAAGTCAGACCAAAGCTGACAGAGATTTTTTCAAAAGTATCAGCAAAAAAAAAAAAAAAAAAAAAAAAAGTACTATATCACTAATAGAAGATTAGTCTCAGAATTATTTTCATACAAAATGTGTGAAATTATAATGATGCTGTATTGTCAGGGTTTTTTCAACAAACTTTCAATTTTGGAAAAAACAAAAAAACAAGTTAAAATTCGAGAAGCATAACAAAACAGTCAGCACACATCATATTGTTTAAAAACATATGTAAAGACGTATTCTATTTCTTGTACATAATTCAACATAGGTATTTAAAAATGTATTTTAAGTTCAAATTGATGTTATTAATTTAAATTAATAACATATATGTATATACATACAGTACTAAAATGAAAATAGTGAATAATCTTGTGGTAAACTTAAAAAACAAAAAACAACAAAAAACGCTATCTGTTCCTCTTATTCTATAAATAATTGGTTCCAGCATAAAGATACATACAATTTGAGTGCAGAATCAGAAAGAACATACAATTTTACATAAAAATGCCAAGTTTTATCAAATTGCTCCAAAAATAAAGAAATGGTGAAGAAATCACTGAATTTCTTGTTTTGAATTGGTCTGTCATTTGACATATTTTTTTTTAACAAAATCATGTCCACTTTTATATCCCCAATTTTGGGGCTTTAAATTCTCATAACTTTTGAACTACTGGGAATATTTGCATAATTCTAAAAGTTTTTAACTCCATTTACACAGTAAATAACAATAACCTCAAATTAATTGGGAATGTTAAAAAATACTTGGGCTGGTATTAAGATGCATAGCAAGACCACCTGAGGAACACATATTGATCAATATCAATCTTGTGGACTGTAGGGGATCTTGGAACAGCAGTGGGCTCCAGAGGCATGGTGTACAGACCTGTTGATGAACATGCCTTGGTTTCCGCTAATGATTCCTGGCCATTTTGCTTTGGTTACCAAAGCATTGGTAGAATGAATGAGAATGGGCATCTCCTTGAGTTCTGCACATACCACAACCTATTCACCACTAACTCATATTTTCAGTTAAAACCCCATCATAAAATCTCCTGGAGACACCCACGATCTGGCCACCAGCACCATCTGGACCTAATCATAACAGAGCACTGACCTCAGAAGCATCTTTCAAACCCGTAGCTTTCACAGCGCAGTCTGTGACTCAGACCACTCTTTCATCTGCTGTGAAACTCCAGATGAAAAAAAATATACAGAGTTAAACCAAATGGACCCTTTCATGGGGATAGTGTCAAAGTAGCTGACCCTATCAAAGCTGCTGCCTTCCTTTGTGCCCTAGAGGAATCCCTACCCCATCTACCATAGTATTGCTCTGTCCAGAAGTACTGCGATGACTTACGGGCCACCATCCACAACACAGCCCTGACAGTTTTTGGCAAACTCCAGCAAACTGGATGTCGCTAGGCCAACACCTACTGGCTACAGCTTTGTAGCAGCATTAAATCATCTGCTGAATCCGGTAATATCAAAGGCATGATGACATCAAAAAGGGCACTTGGACCTTCACATCACACAATCACTCCACTGAAATCGGCCTCAGAAGAAATCATCACTGACCAGAAGTACTGCGATGACTTACGGGCCACCATCCACAACACAGCCCTGACAGTTTTTGGTAAAAGAGTGTGTAGGTCCAATGACTAGTTTGAAGCCAATGCCTCTGTATTGACACCAATCTTGGAAGAAAAATCTATGTCTCTTACCAATTACAAATGTATGCCAAATGACAAGACCCTACATGCCCTCAGGGCATCAAGGAAGAAACTCCAGCAAACTGGATGTCACTAGGCCAACACCTACTGGCTACAGCTTTGTAGCAGCATTAAATCATCTGCTGAATCCGGTAATATCAAAGGCATGATGACATCAAAAAGAGCACTTGGCCCTTCACATCACACAATCACTCCACTGAAATCGGCCTCAGGAGAAATCATCACTGACCGATCTAGACAACTTGACTGTAGAGTAGAACATTACTTTGAACTCTATGCCAGTGATAGCACTGTTTCTAATGCGGCCCTCAGCCATGTAGAGCGACAACCTATAATGTAAGAGCTTGACATGAAACCAACAACTGAGGAGCTAAGTAAAGTGCTTGACAGCCCAACGTGTGGCAAAACACCTGGCAATGACAGTATCAAAGTTCTAAAGTGTGGGAAGCCTGCTTTCCTTGACAAACTCCACAAGCTCCTCTGTCAGTACTGGAGTGAATGAGCTGTCCTACAAGACATGAGGAATGCCACCATCATAACTCTGTATAAGAACAAGGGAGACAGGAGCAATTGTAACTACTACTGTGGTATCTTTCTACTCAGCACTACTGGTAAGCTCTTGCACTAAATAGACTTCATATTCTCGCAGAGAAGACACCCAGAATCACAGGCAAGATTTAGAGCAGGAAAGTCTATCACTGACATGATCTTCAGGGTCAGGAGAAATGTAGAGAAGAAGCAAAGAAGACCACTCTACATATCATTCATCGACCTCACAAAAGCTTTCAACCTTGTGAGCAGGAGTGGTCTCTTCCAATTGGTTGAACAGATGGGCTGCCCACAAACTCCTCCACATCCTTCAGTCCTTTCGCACAGACATGCAAGACACCATCCAGTTTGGTGGGTTTACCTCAGACTTCTTCGGCATCTGTCGTGGTGTAAAGCAGGGATGCGTGAGGGCACCCACTATTTGGAATCCTCTTTTCCCTCTTTCTGCATCAAGCTTTTGCTACAGCAACTGAAGGTGTCTACCTCCACACAAGGACAGATAGTAACCTATTCAATCTTAACCTTCTAAAAACCAAAGGTCAAGTCTTTTATCAATCTGGGACATGCTGTTTGCTGATGATGCAGCAGTGGTAGCACACTCTCAGGTTTGGGTTGGTTGGGTTTTACGGCATGTCAATGCATTGGGTCATTTTATGCCAAATACGTTTGGTTTAGTTTGGTTTATGGCATATCAACCTCAGTGGGTCATTTAATGCAGACAAAGTTTTGAAATAAATTCATTCTTAATGGATAATCAAATTTGGTTTATAAACACATGTTTTTGTATTTACCCCATAGATAGGACCCTAACAGCTACTACCACTCCGGGTAAGAGTATATATATATATATATATATATATATATATATATATAGGAACAATTCAGTGATTTTTCCTCACTTCTTTTCGTGATGATGATAATAAAAAAATTACAAAATAATCTGTATTCTGTTGTGTTGAACAAAGTTTGTTTGAAAAAATATATATATATATATATATATATATATATATATATATATATATATATACACACACACACACAAGGGGTTGCAAAAGTAAGTATACAGTTATAAAAAATAAAAAAAACATACAATATTCATTGCATTTATTAAACAAACAAATGTTACATATACGTGTAATCATATTAATTATTAGTCACAATTAAATATGGCTAATGACACCAACATTTTACAAAATGAGGACAAGATAATATGCTACTAATTTCATCTGTGTGATACTGTTGTATACCTACTTTTGCACCCCTGTATATATATGCATTGATGGAAAATGAAGTTGTAACACCCTGAATGGCAATGCTGATTTTGACCTGGGTACAATATACATGTTATGTTTAAAATAGGTTTTTCCTAAAAATATATGAGGGGAAATATTTTTCTTTTTTACTAGGTCAAGCTCCCCCTCCCCATTTCATTTTATGAAATCTGAACAAAATATATTTTGATCATACAATTTTAAAATTTTTCTATAAAAGATAAGAGTAAATTTTAGGAAATTTTACTGATTTTACTGATTAATATTTCAGACGAACCTAATATATATAGCTTATAAATGATGTCAATAGAACAGAATGAAAATATTAATTTAAAAATTCACAATGTACCTTAGTAACACCACTGAATAAGCAAGATTTGTCTCATATTCAATAAAATATGTCTAAAAGAGAATTTACATTATACAATTCAGTTATATTTTATAGATTCAAGTGGAAAATTTATAAACAAGTAGTATGATAGAAAATTTATGCAGTTTATTTCAATTTCACCAGGAAAAATTACATAACTCAGTAAACAAATCTTGCTAAAGAAAAAAAAAATGCCTAAATTAGATTGTAACCAATTTTTCTAACAAAAGAATACAAATCTGTGCATACTTTTGTAATAGGAGTAAGCATAAATGTTTAGTATCCTACAGCTAAAAGTTATATTAGTTTATATGAAAACACAGATGTGCAAAGATTTAGTTTGTGGGGGTGAGTAAACATATGCACACACACTAGTGAGAATGTTTCATTATTTTGAATGTAAAATGCCTTTAGTGAATAATAGCCAATCCACAATTTATGAATGATAAACTAGTGAATGGTATCAGCCTTGTTGGACTTAATTGTTTAATAGCAATTAACCTCATTCCATTTTCACTTTTGTGCCCGAGGTAAATACAGAAATGTTATTTAATTGAATGCAATACCAGAGAAGCCATAATTTGGAGTTGTAGTGAGAGAAATATCAAGTATGAGGAATATACATTAAGCAAGAAAGAAAGCATTCAAATAATCAGTAAACCTATTTTCTATATCCCTGATCTATTTCTAGTAGTGAATAAGAGTTATAATATAAATTTTGACTTTTATTCCCCCCAAAAAAAGATTATCAATTTCAGCATGTGTATAAGACTCTTCAGTTAATAACATTTTCCAAAGTGAGAAATAGAATAAAATAATATTTCTCCAATGTAGACATTCACTGGATGAAAGAAAAAAAAAAAAAAAAAAACGATTGTGTATTTAAGAGCAGTTTTAAAAGTAAATATCAGGTTCCCATTGTAACAGCAGTTCATGATGATATAAATGCTTCTATTCAAGAAGGAGTGAAAGATTCTTAGTTTTTAGATTTAGTTAGATGAAAAATTGCGTCTGTGCTGTAATGGTTACCGTCATAGGAAATGGACACATGAACCAGGGTTCAAATCCTTGATAAGGCTGTTTATTTTTCACTTAACACTAATACCTTTGGGAAAGGTATGGATCCAACTATTCTCCCCCCAGCTATGAGTAAATAACAGGGCAGACTGGGCTCTTTAACCTTGATATGGCAACCAGTCTAAGAGAAGGAAAAACTGAATTTAAACCTGTTCAAAAATTGACTTATCTAAGTATTGAACTGGCTCATCACTGCTTAACTTTGGCGGAATCAGTGAAAACAGATACTTTCAACATGACTTGACTGTAGGACTGCTTTTTTTTTGCTAGGTTATGTGGTTACACACACATTAAACATATGGGAAATTTAGTAATATATAGATATTAAATAAAATATCATATAGCCATTTTCGCACGTTCCTTTTTTACTGATGCAATTTATCAAGAAAAACCAACCAGTTACAAATTTCCAAAAGAAAAATGTTCTTTCATTTGAGCAGCAAAAAGCAAGCATTAGGTTAATGAACAAACAATTATTAGAGGAGCCAAAATGTAAAGGATATTTACATAAATTTCTTCCATTAGCAAATCAAATTTCTGACTTCCTTTTCTAAAGTATACAATTAATTCCCAGCAGTATAACTGAATTCTCTCTCGCTGAGATCATCTCTATTATAAAATCATCAAATTAGTGGTAAGCACATAATTTCAGACAGTTTTAGACAAGTCTAGTCGCTAACAGGGTTCCCACTCGTTTTAGGAAATCATTTTCCAGGATGTTTCCAGGACATTTAAAAAATTTTCCAGGACATTACTTGTTCACAGCAATTTCATAATTTACTCAATATTAATCTAATAATCTCAACACATTTTGATAGTTTTATTCTTACTTTTTTATGATGCACGGTTAATGAAGTATATTGGGTCCATTATAGATGATGCCTACATCTATCAATTTAATACACAGGCTGTCCACAAAGTTCATATGCACTTTAAAGTTATAAATTATTTTAAGCGCACTCTGACTTTATAGACATCCTGTACAATAAAATTGTCTGGCCTCCTGTTTTTGCTTAGCCATGATCAACATTGCTGGTTTTTTTAATCAGCAAATCAATTTAGATATTTTACATCCCCACCCAATGTTTTAAATAAACGTATTTTTTTGTATTGAATTTGTACAAATTTCAAATATTTACCATGCTGTGTTTCTCACTTTTTATCAGCAAATATATGTAGATATTTTACAATGAACCCCCACTCCCCACTTTATATGTGTTTTATATTTTATATACTATTGTATATTAAAGTTATATTTTCAAGTTCAAATAATAGACAGGGAAGGACATGGAAAACAAGTAGTCTTAAAGAAGCAACTCATATGTTGAGCTGTAGTGACCTATTGAATAGATCAAATACAGAGATGAACACAATATAGGAACCAATCATTAAAAAGGATAAATCAAATTGAATTTTTTTAAAGTAAATTATTTTTAAAATAAAAATATTGAAAAAGACTGAAGGATTTTATGCCTCGAGGGTAGGGGGCAGTGTGTTTTGTAGAAATTCAATTGAAATTTGTACAAATTCATCAAAAAAAAATTTTTCTTTTGAAATGTGGTGGGTTAAAATATCAAAATTGATGTGCCGATAAAAAGCTGAGGGGGGGGATTGTATAATATCTACATATATTTGTCGCTAAAAGGTGAGAAACACATCACGGTACATATTTGATAGGTACCACCAATTTGTGTGCTCATTTTCATTTTAAAAATAAGATAAATTAAAATTTAAAAAAAAATCAATTATAAAAGGTCAAATTTTTATTTAAGGTTAAAAGTAAAAAAAAAAAAAAAAAAAAAAAAAAAAAAAAAAAAGAAAAAAGAAAAATAATATCACATATGCAATTCATTTTTAAAACAAAAAACATTCTCCTTATTATTTTACTAGTTATATTTGTTAACTGTATCAATAATATTAATTTTGTCTCAGATTATTCAAATTTTCCAGGACAAAATTCCAAATTTTTCCAGGATTTTTGAGACCCCCCACCCTTTTTCCAGTACTGGAAAATTTACATTTTGTATTCTAGGACGTGTGGGAACCCTGTGCTAAGCAACTGTCATTTATTGTTAGCACCATACCAAAGATAATTAAATTCAGAATATAAGGAGGGGAAAATATTATAGACAGAAAATCTGTGTTTTCTAGCCTTTGGGTGGAGATTAAAGTGTGGAATCTGTTTTTCTCCATCAGCATCAAAGAGGAATGGAATAATCAGATGCCTGTGTGATATTGATGTAAAACTAACCATAATTTGCATTTGACATCTGAGAGGAATCTAAGCATTGATATGTAAAAAAGAAACAAAGTATTTGTAAAAACAAAAAATAAAATAAAAATTTACTCTTTGTTTTTCTATAGATCATTTATATGTTGTCCCAATACAAATTTGACAACATGAGAAAATTAATTTGATGGAAAACATCTTTGTAACATCCTTTATCATAACAAGAATTTTATTTGATGGGAATTACAATTAGTGCTTCCTGTCTTATCCTTGATAGAAACCAAAAAGTGGAAGAGAAAGAAGAATAGGAAGAAGGGGATGAAGAGGAGGATGACCGATTGATTTTAATGGCATCTCAACCAGTCTAGGGTTATTTCATGCCAAGAGGTTACCGAATTGTGTTTATTGTACATTTTTTGTGTACTTGTTCCTGTTTTTTTTTTTTTTTTTATTTCTTTTATTTATGTCCTATCAAATATAAATTTTTAAACATATATTTGACCCATAGATGGGACTCTAACATTCTGGGTGAAAGTGAACCTGGGAGTAATGGCAGTGAAGGGATACTCCACACTCCCCAGATGCAGTTTAGTAAGAGAAGGAAAAGATGATGAAGGAAATTAAAAGAAAGAAGGAGGGGAAAGAGAGGGAAAGAGAAGGAGAAGGGAAAGAGAGGGAAAGAGAAGGAGAGAGAAGGAAGGGAAAGAGAAGGAAGAGAAGGAAGGGAAAGAGAAGGAAAGAGAAGGAAGGGAAAGAGAAGGAAGGAAGAAGGGAAAGAGGGGGAAAGAGAAGGAGGGGAAAAGAGAAGGAAGAGGGAAAGGAGGGAGGGAAGAGGGGGAAAGAGAGGGAGGGAGGGGAAGGAGAGAGGGGGAGGGAGGGGAGAGAAGGAGGGAGGGAGGGGGAGAAGAAGAGGGAGGGGAGAGAAGGAGGGAGGGGGGGGAGAGGGGAAGAGAGGGAGGGGAAAGAGAGGAGAGAGAGGAGGAGAAAGAAGGGAGAGAAGGAGGGAAAGAGAGGATGAGAAGGAGGGAAAGAGGGATGAGAAGAGAGAGGAGAGAGAGAGAGAGAGAGAGAGAGAGAGAGAGAGAGAGAGAGAGAGAGAGAGAGAGAGAGAGAGAGAGAGAGAGAGAGAGAGAGAGAGAGAGAGAGAGAGAGAGAGAGAGAGAGAGAGAGAGAGAGAGAGAGAGAGAGAGAGAGAGAGAGAGAGAGAGAGAGTAGTCACACATAAAAAAAAAAAAAAAAAAAAAAAGCAGCTGATAATTTGTTTAACATTTAAGAGATTATGTAAAAAAAAAAATCAAGATCTTTTTAAAATTTTGTGGTTACATAGAGATATTTTGTTAATTTTCATGACTTTTTGTAGTTAAAAAAGTTGCAATTTAATCTAATCTGAATTGTAGCTGCAAACAAAAATGTTTCTAAATATCTTTAAAAATATCTTTAAATGTAAATTTTACAATAACTTAGATCAACTGTATTTATTTTAAAGTTTCAGGATAATTATATAACCTCTCCTGATATGGACATTTCAACACTGTACAATTAAGAAGCTATGTTTATCCTCTTTCTAAAGTTGCAAATGATAATAGAAAGAAAAATATTTGTCTCACGATAAATACTTTTTCTCAAAGAAAAAAAAAGATAAAAACAGTTATCTCATAAATAATAGTATTTGAATATAGACAATAGAGATAGAGATTGGTTTTAAATGACAACAGGCGTTATGGTTTCAATACTCTTAGAGAATCTGAGAATATTAGTACACATGAAAATAAAAAGAAGCGTTTTGGTAATGGCTATTATTGTAGGAAATTGAATTGTTGGCCAGAGTTCAAATCCTGGACAAGACTGTTTGCATTTCACATAGCGCTAATACCCTTAGGAAAGCTATGCATCCAACTATTTTCCCTCCAGCTATGGGAAACTTAGTAGGGTATAGGGCTCGACATTAACGCCGTCCCGTCGTCCCAGGGACGATAAAAATTACATCTGGGACAATCAATATGTCATCCGGGACAGTTTGCCGGGGACGGTAAAATTTTTTCCTAAAAGTTAGTACTACATTCCAATATTGGCCGTCCAGTAATTGCCCGAATGCTGACCTCAAAATAAGGCTACAGTACTGCAGGTCTATTCTCAAAGCCATGTAATGAATAATGGTGGAGGGAGATAGTTTAAAAGGGCCAATGTATGTACTACTAACCTTAATCAGGGTAACTTAAAGTAAAAAAATATTTTTTTTTAGCTCAAAACACACTAGGAAATGGATTTTTGTGTCCAAATATCCAGAATTATCACTGCTTCAGCTTTTCTTAATGTTTTATTACATGTTATTATGCTACTGATGACTGACAAGTATAGATGATGCTAATGAATTAAACAAAAATATTTTGATTTCGGGACGGTCCAAACCCCATTCGGGACAGTCCAAACCCCATTCGGGACGGTCCAAACCCCATTCGGGATGGTTGATAATTTTTGTTCGGGACGGTCATGAAAAAAGTTAGTGTCGGGGCCTGGTAGGGCAGACTGGTCAGGCATTCAGTTTAGGAGATGCAAACTCTGAATTCAAACCTGTTAAACTCTGTTTAAGAAATTGATCTTAAGTCACATTCTACTTGTGCAGAGGGGTTGGTAAATATATACAAGTGACAAAATAATTGATCCAAATTTGAAATTTAGAAAACAAGGCAACATTAAATAGGCATTTGTAAAAAAGATTAACCCTTAGATTTTGACAAATCTCAAAAGATTTGTAATAATAGACAGTTTCTAATATTATATCTACAGAGGTGTGTATTGAAAGAGTGACAAATTAAAATCAAAAGAGTGAATGTTATTATGGTAATAATCCAATAATAAAGAACAAATCAAAAGAGTATACCGGCTTGCAATAGTTTTAAGGAGACATGGAACAGTGTCTTCAGATGAATATATGTCGGGGAATAGCACACAATTTATATTTTGGTTCATGCAATAGACTTTATAATAGAGGTTAATAATGAAGAAGAAGAATTTTTTATGTGCAGTAAAGTACATTAATGTCATTTATGTATAATTTTTATATTTCATGTTTAATTGCAATTTAAGTGCAATTCTTAAAGCAATTTTTAGTCACACCCTAATTTATATTGCTCCTCTGTCAATCTTTCAATATTCATAATATTTTATCACTTTTTCAAATGTATCCCATCTGTAGTTAGATAAACAGATCACAATCAAGTAGGATCTACAGGGGAGATATAAAGAGATAAAAATGTCTTTGGTTAGAATGTGTGATAATATTATGAAAGAAAATATTCATAACAGAACAATAAGTTAAAAATTACATTTGTGTCAGTGTGCATTGTGAGTTTGGTTTGGCTTGGTTTCTTTGTTTAATGGCATGAAACCTTTGTGGGTTATTTAATGCCAAAGCCATCCTTGTAGAAAACCAGTAGTGGTACTGTGACACTATAGACATTAGGGGGTTAATCTCCCTAATGAAAGTTAAAAAATGACTTAGAAGTTTCTAAAGTTAAATACGAATTCAAAAATTACTTCAAATATACGCTCCTACATTTGGGGCGCTGGTGGTTGTCGTCAGTGATGTAATTCGCAGGGTTCATTGGGAAGTTTCGGGTCTTCCAACATCATACTTCCCTCGCCCTGCTGACCCTATCAGAGGTGATCAAACTCTGGTACAACCACCAACAATCACCGCTAAATGACATTTGACTTATGAGAACTTTTCTTGGACGGTAGAACTAACCCATTCAAATACAAAGCACCGCGCATCCGATTGGTTGTTTGTAACAGCTAATCAGACGTGCGGTACCCTATATTTACATGGGATACGTAGCCAGAAACACTTTTTTTCCGTGCAGATTACGAGGCTTAGATGATTAGGTAAGTCAACCCTTCTTTAATAATGCTAAGAGAGGAATGATTTTCTATATTGTTTAATTTTTCCCTCTCTTCGGTTTTCTTTACCTGCTTCCCTACTTTTAGTCTCCTCGAATCCATATCGTTCTGTGGCGTAACTGACAATGATCTTAGATGTTGTTAAGATACGTTTATCCACCGATCCATTTGCTGTTGTTTCGAGAATTTCACAAATGTCACTGTCAAACTTGTGCCAAGCCTTACTGTCCACGGCTGCTGGCCATTTGATTTTTTTCCCAATGTACAGATTGTGTCAGATGGATTTTTATATTATATCTTTTTGTCAAAGCAGTGTATATATTAAAAATGCCAGGTCAAGAGAAATAAATCGGGATATAAAATCTTAAGAAAAATCATCTGCCTATGATGAATTAAGTGTCAAGAACTGAAAAGACCTGTTAAAGGCCTTTTGTAGCTAGATAATTGTGAATTCAACAGTCACCGAATTCCTAGTTCACTCAGCTGAGAAAATAAATCAAAACATATAAAGAGAAAAGGGATTTCCCTGACCTTCTGGTGCTAATATAGATAAGAATGTTATTTCACCACTGATTTTGGAAAGTTGAAATACTATTTGGGAAAACAGGAAGCATCTGGTAAGTTTCTTGTATAATATAAAGAAATGTTGATGCTCGCCAAGGGGAAATCAGATAACAAAATATTAATGACCCTTCGATTTCGGCAAACCCCTTGCTCACACATTCGGGAAAGTAGGTTTGTTAAATAGACAAAGGTTGACACACATAAGAGAGGTAGTCACAATAGACATTAAGTGAGAAGGAGGAAAGCTTTCCTCCTGAAACCCCCTTGGTAGGTAACAGTATCAGAATAGGACTATAGGGAGAAAAAGGAGTCGTACCATAAAATTGGTGACGCTGCAATTTTCCAAATTAGGAAGATCGAGAGAATTAAACAAAGGAATGATGGATACATTTTTTTGGGCTCAGCGCATTGCATCTGAGATTCTTGCCACCGAGAGTTGAGTTTGAGATGCTTCGCTGAGAGTTTACTGCGAACCACACCGCCCAAGCAAGAAATTGCAACTCCTGTCCTTGTACCAAACTAGTGTCACATATGCAATCTACTTCAACAAACTTTGATTCGATTGTAACATTTAGTTGATTTGTATGAACTTTACCAACAACTTTGAAGCACATAAAAAAAAAATCTTGCTTTTACAAAATGCGAGTCCAGTTATTCTTTTCAACATTTCATATACCTTTGATTCCACCGCCAACTGTTAACACCTTTCTTCTTTACAGGCAGGAATCTTCACTTTTCTTACTTAAAAAAAAAACAAAAAAAAACACAACATGGGGTTGGGGAGGTGCATGGTCACATCCCTGAAAGGAACTCTGAAAATCTGTTTCTCCACATATCAGACTGCCCAGTTGTAACAGACAGGCAGTTATCGCCTTAGATAGTGTTCACACACCCAGAACGCTAACAAACTGTTTAGGGGTGACTTTGTCTCCTCTTAGGGCTAAAGGTTTATAGTACTATTTAACCCATAGCTGGGTTAGAAGTCCAAAAGTTAACATAATAATGTAACTGGAGTTCAAACTCACTGCTATGTCGCAGTCCAGCATGTTAGTCACTATGCCATGAGGACCCCCTTTCAAGGAGGGGGTGATTATTTACAACTATGCATTTTGTGCACCGATTTAATAAACTTTCAACATTTTATAAATCAAGAGTTTTCCCTTAGTGAGAATAATTAGGTATTTTCAGGTATTCAAACTGAACAAGTCAAATTACGAAAGGTGAATAATTTATCACACATGCACACACAAAGAGAGAATATATCATACAAATGTAATTATATTTATGCATGAATATGTACATATTTATAGGTGTGTAAAAGAGCAATAACCTCTTAAGATTGATGTGTTGGTTAATTAAAAACAAAATTAAAAAAAGGTTAAATAAGAAAGAAAAAAATAGCCATGTGAAACAATGTATTTTAAAGAAGATTGTAGACATGAGACTTGTGAAATGAAAAAAAGAAAATCTTCTGCCTCAAGGTTGTTTGTTCTCTTTTCTATTTTTATAACTTCTTTAAGATCTGTTATCAATTTTCATCAAGACTTGGCAGCAGCAGATTTCATTTTTAATACTATTATAATACTATTTTTCTTTTTTTTTTATGTAAAAAGATGGAAGATAAGAAAAAAGATAAAAGATTAGAAATGACAGCCAGATTTTAATGATTAGATTTAAGTTCCTGAATCTATTTTTTCTCTCAAGAGCTTTTTTTTTTAATATAAAATTATCTTTCATGTAATATATCTCTTAACAGCAGACTCAATACTTTTTGATAATCTATCAATGGCAAAAAGAAAATTAACAATTTTTCTCTTAAACTGGGTCTGAAGTGGGAGAAACTTAGCCCACCATTATCATGCTTGTAAAATCTGATATTACAATGTTAAAAATTGCAACATTTCATTATTCATCTGAATTCAAAAGGTAAAAGCTGATTTTTCGGTACCATTATAGTATGTGGCCTACCTTTTGAATGTGGCCTACAAAATCATGTTTCTCTTATAGTATGTGGCCTACCATAAAAAGCATTTATAAGGTTATAATAATAACTGCTAACCCTATTTCAGGATTTTAGAATATTTCAGAATTAAATAGATCTCTGATTCATGTAAATTATGGATAAATTCTTTTTTAATTATTCTTAATTATTATATACAGCTTATGACTGAATTGCATTTCTTGAAATTGAATATATGTGAAAAATAATTAGTTTCAATAAATTGCCTACTACTTATATCTATAAATATACTCTTACTGAGGTAGGACACATTCAAACAGGGTAGGCCACATACTATAACGGTACTGATTTTTCTTTTTAAGATATTCCAATATAAAAAAACAGTTAATAAAAAAAGACTATTCAGATTAGGAATTATTAAAACTGATTACTGAGTATTTTATCTATAAACCAAATCTTATAACCGTTAGCTAATTAAACAAAGTTAATTTTAAATAGAATAAAAATTACTTAAATTACTAAAATAAAAATATAACACTAATCCTATTTGACAAATTTTTATCCAATCCCAAACATTTCAAGTCAATTTGGTCTTTCTTTATACTAGAGTGTGTGAAAAGTTTTACAATATTTTGCTAACATGAAGCACAAATTGGTAGCTCCAGATACTTTTGCCAAAGTCATGAAGGTGACAAACCACACTGGACTGTGAGATGGTGAGCTTGCCTGATACTCTCTGAGTGTTGCTCTCTGTATTTGCCTCTATGGCTTGGAGTACAAGTGTTTGGAATCTATGGTCTATCTGACCATACCTGATTGCTGAGGTTCTTGCAACCTGAAGAAAATTTCTTTAACCATCTACTTATTGCACATAGAATCAACTGCACCTTCACCTTTCACACAAAAAATGTTTTTGGTTGCTTCCATGGCATTATGGCCTATTTTGAACTCTTAAAGCATAAGGTCCCGTATTAGATTACATTACACGTTCATCTGTGTTGCTTTCACATGAAGTGAAGCAATGCACAAGGTGTCATGCACCAACTACCACAATACTACCAGCCACACAGGTACCTTCCATAGCTTGAATTGCTTCAATCACATGATATATATATGTGCAGCAAACTAGCATGTACCAAAATATTTCAAAACTCATCCGAGCAATAATTAAAAACCCAAAACTCAGCATGGTTGGCTGGATTTTATGGCATGTCAACCCATGGGTTATTTTATGCTGGTAACATTAGTTTTATTCATTCTTGTTGGGTACTCAAAAAATGTTTTAACAGCTTTAAAAAAAAAAAAAAAATCTTTTGATCTATTTAACTCATAGATGGGACCCTAACGAGTATTACCACTCCAGGTCAGAGTAGTCCTGGGAGTAAAGGTAATGAAGGGATACTCCACACTCCCAAGAGCTGCAGAATTGGAACCTCACCACTAGTTTAATGTCATATCCAGGATACTAAGACCCTCACTCACTGCTAAAGGGTTGAGGGTCTTAATATCCTGTAAGAGCAATATGATCATATAGGTGCTAGGGCTTGACCTGCCCAACCTCTCTGACCACCTGTCTAGCTCAAGTAAGGGCCAAAGTGAAACGTAGCATGGTATACATTAATAAAATGGCAGCATTATTTATGTACGAATCAGCACTTCTGCCATGGATCAGTTTAGTATATGTGTGTGCTCTGTTTAACTTATTTTTGTAGTTAATTTTATGATGTTATCCAAACAGTAGAAGAATGCTAGCATAGTGTGTATATTACTTGCCTACTCCAGGTTAAAGGTTCAGACCTGGACAGGATACACTTGTTATTTTTATGTCTGCTTTATTGTGACAGAAGTAATGGACAAAGAAACACAGAAAAGTTTACACTGTTTACTATTATAGAAAATAAATAATTACATGCCAGGTATATCTAATCCTTGGTCTAGCGCTATTGAAAAATCGCTGACTGGCTGATACTGACTTTAGGCCACCCCTACGACATATCTAATATAAGAAAAGTTCAAGCATTTCTAGGTAAAGATCCTAATTTCATGTGTAAGTGTAGATATACTAAATTAGAAATAACTAGAAGAAAACAAAAGCTTTTATGTAGTAATGTATCTGTCTGTACTTATCCAATCCCTCATCCACAGGCAAGATGTGACACATCAAGTGAAGTAAAGCTGGTTTGAATTCAGAGTTTTCCTTCTTCTATACTGGTTGTCTAACCTAGGCTAAAGAACACAGTCTGACCTACTATTAATATAATGTATCTTTTATACACAATCGAGGTTATCTGCTATTACACAAACCATCCAAGTAAGACAAACAAAACATTCTGGACACAGCTGGAGAAGTAAGAAGAAACTCATAAGTGATGTTCTTCTGTGGACTCATACACATGGATACACCAGGGTTGGCCGACCAGCAAAAAATATATCCATTAGTTCTGTGCTGACATTGGATACCGTGTGAAGGACTTGCCAGGAAAACAGGTAGTGAGAGAGAGAGAGTCATGGATTCCATGCTGTCAGCATGACTTTATGATGTATCTATATTAGAGTAGATAAACTTTTATATTTCTTTTAGAAGAGATAATAGATTTTTTTAAGGAGCTGGAAGACGTATTGCCTTTTTTCTTCAACTATGATCTAACTTATGATTTTGATGTTCTATGTGCAAACAATAATACATTAGTTGGTAAGGAAGTAAGTACTCTTATTGAGAAACACTGAATAGTATATAAAAAGCTTATTGTTAAAGATACTGAAATATTGATTTCTTGTCTGGAGTATTGATAACAAAAGGAGAGTGAAGATAGTTTCACTGCCAGAAAAATTAGAATTATTAACAGAAAAATATATAAGCAGACAAGTCATTTCTGCCCAAACAAGTTTCATTATACTCAGATTGATGAAAGATCATGTTTTAAAAGCAGAAGGTTCTAAAATAAGACAACTGAAAAGAGAAAAGGGGATGTTGAAAAATATTTGGCCAGGACAAAATGTATATGATAATACACACACACAGAAGTCCAACATACTTAGCACATTATTTATCAAGTTTCTTTAACCATTCAAAAGAAGAGGGGGGGTGACTCTTCTTGGTTAGGCAGATAACTTTTCAGCATACTCTTATAATAAATTCACAAAATAAATATAAACAGTTGCATATAAACAACAACAAAAAAATATGCAAATTTAGATCTTCTATTTCTCTGAATGTTTGAGATGAGGCTTGAAGATTAGTATTATCTGCATTATTCGGACTATTCTCCCCATCTTCATTGTTATTTGTACAACGTTTCGGCTGATATACCCTCCGGCCTTCTTCAGGTATTTCTTGTCGGACTCGGGAACCTTCTTTTCGAACTCGGGAACTTTCTTGTCATATTCGGGAGCCATCACGGAACTTTGAACCTAACCGGGGGTATCCTGTTCTCATTCCGCTAACCATAGCTGGGGTAGGAGTTGTGTTAATTAATTATTTTTCTAACTGCTCTCACTCAGGATTGAACTCTGGTACCCGAGATAACTGTCACTTAGAACTGTTTTAATCTAACTGCCTAATCCACTCGGCCATGTGTCCAATTGGACAATTGAGTGTGAATTTTGGGAACTTATAAACCTAATGTCTTGATTTGGCTAGAATATCTACCTATTTTACTTATGTATGATTTTTTACCTAGACTCATATTGTGTTTTTTTTCTTTTTTTTTTTTCAATCTGATCTGGCCTTCTTAATTACGGGTTCCTATATTGTATTCATTTCTATGCTAGGTCTACTTAACAGTACAGCCTATCATATGTGCTGATTCTTTGAGGCGTCTTCTCTTCCAATGTTCTTCACTATCTATTATTCTAACTTCCTCCCATAAGGGCAGATGGTTTCCCTTTTCATTCCATATATGGTCAGCCATACCCGACTTTTCTATTTCTCCCCGGACCACTGCTTTACGATGTTCTTCTAGTCTTACTTTCAGTGGGCGGCATGTTTCATCTTGTATTCTTTCAAAGATCAACTAAACTATAATGATGATATATTTCTACAAGGGAGGAAAAAGTGATAAAAGAACATTTATAAAAATGTCTATTTTTAAAGGTTTCATTTTTGCCATGTTTTTCATCAATTAGACTAAACCATTTCCACTTTCAGGAAGAATTTCTTCTGGTTTCATTTTTGGAAAATTATGTCACTGCCAATCCAAAAGTTTTCTTAAAAATCTCACAGTCTCTTACATCTCCTCTCCAATGTTATATTCTATCTTGCATTCACTTAAGTATTCTCATCACCACACATCTCTACTGCACCCTCCTTTTTCATTCCATTAATGCATTCATCTTACTTGAAAGAAAAAAAAAAAGCACTCACCCAGAAATGGCAATTGCATTCATTCTCAATCCTTGCCAATGCTGCTATATGCAGCCCACCTCTAATAATACTAAAACTCAAATAACAAAACAGTTATATTCAACACTATTATTTAATGTGGTTACTTCATTAAGAGAGTAAAAGCTTCTATATTTTGACAGAAAAATGCTGACTAAATGTGCATCCTACAATTTTTTGTTATAATTGAAACATGTTTGTATGAATAAATTAATTGAAAACAATGATGTTCCTGATTTGATGAATTAATTTTGCAGCTTAATTAAAAAGATTAAGAGATATTTGGTTATATTGTGGAAGAAATGTGGAATGATTTGGTTATGATACTATTTGTTAGATAAATCAGACACAAATCAACTGAAAATAAATTCTACATGACAGGAATATTAAAAAGAGAAGGAAATTTATTAAAGACAAATAAATTCAATTCTGTAAGAGCATTTCAATAATAAATTGTCTTCATAAAAAAAAATTGATAAAAATGTTAGTCATGATAGAGGGGGAAAAAAAATATGAATGTATAAATAGAAGAAAAAGAATATTGTTATTACTGAGAATGATATTTCTGACCTTGTCAAAAATATTTCTATTAACATTAATACAGATTCAAAATCATCAGTCATGAATTTTAGGTTTAACTGATCAGAATTAAAATAAATGGATGAGTATTAAAAAAAAAATAAAAATAAGAAGATTGTATTGTACAAAATTTGATGTAATTTTATTCACTTTTTCATAGCCTATTCTCTTCACCAAACAATTTACACTGCAAATGTTAAAAATAGGTCATCCTGTAAATTTCATGACATTTTTGTTATTTATTTAGAACAATTTAATGTTGGGGTTTTTGTTAGGAAAAGAAATTTACCCTAAGTCCAAGTCTGGTTAGCTATCTTCCCAATCTGTACTTACTCTATTGAACTAAAAGGAATAGGATCAGGATTAATCTTTGATGACTGATGTACCCCACAAATGGGAATGCTGACAAGCCTGGATGATTTTTATCACTACTCACATACAAAAGTGTTGTGCTGAATGTGCCTGCATGAGAAGGTAGCACCACAGACAAACAAATCAAAGAAACTTCTAAGTGTTAACATCTACAAATATAAAACAATGCTTTTAAGTCTTTGTTTTTGTTATAGATATTAATGGAAAAAAAGAAAAAAGATAAACTTTGATCAAATGCAAAATATGTTTACATTTTTTTTCTTTAAACAATCTCAATATTCTATAAATTATTTTTCCTACATAAATTTAAATTTCTATGGTAGATGTGGAAATATAATTTAGATTTTCCAGTACATAATTATTTTTCTGGTTTATCTTTTATTGTATGAAGTGATTTTATATCTTTTAATCCTAATCCCCAGATACTAAGATATTAAAGACAAATGCTATGTGCTATCTAATGAAATATCTAAATAACCTTTAGTATCACTTTATAGGCAACAACTCAAAATATCAATAGTCTATAAAAAACAAGAAAAAAAAGAAATTTAGACATAACTATTAACATGAAATAATACAGTAGCTTCAGTGTTAACACATAAAAAAAATTGAATTTTATTACAAATATACTTTGAAATATATACAGAAAAGAGTAACCCTAAATAAATGAAAAATTCTTAAATAAAAAAAGAAATAGAAATAGAAATAGAAAAAGAAAACATAAGATTTGAACAAAAAGTATGTTCACCTCTTTTTAAATAATGTTAATAAGTATGTTGTTATTTATATACTTTAAACCATCATTTTAAAAAATAAAATTAATTTCTATTGGATATAATTTCAGTGAAGGAAAATTTATAAATTATATGGAATATGACCAACTGTGAAAACCATTCCAGAATGTACCATTGAAAATTTTCATAAAACATGGGACTGTGCATTATTACATATTAAAATGGTGCAATTGTTGAATGTTCAGAAATTCAACGGAGTTAGCACTTCAACAATTCAATGATGTCCTGCAGTATAAATATCTGCATTCAACCAATGTTTAAGATATCTTTTATTTATTTAGTTTTACACGATATACCAAAATAATTGAATTAAATAAGTCAATGATAATGATGTATCTGATGTGTGTGTCAGTATAAACAAAGAGCATAAATAATTGAAACCTGTAGAAGTGATTTTGTAATGAATTATTAAGCTGGAAAGTGGACTGTACCACTTTCATCATCAGTGTCATCTTTTCCTTAATCTTGTTATATAGACAGAGCTGTGATTGCAGACTGTGTTGTCAGAATTAATTAAGTAAAAGCATAAATGGTGAAGAATATGCTGCATGGGAAAGTGTCAAGTATATTCTATGTTAGTAGTAGTTGGGGCTTTAAGTATCTTGTGTTAGAGAGAGTATTTAGCCATTCTGAAGATTATTCACTTACAAATTTGTGTCTTAAGGGACTCTTTTTTTTTTTTTTTTCATCTTTTTTTTCTGTTGAAGGGATATGTATTTACTAGAGATGTGTGGTTTAACTGAAAAACCTTGTTTTTTTTTTGTTTCATCTTCACACTGTGAAACCATATCCAAATTTTTTATCAGACCAAAACCGTTTGGTTTAGTGTTATCACTACGAGTGACCATATCCAAAGAAACTATTGAAAAAGACTTTCAGATTTTGATAAAATTAAATTCTATCAACATTGTAAGAAGAAAAGATTGAATAATAATATGATAAAAACATTTAATTGACTAACTTTAGTAAATAAATGTAAAATCTATTTGTTTACTAAAGCAATAAAGAAGGAGAATAAAAAAATAAAAGAAATATGACACTTTAGAATGTTTCATATCATAGGTTTTTTTTTTTCTTCTATTTGAAATAGAGTAAATATGACATGCGACTCTAGTGTAAAATTGTTTTCTACAAAACAAATTGTTTCTATCTTGCAAATATTGGATATTAAAAAATGAAGTAAGTTTTAATTTCAGTTTTAAAATGTTTATATTTTCAAAATTGCAAGTCATATTTTCAATCCCAAAATAAAAATTATCTTTTTTAGCCACTAGTGTTCGGTGGTGTTCTGTCTATAAAATTCTTCAAAACAAGGAAAATTAATTCCTTTTGTTTTTACAAATATCTTTATGGTTTTGTTTAGTGAATACACTTAAAATTATATATTAAAATGCTTAAAATAGTTTTTAATTTCAGTTTTAAAATGTGCATCTAAAAAAGAACAGGTAATACCCACAGATTTGGAAATATACACATTCTAAAAATGAAATTAAGAAGAGCTTTTAATTATTTTTTATGTTTAATTTTAGGTATATTCACTAGATAAAAACAAATTTATTTAGGGGAAGAAAAAATAACTTATTCATTTTCCTTGTTTAGAAGAAATTTATTTGCAAAACCCCAATAACAGAATTGCTATATTTTGAAATATTTGAAACATTCGGGGGGGGGGGGGCATTTATTTGCTTTTTAAAACCCACATCATAATTCTTACTAATTTCTGTGAAGCTATACCATTTTCTATCTTAAATGTGTTGTCAAAAGACACAAATATAGATAGTTTATGATTTCTTTTGTAGTTTACCAATTTGTTAATAAATATGGCAGTTATTAATAGTTAACAATTTATTTGAAAGTTTAATAAATAAACTTTAATGTAAGTCATGATTAAAAAGTCTTAAAAAAATTTAAAATATTTTTTATTTTATTCAATTTTTTTTATTTTTGGTACTTATTTTCTTCCAAAATATTACCTTTAAAGTTTTTTTTCTATTCACAATTACGGTCTTTTATTTATACAGAAATTAGTTTCAATTATATATAACCCCATGGATATTTTGCACCCGTAAAATAAGGGAGGGGTCAAAGTTAAGTGACCTGAAAAAAAATCAGAAAGTTTTTAAATAAAATAACCGATTCATTATAAAATTCATTTATTGATAAATCAACACTGAAAATTTCATTAAAATTGGATAATTCCCAGATTTTTGGTAAATTTTTTCAATCCGATTTGATTTTGTAAAATACGTCTATGACGTCACAATTGTTGGTACCTATACTTATAATGACACTGGCCTCACAGCAAAGTTAAATGTGTGAGGGGGGCATACTGGAGTACAACTTTACCAAAAAGGCTTATTTGGAGAATTTTTGATTGGTGAATGACATTAAGGTCATCTTCAAAAAATGCACTCCCAAATTTTTCAGCTTTTTTCTTTTTTAAGGAATGCTTCCTTTAAATTAGAAGCAGGAGCCTCATATGCTATGTTGATCTGCTTTTTCTGAAAAATAAACTTGTTTTTCATCTGAATTCTTAAATAATTTTTTTTTACAATAAATTATTTTTGGCATTTTTCAATAAATATGAATGAGAATTTCCAAATTCTATTACTGAAAAAAAAAAAAAAAGAAAGTTAATTCATTGTTAAAAAAAAGTTAATTGAGACATTGATTGATTATAATGCCACACAATGAAAGAAGAAAAAATTATCAACATTGTAAATTCACCAATTAAATGTGATAAGACTAATCCAAGGAAAAAACCAAACTGACCATAGCTTTGTGGAAATGATCTGTAAGGATCTTCAGATTGTAGTTATTAAAAGGAAATGTATTCATAACTTTAGTATGAATGGACAGTCAAATAACAAATTTACTTACATTATTTAAGATCCAATCTGACAATTTGCCAACATAAGCTTAGAAAGACAATATTTTCAGATAAAAATCTAGACAGTATGCATAATAGGATTGTATTCTCTTCCATCCTTAGTTATCCTCAGTAACAGCTGGCATTTGTCCATCAGTGAATGGTTAACATCCCACAAAAGAACACAGAAAATACAGTTTTACTTTCTCAGAAAAATGTGCTGCTAGGTTAAGAACATTTTAAGGTGAATTATAGACAAACTAATGCAAATAAGAATAATCTTTTTCAATGAATGAAATTTATTTAGAATAAAAGTACAGACAAACGAAAAAGTTATTCATACAAAGGTGTATCAATAAGCCAAAATTTTTTATCTACATCAGGGCTTCTTAAAGTGGTCCAAAGTGGTTGAGAGTGAATAAAAGCATACGGATCCACACGGGGTGAATTTACTAGTTTGCACATATAAATTAGATATTTTTAGATGAAATGAAAAAAAAAATTAAGCTTTGTGCAATTTAAGCCCATTTTCTTAGCTTTTCTAAGTTTGTATATGGTGGAATCTGGGTTTAGTCATATATATTATTTACTAAGCAAACAGAGAAGCACTATGTATATAGAACGTAGTGATTTGTGGGTCAAATTCACAAACCTGCAACCTATTATTTGTGACCTCTCAGTACACACCAAACCCATCCGACCCATTAAAAATGTTTCTATTATTAAAAGGTGTATTTGCATTTATAGTTTACAGATTCTTTTATGTAAATTGTATTAAACATTTGTAAATTATATCTTGTAATTTAATATTCAATTAATTTATTGTTGAGTTTGGTTTGGTTTGTTTTGTTTTACGGCATATCAACCTCAGTGGGTTATTTAATGCCGATAAAGTTTTGAAATAAATCAATTCTTAATGGATAATACAATTTTGTTTATTAACTCATGTTTTTCTATTTAACCCATAGATGGGACCCTAACAGGTACTACCACTCCGGGCCAGAGTGGACCAGGGAGCAATGGTGATGAAGGGGTGCTCCACATTCCCCAAACCTCCAAAATTGAAACCTCACCATCAGATAGAGTTTAACATCATTCCCAGTCACCGCCTTCTAGCACCCATATGATAAAAAGGGGTTGGGGCTTGCCATTAGGGCAATAGGGTTGGGAAAATCATAGGTGCTAGGGCTTGATGTGATCAGCCGATTGATCGGCGGGGGCCTCTCTGACCGCCGTCTAGCCCAAGATAGGGCCAAAGTGGAGTATTGCAAGTCATGAAATGCTCATCCACCTGGGTTCTATCCTTAAGCATCACGGGTCATCACCCACGGCCAACAGGTGGCCCCATTGCAGAGGTGCATTCTAGCGCCCCAGCTGACAGGGCGGTTTATTGTTGAGGTTGAATGGAAATTGAATTTATTTACAAGAAGTAGATCAAGTAAAAAATTTAAGAAACCCTGATCTAAATACGTATTTATTAGAAATGGGCAGTTTAACTGAAAAACATTTTTTTCGGTTTAATCTATATACTGGAAAACCACACTGAAATTTTTTATGAAACCAAAACCATTTGGATTTGTGCTATTACTACTGAGCAACCATATCGAAAGAAACACGGTTAAAAAAAAAAAAAAAAAAAGAAGACTTTTCGACTAAAACAAAAATTTGACCTTAAATAATCAATTTAATCAATTTTAATTAGTTTTTAAAATGAAAATGAACAAACAAATTGGCAGTGCCTACAACCACCTTCAGATAATCATTTTTTATCAATCAAACTATGGCCAAAATTGGGATTTTGGGTCATTATGCCCAAATATGGTTATTAGGCCCCAGACCACCGAAAAAAATTTTTCTTTTCAACATCAAGACAATAAAATTTGGTTTCTAAAAAAACCCTCAAGCAACTTCAGACAATCATTTTTAGCCCAGATATGAATTTTATTCCCATATATGCCATTCTGGGCACACTGTGCACAAAGTAGCCGCTACTAGTACATATATAAAGGGCAGTTTAACGTATTGTCTGTAACAGAAACTATGTCACTGCTTACATCACAGTAATTTCAGGAATTAAGTAACTTTATCAATGAGTATTTGATTTATAGTCAATATCATTACTACATATAATAATAAAATTGCTCAGAAAGTAGTACTCAATAAAGGATGGACCACAGTATATTTTAAAAGAAGTTTTAATAAGTACATGCCTGGTATTATTGATTTATATATAATTTGTTTTATTTTGATTTTAAAGTTATCTAACGTATAGATTTTTATGAGAAAATTATTTACAAACAAGAAATTGTCATATATTCTCCTTTGACATTAAATTTGAAAAGGTTTGGGTATTTAACTCTAGGTTTCTGTGCATTTCCAACGTTTAAGATTTGTTTAAATAACAAAAACCAAAAAAAAAACAACAACAACAAAAACAAAAAACAATTACCTAATTTTGGTCATCAATAAAATCCAGATAAAATTTAACAGAAGCATATTTTTTTTTATACATTAAAATTAAAATATTCATTCAATTTTAATAAAATTTCATAGAATCATGTAAAAATTGGTGTATTAAAAAAAAAAACCCATTGCCGTTTGACCTCCAATTCGATGTGTAAAATTACACCCCTATATTTAACACAATGAAACTTTGAATAAAAGTTAATATTATCGTTAAAACTTTTGGACCATTCAAAAGAAGAAACACTGAAAAAACTCCTGATGATTTTTAAAAATTTTTTCAGCTTATGGAAATAATGAAAATTATGAACATTATGAACAAAAACAATGTTTACATTTTCGCACCATTAAATCAATTGAATTTTAACGTAGCCAAATACAAGTTACGTTAACAGGTTTTATAAAAAATTCTATGAAAAATTAATTAAGAATTAAATTTTCACAAAAATTTGGATACTTATTCCCCTTTAGATGAATTTATGTTTAAAACAGTTTTTTCCTAAAATATATTAGGGGGAATATTTAAAAAAAAATTCTATGAAATCCAAACAAAGTATATTTTACTCATACGATTTTTAGATTTTTCTATAAAGATAAGAGGCTGAATAATTAAATCAGAAATTTTTAAAAACGTTTTAGAGGTCTCTACTGCCATAAAACAAAACAAATCTCTCAGTGGAGTGAATATGATGCTTTTTACATAAGTAATTAATTTTTTTTAGATATTAAACGTTTTATTTTATCTATTTAACAATATCTTTCGAAAATTCATTGTTACACCATCTGGAGGTGGTTTTTACTTTTTTTTTGCTAGTATATATAAATAAAATTCATTCATGACTAGATGACTCTTTAACCTACTAGGTTCTTGTTGCAACAGCAGTTCATCATGATAAAAATGTTTCTATTTTGGAAGCAGTGAAAGGTTCTAATTAGTATTTCATAGTCCTGTTATATCAAGTATTTTGATGATGTTCATCATGAACAGATTCCACAAAATTATTATTCATTTACAAATTGGACTAGAAAGTGCTTAAATGCATTGTTCTAAAAATAATTTGTTATGACGTGTGCTTTTGCTGGATTATGGTTACATGAAAACATGTATTTTTATAATATATAGAACAAAAAACAAAATTTGGAAAAAAATGTGCAATTTCATTAAAAAAATTGCCAAATATCAATAATTAAGCATCAATCAATAGGTTATTAAACCAATTCCTTTTCTTTTTGTGAAGAAAAAAAGAGAAGGAGTTGGTTTAGCTCAATTGGCAGAGCACCTGCCTAGGAATTACAAGGTTCCTGATTTGATACTGGTCCCTGTCAACTCAATGCATGAGTAGCACGGATTGGGTAATCTGATTTGTGCAGTAAAGTTGGGAGCTGACAGTAGGTGTAACGCTCCACCACAGCAAAAACAGTATCCCTGGTCTAGTGCTATTGAAAAGGGAATAGCCTCCTTCACTTTCTGGCTAATACTAGACTTTTTTTACTAAAAAAAAAAAAAAAAAATGTTATGCATTTGTAACTAAAGTTATAGAAAAAGAATAACAGAAACAACAAAAAAAAACTCTGAAATAAACACCAGTTCTAATATAAAGAGAGGCTAAAGGGTTCTTAATTCCAAAAATTTGGAAGACTTATTTTGAAAGTAAAAGTAAAAGTAAAGTCGTCGGGGTGGCCTAAAGTCGGTATCAGCCAATCAGCGAGGGAGTCTATCCCCTTTTCACTTGCACTAGACCAAGGAGATTATTTCAGCGTCTGAGGTGGAGCGCCACACCTACCATCAGTTCCTTACTTTACCGCACAGATCCCTGTGCTACTCATATGCTGAGTTGGCGATGGCCGGTATCGAACTAAGAACTTGTGGTTTCTAGCCGAACGCTCTACCGACTGAACTAACCCGGCCCATGCCATTCCTTAATCAATCTTTTAGCAGCATTGTCAATCTTATTTGAAAAGAGAAAAGTTTTAGTATTAAACTTTTCAAACTAAAGCAACAAGTTTTTTTTTCATCTATGAACCATCTAATTAGGAATGTATATAGTTGAATTATGAATAAACATTTAAGGGTTTCACAAGGACAATCTATTCACACACAAAATATGCATTTTTTATTCAGTCTTGATTTGTCATTATGGGACAAACTCAAAAAAGAGAGTGAATAAAAAATGTCTACCCCTTCCCCTCAACATGTCACAATCCTTTTATTGTGAAAAAAACAATGAAGCCCAACAAAATAACAATGGACTTCAGACTAAACTATTAATAAATGTTTTTATTTATAATTCTGATACTGTCAAGTAGAATTCTAGGAATATCAGAATTAGTTATTTTAAAACAAATTACAATATTACCATAAACAGGTCATCAAATAGGATGTAGATGTAATATGGTAAGGAGAAAACAATCTACCCATAGTTAAAAGATAATCAATTTCTTTTTTCTTACATTTCCAAAAATGTCACACATCCCAAAGGAAAATAAACAAAACAAACAACTGTTGAACTGATTTATTTTAAATCTAATAAATTAAAAAACAACAACAAACATTAAATATATATGGATTGCTTTATCTTGGGCATCAACAATATTACCAATAACCCAAGTTTAGATTTTTTATCTACATTACTACTTGCATGAAAAGAGAAATTAGCCCATTATTTGATGTCTGTAATTAGTGAGCTATTTGATTCAATATTATTCCCCAGGGCTAAACTATTTTCTACCATTGATTTTCTGATGAGAAATGTTAAAATGAAGACCTTATTACTCCAAGAGAAAAAGGGAATTCATATACATTTTGTGTGAATTACTGTAATTATTCATAACATGCACTTTTTCCCCACATTCTTAAGTTAGGTGTGCATATTATAAACAAGAAGTAAATATCAATGTTTTATCTGGCTACGTGCATCAGCATATTCAGGAGAGTATGACTGAATGTAAGTTATATCTATGATCCAAACTAACTAATGTGTAGCAAACATTTCTGTTTTATGCTGCTACAGAGAAATAGCCACTGGAATGTGTTTATAATTTTGTTTCTCTTAATGTGAGTTTATTTTTGTCACAAACTTATTTTGTATTTATGTGAAAATATCCATGTGTTTTGCTCTAAATATTGTTTTGTAAATGTTTTGTTTTAAAACTGTTTAATTTTTATTTTCAGTTTATACAAACCAGATAAAATGTTGGATATATGTTAAATTTAGCAGCTACAAATTCTAAAAAGTCAGTGAGTATTCAAGAGAATTTAAAAAAAAATTCTTAGTCCAAATTTGAGGGAATGTTATACATGAATAATTATGGTAAATGGTTAAAAAAGTGTTGATGGGAAGAATATTTTAATTTTTCCACCTACATAGATTTGACTCTAGTTCTCTTAAAAAAAATGCACATTTGGACTTTAGGTTTACTAAATGGAGGTATGTGCACAAGAGAGATAACTCCTAGGTTTATTTTTACAAGAGTTATCACCCCAGAATAGGAAATTATTAATTTACGATTTAAAGAAAATTATAGAAGCTTATATGTGTAAAAAAATTTCTACAGCAAAGTTACACTGCGTAGCTAAAACACCTGAGAAAAAATAAAAACAAGGGTATGTGCACTGAACAGTTGTTCATGCCCCAGACTAAAACTATTTTGAAAAATCTAAAAAAAAAAAAAAAAAAAAAAAAAAAAAGGAAGGGGATAACTTATGTCCTTTTAGTCTTCTGTAAAGAAAAATAACAATAGTTAGTAATAATTTTTTAAATATATAAAAAATCTTGGAAAATGTTGTGCAAAATTGTCCATTCTTGAACTTAATTTTTTAGATAGAAAAGCTCGATCTATGGTTAAAAGATCAAGTTCAACATAGCACCTTCCAGATGTTTAAAATTCACTATTAAATTTTCAAGTGAAAAAAAAAATATAGTTCAATTGAATCAGAGAAAATACTTTTTTAGCATCAATGATCTTTGCAAACTGATTCCGTAATTGAGGTCATTTTTTTCGCTACAAGAAAATAACTTAAATTTTCAAATAACATTTTTGGGTATAGAATTTTTCTTTTTCTGTGTTCTTCAGGATTTGATCTTTCTAGAAAAGTAAAAATTAAGGACTGGAAATTTTTTTCTTGAAATGACCCCCTACATTCTGAATTGATAAAAAAAACTTTTTTTTCAAGTTTTTTGATAAAAATATTCTTTATAAAATTAAGTAATTAATGAATAATTTGGTGGAAATTTTATTAAAATCAGACAATTCTTTGGTAATAGTTTGAAAATTAAAAAAAAAAATCAAAAACTTTTTTTTATTACTTCCCTTTGCAATGTTTAACCATACCTAACTAAATGCCATCAACAGTGGACAAATGGGAATAATACTCATTAGAAAACTTCATTTACCACAAAAAGCTTCCAATGTTTTATTTTGAAGATCAGACTGCAAAGTTTAATTACTTGTTAAAACAAAACAGTAAAAAGAATACGGTTTATAGTGATAAAATTCAATCTGAAATATTTTATAGGTATAAGATGACTTATTTATCAAATGGAAAGTTGACTGCATAACTATTTTTTTTAATATGTAAATATTTCCGGTTGTGTCATGATAAAAAGCATTAGAAAAATGCATAACAAAACACATTTTTAGATTTAGATTCAAACTTAAGCAAAAGACAAATGATACAGAATATATAGTATCTATTTTTTTAATATTATTTTATTATTTATTATTATTTACTCATGATTAAAAAGGTTATATATACAATTAACAGTGCTGAATAAAGTGTAGTAGGATAGCAGGCTGTGCGATCTAATGGCCGATTTCAATCTGGTTGACAGGTTTCAAAAGGATCACCTTCGGAAGGAGATGTGGACATGGGAATGTAGCTCATCCTTTGGTCCAGTTTTTAAAAATTATCTGGACAGATTGTTAGAAGGGATGATGTTGACTTTATAGATTGCCTTACACTCATATGCAAAGAGTAACCATAAATTGGTTATTGTTACTCTTCTTTAAGTGATGAGCCTAGTCTAACCACTTACTGAAAGTTCAATACCTCCTTACTGGATATACGGGACTTCAAGGAATGGCTAGAGTTATTAATTAAATGGGGGTTAGTAGGGGTGGTTATTGGGAATAAGTGGTGGGTACCTGTAAGTTTACGATTAGAGACTTCACTATGAAATATTGCCAACAGCTTGCCTTAGAATGTAGCAAAACTGAAGGCCTTAGAAGATAGAGTTTACAAGGTGGTGGTTGGGGGGATTTAGCTAGGCAGGGCCTAGAGCGTGAGGCTAGCGAGTCTTGCCCATGCAGGGCCTAGAGTGAGAGGCTAGCGATTCTTGCCCAGGCAGGGCCTAGAGTGCGAGGCTAGCGAGTCTTGCCCAGGGTTGTGTAGTTAGATCTATGTTAAATAGAGTATCAAACAAAGCCATGAAACTGGACGCTGAAATGCGTCATGAAGAGCCAAGAAGGTTTTTCAACTGGTAGACAGCCTTCAATTAACCTGTAAAATTCAATAGGTCTTTTGGGCTCATTTTCAGGCATGCTTTGCTGAACCTCCCAGTGCAAGAGTTCCACAACTATTTAGCTGACTTGCACCACCTTGGGGAGATGGAAGTAGCTAGATGTGAGGAGAGGGTGACCAATGATGATGTCTGTGATGTGTTGAAGCAGATTGGCGTCAAATAATCACTGGGATTTGGTTTGCCTTATGAAGTGTACATGTAGATGTCGCATGTTTTTGTCCTTATTCTAATGGATGTGTTCAACAATCCCTGGTCACATTATCAAGGGTGTGATCACATTGCTCAAGAAATGTGACAGGAATGTTTAGGAGGATTTAGACAACTACTGCCTGTTTCTGTTCAGAATGCTTTTGCAGTTGACTTCACCCATGCTCATGTCACTCGTGCTGACCAATCTGGTTTGCTTAATTTCCCTATCATCAACACTGTTAGTTTTGGGCATAATTCGATTCGTTTTAATGCAATTAATTCTTGGAATACTGTTCAGTCATTATTTTTTGATAAAGAAAAGATAATTATTTTGTCCTTAAAACACTTTTGAAAAATCATTTTATTGCCTCTTATAAACAACAGATTTGCATTTAGATTCTCACACGGCTAATTTGTCTCATGATATATATGTATATGTTTACGTTGTGTGTTTCATGTATTGTTTCCTGTGAGTGTCCAAGGGTGGTCATGTCCATGGGATTAGCTTCACGCTATTAGGCATGGCCTCCCTTCAATAGTAGTTTAAACCAATAAAGTTTTTCTTTTACTTATATTTTTTTAAATAATTTGTACTACTATTGATTAATAAATTTCTTATTCTTATTCTATTCAAGCCCATAACACAGCTAAACACAGAGTTAAGATTTTGGCCAGAGTCTCAGTGAACTGCTTGTGACTTGTTGTCGGGAATTTGATCAGACCAGAGTAGAACTACGCCGTGAAGGGAAGATCAATCCAAAACAATTTGTATTTGGTGTGCTGAATCCAAGAGGGGATAGAAGACAACAATTATGTAGTGCTTATCAATTTGGATGAGTCCAAAGCATTTGATAAGGTGGACCACCAGTTCTTGGTAACTGTTTTTAAGACCACTAGATTCAAACTGGAGTTCTACAAATGGATTCACATCTTCTACCAATCCACAAAGGCTGTGGTACAGGTAAATGGGAAGTGCTTGGAAGCCTTTTCAATTGAACGGTTGGTTTGACAGGGTTGCCCCTTGTCTCCTCTTCGGAGCTCTTGCTCTGTAGGCTTAGAGATGAGGAGGCTAGTCCAATCCTATGCAGAATCACTGTTCCTGGCCTCGTATGTGCCAAGGTATCCATGTATGCTGATGACATCACCATGTTTGTGTCCCAGATCTTGGACATAGTTATGGTGAGAAAGGCGCTTGCAAGGTACGAGTGAATTACTGGGGCAAAGATCAATTGCAAAAAGAGCGAAGGGCTGCGGTTGGGATCTTGGAGAGGGGCCATAACCCTTCCAGGTACACACTTCTGTATCTACTTTTTTGAATAAATGGGTTCTTTGGAGCAAGTGCAGAGATATGCCTGTATGAAATAACTCAAACTTAAGCAGAAGACAAATTATAGAGAATATATAGTGTCTACGGTTTTTAGTCATGGTTATACAATTAACAGGGCTGAATACTTAAACCTTTTCAAATTTAAGTTTTGTACAATTTTTGAATTTTTTTTTTTGTAATGACTCTTGATTGTTTTTTTTATGGGTGTGACAAAAGTATCCTAACAGGAGAAATTAACTTATTATTAGCAGATATTGTCTAGGGGTGTATAATTCTATTAAAACCAAAAGGTTAGCAGAAAAAAAAATTAGTCATTTAAATAATTTCATTATAAAACTTTTTTTGTTTCCCTTATTTTTTTTATTCCCTAACTTTTTCTAATTGACTTTATTGACAAAATTTAAGAACCATACAACATACCACTACACTTATACACACAAAAAGATAGGAAAAATGCGTACACTATGAACAATTTTTAACTTAACTATTTTTTGTTGAAAGTTGCTTTTATATTCAAAATAAAGAGATCATCAAAATTTTGTTACAAAAAATTAATCCCAGTATTCAAGAACCTACAATTTTACAAAAGACAAAGAAAAAAAAAGAAAAAAACAAAAAACAAACAAACTGAAGTCTCATCTAATCTGTCGACTTTAAATAATGCTGCAATAAAGTCCAGGGGAGATAAATTTGTTAAAATTTAAATTTCAGCGATTGTAATTATTAACCTATTTAATCAATGTTTGTAAGCATTGTTCGGATATAATGGGTTAACTGATTAGTAAATTACAACTCGTGACAAAGTAGTCTGGTTGACTGAATTAGTGAGTTTTCAGTCTTGTCCATTGACCATATGGAAGGAAGAAAAAAAATTGATAATTGTAATTAACAACACAGCTGATGTCGCAATGAAAAGTAAAGTATCTTTTTGAATCTATGAAGGAAGGGGATTTATTTTTTTTATTTTTTAGTAAACTGATAAAGTTTAATAATCAAATTCATGGGTCGATTAATAATAAATATCCATACCTCTTAAAACAACTAGGGTATTTCACTTCTTTTTTTTTAACAAGTGTAGTATCTGACATTAGTAAATATGGTAACACAGACCCTTAATCATTTCAATCTGGGCAAGGCTAAATGTTGTTTTCTCTTCCATCGTTCCAATTAAAGAGGCTTTATTTATTTTTTTAAAATTCTTGGGATCGATTTCTTCACAACTATATTTAATACGTAAGTGAACAATGTCAATGAAAGAGCTTTGGTGACACGTGGCATCTGGGAACAGCTGTGCTATGGAAAATGTAGACACGTTTAATATTTTATATACTATGTTTGTTTAAACATAGATAAAAGAACATTATCTTTTTAGTTGTTTATATATTGCCAATAAAGTCACCAGAGAATAAAATTTAGAAAAAAAAAAAAAAAAAAATCGCAAAATCTGGATGAATAAGATAAAAAAAAAATCACTTAATATAACTCGATTTGAAAAAGAAAGTAAATTTTTTTTTTTAAATAGAAAGACATAATAGTGAAACCGATTTTGATTTGTAAATTAAAATTCAACATAAAGAAACAATAATTTAAATTTGAAAGAAATCTGTTCGGGTCGGAAGCCATTTCATGTAAATAAATTACCCCCCCCCAAAAAAACAAAAAAAACAAAAACAACATACATTACAATAAAAACAATGTTCAATATGCATATGATATATTTAATAAAAAATCATTTGTTGGAAAGATAATAAATAAATAAAATTAAAAAAAAAATCGGATTTAAAAAATTCTCTTAGTTGTTTGGTACGAAGAATATTTAGATGTTTTTAGAAAATATTTTTCTCTAAAACTAAAGTAATATCTCTTAAAAGACAGTAGAACGAAACTAAGTTTAAAATTTCCAAGCAAAATTAAAGATTTAAGGTAGATGGTGAATTGAGAGGCGTAAATTAGTGAAATATGAATTGAAGTCCAATGTATATATTTTTAATTTCTCAATTGGGATTTTTAATAATTTTAATAAAAATGAAACTCTAAGGAAAACATAACTTAACTTTGGTTAATTCATTTATAAGTTAAAAAAAATATAAAGGACAGCATTAATTGATGTATAGATTTAAAGTTGTTGCGTTATATACACTTTTTTGACTTCAGAACTGCAAAAGTGGACTGTTTTAGGTTTTTATTTTTATTTTTATAATTACTCTCAGACTCTGAAATAGAAATATCGTTAAATACTCGGTAAAATTACCAACGAATAGTAATTTGTAGTTTATTTCAGTATAGGACTTGACAAGTTTATAATCTCAATTCCCTTAAAAATACTGAGGTCAAAAAAGTGTATAATTGAATCACTACGCAACATCTTTAAATCTATACAATATCAATTAATGCTGTCCTTTAATGTTAAAAACAACAACTTATAAATGAATTAACGTATCGTATAAGTTATATTTTCATTAGTTTCATTTTTATTAAAAGTATTAATCCCAATTGATAAATTAAAAATAGTCTACCGGACAGAAGTTAGTGGAATATGAAATTAAGTCCAATGTATGTGTATATTATATACATTGGACTTCATTTCATATTCCACTAACATCTGTCCGGTAGACTATGGTAAAAACTTACGCCCCTGAATTCACAGTCTACATTTAAATTATATATGATATATTATTTATATATAAAATAAAAAGGACATCTCCGGTATTGCGACTGAAGTGTACACTATAATATTAGTAGTGTCATGAAGTGACAAGACAATTCTTTAATTTGGTCTACTTTAAAACCCTTTCAAATAATTAAAACATCTGAAAAAATAACTTTTAGTAGCATTAGTTTAAAAAACAACTGAAGATCGTAGCATACATACATCGAGAAGAATAAAAGAGAAAAATCTTAAAACTGAAGAAATATTTCTCTCGTCAACAAACAGGATTACTCAGGGTGGGGTCAATTGGGTTCACTAACATGCTTTTCTTTTTAAGTCTGTTTTTAAAAGGTTACTTAATTTTGTTTACTTGAGCGAATTTTAAAATATTAAAGATTCTTTTCCGTTTACGAGTTTCACCGTGACTTTTTTCTGTATAGTTATGTTCTGTGTGCTGCCTTAAGGATTAAATTGTCGATCTATGTATCTGTAATCGTAGAAATCTAATTAAACAAAAACTCATCTAATCTAGACATCAGTTTATTTTCTTGTGTGATTTTTTTTAAGGAACTACTCTTTGAGTCTTCGAAACAACTGTTTTTTTTTTTATCTAGTTAAAAAAGAAACCTAGATGTTTTTACCGGTAAGTGATACTACACTCGGATCTCAGAAGTGTCGATGTATCCATATATACACAAATTATCCAATCATTTTTTAATGGTTATACTTACAATAAGAGAAAATAAACAACCAACAATGAACTACAACAGATGTTAAGAATTAGAAAGGAAAACGACGCCGTTCCTAGTTTTTAAAGGATGTTTTGATGGAGGAACTAGGAAACTACAACAACGAAATTAAATTAAAAAAAAAATTAAAATAACCTTAATGAACATCACACTAATATAAATAAATAAATAGTATAAAAACCAAGGAATTAAAAGAATTAAAAAAAAATTAAAGGTATTTGCTGATCTGGGGTCAAACTGGGACTGAAGTTTTAGGTATTAATACTTACCGGACAGCTTTTACAGCGAAGTAAATGACCACTACAGATGTAACCCCGATTAGGACATATAAAGTCCTTAGTAACATTCCTTTGTTTTTTTGTATTTGCGTGATAATGTCGTGGTACCTGGACGTGTGCATGCTGGTATTGTTGTGACAGGAGCTGGAATTCTTGTCACATCCTGATGTAGTGGTACTACCATGGGGCAACACTGTAGTAGTATTATTACTGTGAATATTGTTTCGATTGCTTGCTGGTGTCACATTAAACCCGGCTCCAGAACAACAACAGGACATCAGCAACAAGAAGAGGCACGATAAATAAACACTAGTATGACAGAACAGCTTGCATGGAACACCCGACATGTTTGTTGTTTGGGGGTCGTCGTCTCAAAAATGTGTTTTTTACTACTTGGGAGATATCGACTCCGTACACAAAAGGAAACCTTTCTTGATCTATTCCTTTCTAGTTTATGAGGTTTCCCTGAATAAATGGAGCAGATCCGAGTGGAATCAGCAGTAAAAGGCTGAGAGAGTGAGAAGCGCCGATTCCCCGACGAGCCGAGTTAACATCGCATTGTGTCGAAGTTACTACAACGTGACCAAAATGGACGTCTAGTTGTTCGACAATGTTCGGTAATCTCCGGAATTTCCCGGCTACGTCATTTTGTAGTCAGCTGAGGGGGGCTCCTTAGAACCCTCTGTGTTAGATAAATGGTGACTTCCCTGTTCTTATTTATAACTCTAACAGAAAATTGGCACCATACCATTTCTGAAAGTAAAATAAATAAACACATACGTAAATGTTTGTTGTTTTAAATATATCTTAATTTTCACAAATGTTGTCCATTTTATTGCATGGTTATTATTCTCTTTTAGTTTTATGATAGTTAACAACAACAACAACAACAACAACAACAACAATAATAAAAATAATAATAATAATAATAATAATAATAATAATAATAATAATATTTCAATGTTGCTCTAACAATGTTATGTTAAAAATTAAAATGAAGAAGAGGTTTCAAGTTAAATTTTTAAAACTGAAATTAAGTAAAAGTATTTCAATTGGTAAGTCACTGATATGGTCTTTTTGCCAGGCACATATATTTTTCCAGGTTAAGAGGTAGACAATTAAATTCTGATGAAGAAGACAACAACAATTGAAGATAAAAAACATATATTCAGAAAGGTACAAATTGCAAACTTAATGGCGTTTGCTAGAAGACTTATCTGCTGAAGTTCTTTTAAGGTTTTGGGAGCGACCGGATTTAGATGTCTTCCTGCTATTTGCTTATGGGGCTAGGTTAAGTTAGTTGATGCTGGTATCTTAAACCCAATAAAAGCTTGTTTCTTTGTTCTTGTGGGCTGGTACGCTGAAATGGAACTTAGGAACGAAAAGGCACGAGAAAGGAAAGAGACAAAGGCAGAAGGTGGCTTTATGACTTAGGCTTTATTGACCAGGTCATAGTTGCCTGTAGCGAGGGAAAATCTCCCCGGTTAATAGGACCAACTAGACCCAATTACGGCCTCAGTTCGAATGACCGAGGTATCCTTTTTGGGGTAGGAGGTCAGTCCTTTTTGTCGGACATGCGCAGATGGTATTTCCGGTGAAAGGCCCCATGGGAGTTTGTGGTTTTAAAAATTTTTTATTATTTTTTTATTTTCGTATTTTTCTTAATCCCCACATGCTCAACACTATAAGTGACTTAGTCATGGAATTCAATTTAGGCGTCAATATCGTATATTGGCGATTCGGACCCTGGTACCAAGGGCAAATAGTTAATTCCTATTTTTTCCAATACTGAGTACCAATCATTTCTAAGAAAATTTGATGGAACGTTTTGCTTAAAGAATTTTCACTTTAGTTGTAAAATTATTTGCATATCTATTCTTTAAACCAGTTTCGGGCAAACTGCAGTCTGTTGCCCATGTGTAGCCTACGGTTCATTCTGAATGGCCCGCTTAATTTCATGAGGAGGTTGGGTCAGTAAAATATATTTATTCCTGTGTGTGGGGTTAAGTGAGGGAGGGTCTTTCTGTGATTGGATATAGCAATCACGCGATGTGCCCAGAGGTTTGGGCGTAAATACCAAAAATCACCAGATAGATTCCGGACCAGATCCAGGATGCAGGTTGACCAGAAATTCTCCCCAAGAAACCACTAAATCAGAAGATACCAGATATCCTTTCCATCACACCGGCAAGTGTCTCAAACTTGACTCTATACACAGGAATGACTTTATATTGTTAGTCATTGTTTTGTTCTTAAATAAATTGTTAGAATTGAACGAAGTTTTAATTCATTTATTTGTTGATGTTAGTCTTAGAATTAAATACTATACTAACACCAATAAGGAAAATAACATTAATTAAAAAATTTGTCTGATTCATTTTGTTCTCACTTGTTCACTCACACATACACACATACGATTGCCCATTCAAAAAGGTTTGGAGAAATTGGTATCAACGAGTATAGCAGGTGGTTACAGAGATTGTAGTCGTAACCTTCTGAGTTGTGATGGTGTTTGAATTATTTTGTAATATATATATTTATTGTAACATAATATTACAAATGTGGTACAGGGCCAAAATTGGGTCTGGGAAGATTTGGTCATCTCTATCATAGCTTTTAACTTAACTATTCTCATTCATGACCCGATTCGTTCGACAATTTTCCATTCATCATAATCTATCCAAACGAGAAAAAAAAAACAACAACAAAAAACCCAAAAAACCAAAAAAACAGAAACCACCACAAGGCAGAAAGTAAGAACGTCTCTGCACTGGAAAATGTCACCACAAGAGCAGACAGACTTCTCAGCTACTGCAAGCTTTGTACAACAGAGGGTCACCCTATGAGTTACTGCTCGACATACCCTAATGCCCAGACTAGACAAGCTAGGTGTAGGGATTTAAACATATGTATCCTGTGTACTAGCGCTGGACATAAAACAGTTAGGGAAGTGGAACAGGTCGCCCTATAAATGTGCACAGTGTAACTCAAGAGAATATGTTAGCCCACTTTGTAACCTGGCAGAGAAGGAAAAAGAATTAGCGTTGTCCACTAATATGTGCACCTGCACTCACAACCTTTACCAACCCTTCATCCTGACCATAGTATCTCTTTCAGTGTTCATGGGCAAACAGAAACACAAGTTTAACTGTTTGTCTGATACAGGTAGCCAGAGGTAATGTTTTTCTAAGCAAGTGACCGAAAAATGAAAATGCAAAAAGGATTTCCTTCCCCCAGTGGAATACGAAGTAAACACTTTCTTGGTCACGAGTAAGAAGAGATTGAAGGAGGTCGTAATGGGAGTTCAGGTGGATAGGCATTGTACAACTTTTGAGAGAAAGGGATAATTTGAATTATGGCCCTTTGAATCTGCCTCGCTGATGATGATAGGTTTTGACCCTTTGTGGTCTACCGGATGTAGCTGCTGCTGTTTCTTTGGTAGCAGGGGTCACATTATTTAAGTCCCTGCTTAAGCCTTTTTCGGCCTCTTTGGAAGGAATCTTTGGACGAAGTAGCTGTGACGAACGGCTACTGAGTAGTTCGCCAGCGGGCGATTTTCCCTCCTAATTTTTTGACCTCCTTGAGAGCCTGCCTTCGGTCAAAGGATAATTAAATTTCTATCAAAGAAAGTTCCTTTAACCGAAGTGCAGTAATTTGAGTCTCTCTGAGACACCAAAGTTGGTTTAAAAGAAGAATTCCCTATTTTTTGCGCCGGCAAGAAGAAAGAATTTTAGGACGAGTTAGTCCTCAGAGAATACGGAACAGAAGAATTCTACATTTATTACGCACCGACAAGAAGTAAGAATTTCAGGACGAGAATGTCCTTATAAAGAACTAACCCAGGAGGGAAGAATTTAAAGATTTTCCCCCTTTTCGCTATAGCAGCAGAAAAGATAAGAATTTGTCCTCGGAGACTTTTCTACTTTTCAGGACGACACAGAGCAGACTCGCTATTAAAAACTATTTCTCTCCCTCAAAGAACTCTATTTAGTAGCCTTGAGGCTAAGCATTTTTTGTGACCTAGTCTAGTGACTGGTCAGAGTTTGAAAAGTAAAAGGAAAAAGTGATTTTTATATATTTTTTCTACTTTTAAATTTGTTTTTTGTTACCTTCGTATTTTAAGATTTTTTTGTCTTCTCTAGTATAAATTTTATTTGGTACATAGGAGTCCTCGGAAGGTCTTCAGTAAGTGGAATATTTTTGCAACCCTAGCTAATAAATTTTTTTTTTTTAGGCTTACAGCAGTTATTTTGTTATTTTTTCCGAGTAGCCTTTTTTTTTTAAATTTTAAAGTCGGTCCCCTACTAATACGTAGGGTGTTAGTTTTATTTCGATCAGCCAACCTCGAGTATAAAATTCCGACAGCATCGAACTTTAACCCTACCAGTTCTGTTGGATGAGGACTTCGACATAAACCTCAAGATCGGAGAGGTGAAGAAGAACTTATCCAAATTGAAACATAAACTAGCATTTACTGATAATGTTGCATAAGCAAATGTAGATATCTCCCGATTCACTAATTCAGCAATTCAATTCACACACACACCGCAATATAAAAAAGATACACATACTCACCAGCAAAATAAACACAAGTGGTAGACGCCAAATAGGAATTTTACTCCATCGTAGCCCAAAACAGAATGACCAATTTAAAACGTGTCTGCAGATGGGCTCCGATCTAGAGTTTCGCTTTGATAATCAATTCCTAACATTAAAGAAAATAAAATTTGTAAATAAAATTCGCATTTTCATCCAATGAAAGCGATTCCCGGGTGAAATGAAAATGACTTCAATTGATCCCATTTTGGGTCGCGGCTTTCTATAAATAAACAGCTTTGAAAAGCCGACGACACACAGAGATCCAGGCATCAGAGTCGAACACACACCAAACAAGGTCTCGCAAGCGAAATATACATCACAAGGCGGCTGACCACACATCCCAACCCCTGCTCTCACCGACCATCCTGACTTAAAGGGGCAAACATCATTCAGCGGTACCAATTCTCCTACCATACACGATACAGAATACCAAACACAAAATTCCGCCTACGTTCACCACCCCACCACCACGGACATCCTGGACATTTTACGGGCTTACTATTCACTTTTAAATATCACCAAAAATCAGACTTTTCTCTCTTAATTTCATTTCAGCTAATCGTCGTTTCATGTTATTTTCCAATACAATTTCGAACTTAAAATCTGTGTTTTGTTTTTCCTCATCACCATACGCTTGCATGCTAACCCTGTTTACTACAATAACGACAGCGACTAAGTGCGTGTACATGAACTCATAGGAGTTGACATAATCCAGTTCATGGTAAAATGCATGAACAGAACAGCATAGGCATTTCCTACAGGCATCGCCCCACAGAGCAACAGTCATTATTTTCTCTACAAGGAACAAGTCACCCGAACGAGAGCTAAAAGGAGCGCTCCGAAAACAGTTACTAGATCATCATTACAGGTTCTTCTACCTGTCATGAAGCACGGGTGAAATTTGTTTTGAACCCTAAAAAAAGTTATCCGGATCCGTTTCCAGAATTTTTCGACGAAAGTTTGGTTGAACCCGGAGAAAATGTTTGATGTTGATTCATTCGGCTCTTCTACTGTTGACAATGAATACGTCAGTGATTAGGACAAATCCCAAATAAAAAAAATTAATGATTCAATTTACTTTAAAGATATTGCCTACTATGTAGATCTTCCTTGGTATGAAGATAAAATCAAGAATATCTCTTCCAACTATCAAGTATCACTTAAGGTGCTATATAAAACGGTGAAGTATCTGCAAAGCAAAAATAATGAATACAATGATGCCTTCTACCAGGACGCATACCAACAAGAACCCCCAGGGCTTTGAACAGAGCCCTGGGGATTCTTGTTGGGTCTGCGTCCTGAGGGTATGACGATGTAACCCTCGTAGTATCATCACTGGAGGGAGTCATAGGGTTAAGGTGTGTAAGTTGGGTGTTAGAGTTGGAGCTGGCGGGATCAAGCATTGCATTAGGCATTGGTGTAGGTTTAGGTTTCATTCTCAGCTTTTTCAAGAAGCAGTGGTTTCTGAATGTAATCATACCCGATCCGTCGACCCGGACCTGGTATTGCCAATGTGGGAGAACTTCTATGATACTGCCTGCAGTGTTCTACCGACGATTTGATTAGTTCTGGATGGCTACTTTGTCGCCACTCTGCAGAAGGCAGAGATTTTGTGTGTGTGTGTCTGTTGTTTCTTTCCGACAGCATGGTGTTCCGTTGACGGATGCTCTCCTCTTGGCGTTGCTTTGCGGCTATCCATTTAGGATGTGGTTTGTTGAGGATGGGTCCCAACGGGATTGAATTCCGGAGCCAGTGGTAGAGCAGCAGCAGCTGTGCTTGACTTAAATGTGGCCCTTGCGGTATTGCAGAATTGCTCGGGCGACGTTATAGTTGTCTAGTGAACTATGAGGGCCTGTGTTGACACGGGTTGGCAGTTTTGACAGAGAGTTCCACTCGGTCATTGGATTGAGGGTATACTACTGATGATTTTCTGTGTTTCACACACCACGTCTTGAGGAACTGCTGAAATTGTTCAGAATTGAAAGGTGGGCCACCATCACTACTCAGCTCCTCAGTTGCACCATAGGTGTGGAAGAGTTTCCGACTCTAATTTTAGAGTGGTGGTATGACCAGGTTTCAGGTGATATAAAATGAACCAGCCCGTGAATCTGTTTGCACAAACAAGGTATGCAATATGCTGAATCACCCTTTTCAGTGATGTGTAATGCTGATCATTCTGGCCTGATGCACAAATGTGGTCAGGTGATATGACAGTATAGCTATCCCCACAATCTGTCATTGCTTGACGGGTCACCGATGTTACGAGTGTATAAGTTGACGAAAGAGTTGAGACAACATGTTCTTTGGGATTTTGAAGTTTGTAATTGAGCAGTTCTTTGGAAGAGTCACTCCTGTTGGTGTTATCTGGAGATCACCAAACTGAACCACGTCCAGACAAAATTGGTAATTTTCCTTGTTGAGTCTGATCCCATTTTCTGCACATAGTAATAGGTAATCGAAGACAAGCCAGAGATATCCATGCAGCCTGTCCTACAAAGCTCAAATTTAAATTGACAGTGGTGCAACCATATGCTTCTGTGGGCTGAAACACCTACGGCACATTGGACTCTCAGAGAAAAATTTAGTCCCCTCAAAAAAGATCACGATTGGGGTAAACAGGCACATATGTAGCGGAAAATTTCCTGCAATGTCTGGCTATCCAGCCCATAAAATCCATTCTGAATATCCTACCCCCCCCATTTCCACCAACCAATGAAAACATAGAAAGACATAGACAATCGCTGTTAGACCGATTTGACTCAACAGTTTTCAACAATGGATTTACTATTATTTTCGGTTTTAAGTTTTATATCCTATTAAACAATTAAAAAAAAATGTTTGGAAGCATTAATGATGATATTATTTCTTGTTTTAATCTGTGATAGCAACATGTAGAATGAGGCTGACAAGACAAAATTACTGGCATATGTTTACATAAGAGGTTTTCTTAAGAGGTCATTTTTTATTTTCCAGTATTTTTATGAGGTCCAACAATGACAAGACCCTAATGCTGACAAAAACATTTACCTAAATAAATATGTATAACATACATTGCTAAAAATAGAAGTAATTTATTACTTCTATTTCCCACCAAACTTTCCAGATGTGATCCTGTTTGCAGCGCCATGTAAAAGTAAGTTAGTATACTGTTGGTTTGAACAACTAACAACAAACTAAGCACAAATGAACTTGTGCAGCTGGTTTTTATTTAGGAATATTCCATGCATGCATTTGGGTAATTCCATTCCTTGAGTCCTGATTGGCTGCTTGGTTTTGGTAATATTATAGTATCAGATAAATAATCTACCATTCTGCATTAGGCTTTCGACAATGAAGTCACACTCGAGTTACGGCTTGCTTATTGCCTTGTCTGCCAATTCGACGGAAATTGTAATATTGCATCTACAGACTGTAAAAGTAAAAAAACAACAACTTTACATTGATTTTGACAAGAAATGAATCATAGGTTATTCCACTATAAAAATGGCCCCTCAAACTTCTGCACTCTAGGGGTGTTAAAAAAGTATTGAGATTAAAGCTTTAACATTTTTGAATAAAAAGATTTTAAGAATTGACAATTAAAATGAAGATGCGTGTACAGCTGAGCAATTTATGTAATAGAGTGATGATGTGTATACATCTAGACAGTTGCCTAGATGAGTTAGTAGCAGTTAGAAAATAACTTTATGAAGCCACTCTTTATACTTTTTGAATAGCATTTTTGGTGAAACACCCGATTGCATAAGTGCAGTATCTGCCATACTTACCATATTGAAAGGAGATCTCCCCTTTCACAAAATACTTTTCAAAATTATCTAAAAAAAATCAAATTGCATAAAACATAGAGAATGAAAATATAACTGTTCAGTTGTGTTCACATAGAAATTTTCCTTTCTCTTTTTTTTTACATATTTATATGTAAGTAATAATAAAAATAATAAAATTTTGATAAAAAAATGTTTTGTTCTGTTTCATTCACTGTATCTTGCCAGTGGCTTTATTATCCGGCCAGATTTAGTTGTTTTATTTTCTGTTGTGTTAGAGCGTGTATGTGATTCCTGTGGCATTCAGTATTTTTGTTTGATTATTTTTTGATGGGTCGGTTTCCACTCTGGATGTTATGATCTCTGGTGGAGACCTAGTTGCTGTTGATGGGTCTTCCCTTCATGTGTTTTCGATTCCTGCGGAGGACCTGTCCAGATGGGTTTTTTATGATATAGGACCTTGGTTCCGTGCATGTTTGTGTGACAACTGCAGGGCCCCATCTATTTGTGTCCTTGTCGTGCGTCGTAACACGCTGTCCTATTTTGATATCAGGTAGATCTTTTGCATGCTGATCATAGTATGCTTTTTGTTCAGCTTGTCTCTTGTACAAGCGGGCTGATATCTCGGCTTTTTTTTTGGCATTGTGGTTAATACATTTCACTGGAATGTTACTAACCAATTTCTTGTTGAAAGGTATTTCTCCTAGTGAGGGTATTGTGGGGTCTATCGGAATTGTCCGAAGGCAAAGCAGTACCATGTCGATATCACGGTTTGCTCGACTTAGCCTTTTTGATGGCGGATTTTATCGACTTCACATCTCGGAGATGATGTGCAATGCTAGAATCCCCATTCTTTTGCAAACTGCTTAAATGCAGCTGAGTTATAATGCTCTCCGTTGTCACTGATCACACTCTCTGGAACGCCATTCTCTCCAAACACTTGCTTAATTGTGTTTATGACTTCCTGGTTGGAGAAATCATTTAACTTCCCACAAAGGGATATTTTGAGTAGTAATCCACAATGAAGATAAAATTCTATCCTTCAAAGTGGAACAAGTCAGTGGCTACTATTTGCCATGGTCTTACTGGGATCTCATGTGGTATCAAGGTCTCGGCACTTTGTATTTTTTGATGCTCCTGGCAGGCATCGCATAACTGGATTAGTCTGTCAATATCTTGGTTGATGTTGTGCCAGAATACGCAGCTTTTTGCTCGCAACTTGCACTTTTCGATTCTCTGATGGCCATAATGGATCTTGTGAAGTACCTGTTTTTGCAGAGATTTTGGGATGATGATTCGCTCACCCTTGAGCAAGATCCCATTTTCTATCGCTAATTCATCTCGATGGGGCGAGTATGGTCGCATATTCTTCCCAATTTCTCTGAACGTATCGGGCCAACCGTGCAGGATTATTTCCCTTAGTTCACAAATTGTTGGGTCAGCATTGGTTGCCAGTTGAATCTGTGTCAACTTTTGTGCTGAAAATTGGACAAAATCGACTTTTATGTCCAGGTCGATTGCCTCTTTTGCTCTCTTGTTGGGGAGTCTGGAAAAACCATCTGCTCGTGGTTTTGGTTTTCTTCGTTGATTTAGTTGGTTTTCTTCGATGACACAGTGCATCGTAACCAGTTCCAAGTCTCTGAGTGATTGCAGTCCTAGTATGGTAGGTCTGTCGCATAACGTGAACAGGGTACTACTACGATGCTCCAAACACTTGCTTTTCCATCATTCCCCTACTTCTCCCTGACTTTCAAAAGAAATCAGGTCAACCAACTGACCTGGTCCATCAGCACGCAAGCCCTTCGGAACTAGGTCAAGCTGACCAAAAGACTTTCGCCCCTTCACTTCCGTTTGCTAATGGCCCGAAATACGCATATTCTTTCATAAACATGCGTTTTCCCGGGCATTACAACATGCACCGAGCGGCGACGACTTCAACAAGAAGTTGTAAATGGTCCAGGGATTCCGCCTTGTGAAGAGCCCGGTTCCAACCGCCTATGTAGAATTAGTACTGCCTGCAAACACATTTCCACCACGAACTCTGACGGAGTGGCGTCGGATTCTTACTGTTAAGAAATGGGTTTCAGGCCAAATGAGAACTCGCCGGGCGAGCACCTCGTGTGAAGTTTTAATTTTCTTTTTGACAATTGTTTTTCAAGGCCCGTTGGCCTTTTCTACTAGCCCTGTTGGGCTTTTTAACTAACCCTCCCTTGGCCCTGTTTAGGGAATGGCCGGCTTCTTCTGCGGGTTGAAGTTGGCCGACAGTGCACCGGCACTTGTCGAAGCAGACGGCCTGGAGTGGAAAGTATCCAACAGGATACTAACGGGGAGAATACCCAGGGGCTGACCGAGGTCCCACACGGCCCAGGAGCGGCCATCCCCAAATTCGGGGTGGGGTGTGAGGCTGGCCCATGCCGGGCAGAGGCCGCCCCCACTCCCGGAGGGGCTGACCCCACGGCGACCGGGGTCACACCCGCCCCAGAAGGGACCAACCCCGGAACCGGGGTGGGTGTCAACCTGACCCATGCCGGGTGGAGGCCGCCCTCACTCCCACCGGAAGTAACCCCACAACAACCGGGTCAAACCCGCCCACAAGGGGCCAACCCCGAAACCGGGGTGGGATGTCAGGCTGACCCATGTCGGGGGGAGGGCCGCCCCACTCCCACCGGAAGTAACCTCACGGCAACCGGGGTCACGCCCATAACTTCAGAGAAGACAGACCCTTGAAAGGCCAAGCAAAAGGAAGGAAAGGAAGGAGGAAGAAAACACTCCTGTCAACACCAGCTATATCCGGCACATCTAAACAGCTCTCAGTATAACCCGTCGGTCGCTACTGAGGTAAAGCGCTCACGGAATTTCCGAAATTGGCCGTCAATGTAAGAGTACAGTTGGACATGTTGTCCCTAGGACATTTATCTCCGAGTATAGTAACCCCTAGTCATCTTAGAAGTATTCTCGTAGGTATGCGGGCAGGGCTCTCTCATCATTTGAGATCGCCAGTTGACCCTACTAAAGAATTGTGTCTGTATTATAGTGCCTTGGGCTGTATTACTTGGTTAGAAGATGATAAACTATTGGTATTGTTATCCGTTCCCCTACTGGATAGAGACAATATTTTTAAATGTATCAGGTAATGAATTTACCTCTCCCATACCCCGGGCAGACCAAAAACTAGGAGCAGTTTCTCGATATAAAATTGAGACTGAATTTCTCGCTTTGAACTTGGCTCGAACAAAATTCATGGTGTTGTTGGAGGTAGAAGCAATAAAGTGTAAAAGTGATGCCTTGGGAACTTGCAACTCTGCAGTCCCATATGTGTAATGGATAATCGTAAGTTGTGCATACTAGAGTTATACAAAGAGAAGTTTCAGGAAACAGAATCAATTTCTAATTATTGGGGACCAATATTAGCGATTGGGCGGAGTTGTGGAAACACCTGGTTGATGGAGCTCCTGAGGCCACGTTAAGAAAGATACCTAAACTGTTGGACCAGTTGAAAGGATTAATTTAGACCATTTACAGGATAAGTTAAGTTCAGTAGAGACATCAAATTCAGTGTCGAAGGAACGTCTGGGATTGTAATAAACTGGTCGGTTATGATTGGAATTTTTGGACACGATTATTATTTACACAAAGTTGTATTTTTAATTATTTATTCCTTCAATTAAATTTATTCTACTTGATGTCACTCTTTTAAAATGGCTATCATTATGTTAACTATTTTGTGGATTTGTTTTTCACTTGTCCTTAGGTATAACACTTTATACTACGAAATGGGTAAATAATAGGGCAGACTGGGCTCTTTAACCTTGGTTAGGCAACCAGTCTAGGAAAAGAAAAAACTCTGGAATTCAAACCTGGTCATTACTAGAATAGACTCAGGCCCCACAAGTGATCTATTTCAATTTCATTTTTTTAAAACCAATCCTATTTTGATAATCAAAAATTATCTGGTTAAACTTGCAAATCGTCAACAATATTTAAAACAGAAATTTAGTTGGTGATGATCCATGTCAGTTTAACTACAGTGCTATGAATTAACTTTTGCGAATTAGGTTACACTTTAGGGGTTGGGATTAAGGTTGTTTTTTAATTACGTATTGCTTTAAAAAAAACAACAAACCAACAAATTACTATACATTTAATTAACCATAGAAATTAATTATTGAATCCAATGGTAGACACATTATCTCAGTTGTTTATGTTAGTATTGCAATGTGTTAATTTCAATTAAACTTGGTTTTTAAAAAATTATTTTTCAACGTTAACATGTATAGTAATTTGGTGGGAGGGTTGTTGTTTTTTAAGCAATAAGTATTAAAAACAACCTTAATCCCCAAACCCCTAAACCGTAACCCAATTCTCAAAAAGGTTCATTCATACACTGTTAGGAACTGTCATGGATCACCACCAAATAAGTTCCGTTTTAATTTTGACGACGATTTGCAAGTTTAACAATTATCTAACTATTCTACAGTATATATTTGTTTCTTTAAAAAATTTAACATTTACTTATTTTTTTAAATGCAATTATACAAATCTTAGTCTGTCACATGACCATAATAGTGTGACACTCAGAGAATCAAACTCACTATACTGACCAAATTAGTCTAGAAGATGAACTTGGGTAATTTATGAGGAAGTGCGTCCTGTTCCTGCCTCAGAACATTGCTATCCGGTGACTATTAAAATAATGTCCCCAGCTATGTCGTCTCCATTTGTTTATATCTACTATATATTTTTTGTTTATCTATCTATCTATCTCAGTCTATTCCAAACTATAATATCCATCTTCATATCTAAACAAGAATTACAACAAATTACAATAAATAAACAGAATTACGACAAATTCTATAATAAACAAGAATTACGAAAATTTCTATAAATAAACAGAATTACGACAAATTACGATAATAAATAAGAATTACGATAAAAAAGGAGAAGCCCCCCCCCCTCTAAAATACATTTTAACACCCTAAGCTGGTTGTTTTCTTGTCAACTAACATCGCCGAGACGACATAGCTGGGACGTTATTTTAATAGTCACCGGTAGCAATTTCTGAGCAGGAGACCAGGACGCACTTCCTCATAAATTACCTGAACTTGCAAACCCCTGCTCCATGGCAAGGCAAGCAGTTATTTCCAATAATTAGTCCCCCAATGGGCCCACCTGTTGCCGTGGGTGGCGACCCGTTGATGCTTAAGGATAGAGCCCAGTGGATGAGCAGTTCATGACATGCAATACTCCACTTTGGTCCTATCTTGGGCTAGATGGGCGTCGGAGAGGCCCCCCCGATCAATCGGCGGTCAGGCAGCCCTAGCACCTATATGATTTCCCAACCCTATTGCCCTTATGGGCAAGCCAACCCCTTTTATCATATGGATGCATAGAAGGCGTGGCTGCGGGTTACATGTCCTGGGAATGACGTTAAAACTCTATCTGATGGTGAGGTTCCAGTTCTGGAGGTTTGGGGAATGTGGAGCACCCCTTCATCACAATTGCTTCCTGTCTACTCTGAACCCGGAGTGGTAGTACCTGTTAGGGTCCCATCTATGGGTTAAATAGAAAAAATGTATTTATAAAAAAATTGTATTATCCATTAAGAATTGATCATTTCAAAACTTTATCGCATTAAATGATCCACTGAGGTAAAACAAAACAAACAAACAAACAAAAACAATAATAGTCTTGTAAAAAAAAGACTTATAATCCCGAAGTTCAAATCTTGGATGAAGCCACAGTTCACATAGCGCTAATAACCTTGGGAAAGGTATGGATCCAATCATTCTCTCTCCAAGCTATGGGTGATTAGGTAGGGCAGACTGGGCTCTTTAACTTTTGTTTAGGCAACCAGTCTAGGAGAAGGAAAACTGAATTCAAACATGTTAAGTCCCGCTTGGGTAGTCACTACTAGAATAGGCTCAGTCCTACTTAGTGATCTATTTCACTAATTTCAATAATTAATTAAATTTAAATTTAATTTAAAAAATTAATTTACTCATGTAAGGTGTGTATTAGGCAAGTATAACACCCATCCCTCTCCAGGTCTATAATAGTTTGAATTTTATTTTTTTCCTTTCTCTTAGACTGATTGGCATTCCAAAGTTAAAGAGCTGAGCTTGCCTACTATTTACCCAAAGCTGAAGGGGAACATAATTGGATTCATACCTTCTCACAGGCAGTGATGCTGATACCTTTTTAATCTAGTGCGTCTTTTCACAGAGTTTACAGTTTTCCTTCTCCTACACTGGTTACCTAACCAAGTTAAAGAGCCCGGTCCACCCTACTATTAACCTATAGCTGGAGGAGAATAGTTGGATTCATACTTTTCTCAATAGTATTAGGACTATGAGAAATACAAACAGCCTTGTCCAGGATTTGAACTCAGATATCAAGTTCATTTACTACAATGATAACCATTACACCACGTGTATCCATTAGTGCATTATAGAGACAAACCTTAACAGAGTTTAACATGTTTGAATTCAGAGTTTTCCTTCTCCTAGACTTGTTGACTAACCAAGGTTAAAGAGCCCAGTCCGCCCTACAAATTAATCCATAGCTGGAAGGAAATAATTGGATTCATATTCTCTTAAGAGCCCATCCCTCTCCAGGTCTATAAATAGTTTGAATTTAGTTTTTCCTTTCTTGGCATTCCAAAGTTAAAGAGCCGATCATGGCTTACAATTTTACCCAAAGCTGAAGGAGAATAGTTGGAGTTCATACCTTTCCATGGATCATATGACCTTTAGCACCCCATTTTGTGATCTGTGATCATAAGGCTTTTTTCCATTTACACCGTCAAAATCGGTTGTTGTTAACAGACGATTTTTAAGGGTTTTTTTTTAATTATAAAACCAACCCCTAACCCTAACCATAACAACCACCGATTTTGACAGTGTAAAATGCAAAAAATGCCTTATGAATCGAGATCGCAAAAGGGGTGCCTAAAGGTCATATGGTCCTTTCCAGGGTATAGCACTATGAAATGCTCGTCCAAGATTTTGAACTTGGGTAGCAAGTCCATTTTTATAATGTAACCATTACACAATAAGCACTCCTTGCTTAGTTTGGTTTTGGTTTTGGTTTTGTTGGTTTTGTTTTATGGCATATCAAGCTCATTGGGTTATTTAATTGCCAAACAAAGTTTTGAAATGAATTCATTCTTAATGGATACTCAATCTTTTTTATAAACATATTTTTCTATTTAACCCATAATGGGACCCTAACAGGTACTACCACTCCAGGTCAGAGTGGACCGGGAGCAATGGTGATGAAGGGGTGCTCCACATTCCCTAAAACTCCGAACTGGAACCTCACCATCAGATAGAGTTTAACATCACCCAGGACATGAAGACCCTCAGCCCTGCCTTCCAGCACATATATGATCAAAAGGCGCGTGGTCTAATGGTTAGAGTCGTAGGAAATGGACTTGTCAATCCGAGTTCAATTCCTGACGAAGCTGTTGAATTTCACATGCGCTAATACCCTTGGAAAGTATGAATCCAATTCTCCCTCAGCTATGGGTAAATAGCAGACAGACTGACTCTTTAACCATGGCTAGGTAACCAGTCTAGAGAAGGAAAACTCTGAATTCAAACCTGTTAAACTCCGCTTAGGAAATTGACCTTGTGTCGTATCTGCTCGTGTGGAGGGTTGGTTTAAATATATATATGATCAAAAGGGTTGGGTCTACTGTAAGTGTAATACAGTGGGACTATCATAGGTTGCTAGGGATTGACATGACCAGCGATTGATTGGAGGAGCCTCTCCGACTGCCCATTTTAGCCCAAGTAAGGGGCAAATGGAGTGTTGCATGTCATGGACAGCTCAGTCATCAGGATCTCCTTTAAGCATCACAGGTTGGCATCCATGGTCAACAGTGGGCCTTTAGATGGGGGGGGGTCTACCCCTCTGCAGAGTGCTGTAGGTGTATTCTACAGCTCAAGCTGACAGGGCTTCCAAATAATTGTGTATTGTACATGAGTGCATGTTTTACACAAATAATTACAATATACGACATGCACACAATACCTAAAAAGTGCTCTAGCAAATATACTTCGGGCCTGTGTCCATTGGTTTTGGTCATTGAACTGGTAGAATTGATTTGATTCAGCGTGATCCCAGGAGGCCATCTTATAGGCAACACTCAATTCTTGATTTAAAGGGACAGGGTTGGGTTATATGGCCCAGTCCTGAAGTGCCTCATAGAAGAATACCGAAGGATACACGCACTCTTTATGCACAGCGATGCATGAGCTTCAGTTTTGTCCGTGGTTCCCCAGTATAATATCTTTGTGTCGACTGTCATGTGTGTTGTTTCATGAATACCCGCTCTCAAGAGCAAATGAGGTTTATTTTTCAAAACAGTCCCCCGCCTGCGTTCTATAATACACTTCTTCAATCTCTATTGCAACGCATTGATCATAAACGTCATCAACAGCAGATATGACGTAATCATATGAACATTTATCAATGAACTTTCAGCTCCCCACCACCCCCTCTAATCTGAGGGCTAATACCGTAGAGAATCTTTAAAGTGCTCTTCCAGAAATCCAGTCGTCTATAGAAAGTTGAACGACACTGTGTTTCAGCTTGGGTGCTTGTGCCAAACGATGTGAAACTGTTGATACATCTACATAACCTCACACTACACATTTCAATTATCTTCTTCGAAACGTAGATGTAATACAAAACCTTATTTATTAATTTTATGAGTGCGAAATAATTGCAGTAATCCTAAACAGTGGATCATAAATAATCTGCTTTAGTGTGGGGTGGTGGGGTTTGGTTCAGGGGTGGGCCGATGCCTAATTGGAAAAATTTAGGTCAGATAATAATGGGATACAAAAATGATATGCCCTTAAGCACCTAAGTGTTTACTTTTGTTTTTCATTTTTTATTTGATAAAACGAAGAAACTTTTATTATTATTATTATGAGTAGTAGTATAGTAGTAGGAGGAGAGAGGAGGAGGAAGGAGACGCCTTTTATTCATTTTTCATCAAGACATGCATTCTTCATTATCGTCTTTAGGTTGATACTCTTCTTCCTTAATCTTTCGACGTATCATTTTGGAACACCCTCTGTTAAAAATGAGACCGTCCAAATCTTTCAAGATGAAAATGCAAAAATAAATTCTGATTATCTGCTGTTG
>CM042139.1:101127605-101209679 GCA_023376005.1 Doryteuthis pealeii | reverse complement strand
ATATGCCGTTGACGTAGCTGTTGGTTGTATTGCATACACATCGACCACTTTTGAATGTGCATCCGGATGACGAGCAGGTTTTTTGCCACTATAATCTGCAAAATCAACATGAATCCGATGCCACGGTTCCGCTGGCCACTCCCAGGGATGGGAGGGTGCCATAGCAGGTAAACCTCTGCGAATATTGGCATGGGTAACAGTTTTACCTTTTCTTCCACGGGAGTCAATTCCGGGCCACCAAACGTAGTTACGGCAAGGGGCCTTTCATCTTGACCATGCCAGGGTGGCATTGGTGAAGCTCTCCAAAACTTTGTTGTCTGAGACGGTGGGGAACTATTACCCGTGAGCCCACAGTAGGCAACCTCCTTCCACCACTTAGCTCGTTCTGTGCGAGCACGAAATGGCAAATACAGCAGTACCTGTGGATTTGGTCGTTCCCTCTTGATTGTACAGCCTGAAGAACCTTGGATAGAACTGGATCCTTGCCGGTATAATTTCGTATATCCATGGAATCGGACCATAGAGTTTGTTAAGGCGATCCATGAGATGTATGACACAACCTGGTTGTTGGGACGTCCAAAATTTCCTGTACTTAGGACTCATTACATCAACAGTGACATGCGCGTACCAGGATTGTTACTCAATTGTGTAGTCGTAGGACTCATCAACAGTGACCACCGTATAATTCTTGGTGGTAGGGTGTCCAGTGTTGGCTTGTTGGACTAAAGAGGCTGATAAGTGGTTTGTGATCTGTGATGATACGAAAATGGACGCCCGAAGAGATATTGATGATTTTTTTTTACTCCAAGATGCATGCTTAGACTTTCCTTGTCCAATTGGACTGTAGTTCTTTCTCACCGGTAACAGCGTTCTGGAAGCGAAAGCAACAGGTTTCTCGGATCCGTTCGAGTAAGACATGTGACAAAACGGCCCCAACACCATAATGACTGCATCGCCAGGTCAATACCAGATCCTTTCGGGGTCATAATGGACTAAGACATCTGCACTTCTGCACACGAATCCTTTGCTCGTGAAAAAGCTGTTGATTGAAGTAGCTCCCATTTCCAGGTGACACCTTCCGCAGCAGATAATAGAGAGGGCCTAACGATCTGGTATTAGGAACGTATCTGGCATAAAACTGGAATAGGGCCAGAAAAGCTCTTCTCGGATGGCGCGATTTTTTCTTCTGTAGGATTGGAGACCTTTGAGTCGATCCAAACCCTTAGTACGTGACGGATGACGCTATGAACTTACATTTGTCGAGACGAATACAGACACCAGATTCTGATAGTTTCTTTAACACCCTGTCAAGACTGGTCATGTGTTCCGAGGTCTGTTGAACCTGTATTAATATATCATCCTGCGTAGAAGACAACGTGTGGTTCATTTGCCAATAAGTTGTCTATACAGCGCTGGTAGATTACACGGGCTGACTTTACTCCGAAACTTAGCGCGTTTGAATCTGTAAGAGGCCTCGTTGTGTGTTAATTGTGAGGGTACTTCTTTGAATTTTCCTCTAACGGCACTTGAAGGAATGCTGATCGTTGTCAGCTTTGTAAACTTTTTCACACGCCACCAACTTTGCATATAAGTCATCAATTCTTGGGATGGGTGACTGGTCGAGATTTGAGCATTTGTTGATAGTCATTTTGTAATCCCACACAATCGAATTGATTGGTCAGTTTAACAACTGCTACTATGGGAGCAACCCATCGAGAAACAGTACGGTTTCAATAATGCCTTGAGAAATCAGTCAATCGAGTTCTCTATCCACCTTTTCACGCACGTCAAAGGGTACATGTCGAGCCTTGCAAAAATATGGGTTTTGTCCTTGAGTCTTACACTTAGTTTTGCCGTGAAACCTTTTAGTGTGCCTAATTCATCCTTAAAAACATCGGGATATTTCGCTATGATATCTTCAATGGCAGGTGTAGCATTTACAGATTTTAGTTGGTGGATGCGTTTCCAGCTCAGTTGCACAACCTGTAGCCAGTTTCTGCCTAGAAGCTTGGGCCAGCACCAGCAACAACTACTAAGGTAGACGATACTGTCGGCCGTCGTAATCTACTGACACCTGGCATCTACCGCATGGAGTGATGCTTTCTCCTGTTGCTAATTTCTGTGACATGGGCTGCTTTTAACTAGCAGCGACACACCTCGACCGCGCAGCCCACTGTATGCTGGGTAGATCTCATAAAAATGATTACCACCCAGCACCCGGCCATCCACGCTCGAAACAAAGTGTCTCCCTCACCGCGGCGACATCCACACCGAGAGACCTGAGTTCTTCCCTCAAACGACTAGCGTTGACGGTTCCCTCAGGCCCCTCCCATTCACACTGGCAAGAAGTAAAGACATTGTGACCTACCTTTTATTCAGTGTCTATCACTGGCCGGAAAATCTTGTTGGGTGAGGATGCGACGGTTTGGCCTAGCGTTACCTTGGCTGTTGTGTGTGTTGTAGTGGATCTGCCACTGTTTTTGTGTCTGGGTTTTTGGCTGATTGCAATTTTGCGGCCAGATTTCTCCCTCCTCTTCCTCTAGACGTCGTTTTTTTTTACCCTAATGGAGCCGGTTTGTCTTTTCCCTGGTATTCCGGCTGCATTTTGATGTCTTGGTGGTGGAGGTTCTTTGTGGAGAGCCTCACTGCGTCGGCTTTCGCTTGGTAGGAGGATATCCCTGTGGCGAAGGACCTTCGGCTGATGTGTTCAGCCGGAATTTTGTTGGCCAGCAAGATTTCTAAGACTCGGTCTCTTCTGATTGCCGGTTAACTTCCTTGTGGCCGCGTCAGTGGTTATGAAGGACAGTACCCGTCGCTCGAGATTTTTGTTGCCTGGGGGAGTGACGATGGTAGTTCCCCCCAGTAGGTTTTTATAAATTGTTGTCCCAATTGGAAGTGTTCCTCCTTGAGGCGGTCTCAATTGCTTTGCCGGCTCAGGGGCTTTTTCCGTTGTTACTGTTTCTGGAAGGGCTGGCCATGCCGATATAACCCGTCGGGTCGCTACTGGCTAAAGGGCTCACAGAATTTCCGAAATTGGCCGTCAAGATCGGATTTTCTGCATCAACCAAGGATTGCAGGGTTTCTATATTTGCTGAAAGTCTAGTCGAATGTCCACGCTGTGTTTAGATCTCAGACGACTAGAAATCTGCTATAGAAACTGATTTCCAAGGTTAATGGCGGCCTAGTGGTCACATAAAAAAACAACGACTCTTTTTCTTCTTCAAACTCACAACATTTATATTTCAAATAACAAAAGAATACAAACAATTATTTTCTCAAGACTGTGGGAGTGATGGACCCGTAATTTAATAAACTTCTGGTCTTCTGCAAAGTATTGTGCAAACAGTTGTTAAAGTTGACAAAGTTTTCAATGGTCTTAGCTGAAGTCAGTTTCTCTCGGCTCTCAGTATTTGCGTTAATCTTCTCCACTAGCCCAGTCAGCTCATGTGATCTCAAGCAATCACAACTTCACCTCTTCCCAGCTGCATCTGCCCATTCGGCCTCATCTCTGATTCTCAAGCAAAAACGTCTCAGTTAAATAATATTTCAATCGGAAAGATTTTTATTTCCGGCCGGCGTAGGGCATTAGAAATGTTCTCGGTACCTCCCACTTTGGCAGGGTACCATTCTCCTTTAGTTCCAACCAGCCAATCGAATTCACTTCCGCCAAATTGACAGGGGCTTCAGTTCTTCCGGGGTTCTCAAGTGTTCCCAACAAAATGTGTGGTCTTAAATACATTTATGTTTAATTCGTTTCTATAAAAGATTTTCAACAAAGAGTTTATCTCTTTTCTTAAGTGGAAAAGGAAAACAATAAAAAGATTTTCTTCAAGGTCCAAGACAATTCATGGTCAACCGACGTCTTTGTTATCTTGTTTTGCGTACTTAGTCTAGTCACATCAAAGGAGTGTCTCGATCGCCGCCGATTTAAGGAGCTTCTGACCCACTTGAAATTCCACTTCCGATATGGTCATTTCCGATCGCTCTGTGCGGCCTTATCATGGCTACCATCTGTTTCGATTCTCCAACCGAAGCCACCGGCGAATTACATTTCCGTTTTTTTTTTTTTCTTTCTTTTTCTAATTTCAAAACCTGAATCAGGTCACATCACTCCCTACGCCTTTTGTGATTTACTTGTAAATGACATATAAACCGACCTACCAATTGGTAAGTTCAAGATCGATTCATGCATAAGGTTTCTACTAATCATGCAGTAGAAACAGAAAACGTCCTTACTTCTTCCTTGATCATGCAATTGTTCCAGTTCTTTCTAATCTTTTTTTTTTCTTCGTACATATGAATTTTCCTTTCTACTAATCATGCAGTAGAGTTTTTTTGTGTCCTATCTTATAAATGTTCTTTTTGTGCAGTAGGATAGAATTCAAACAGGGCTCTCAGCGCCCCTTACCAATTACTCAATCCAATCCGTAGATTATGTTCAGAATATCAACACATGCAATACATGTGTTATACACACGCACACATTATATTTAGCAACAAGCTTTTGCTTTAACAAGCAGCCTTCAGTCCTTCGTCAAGAGTTTGTTTTACTATTTTTGTAGGAGTAGTTTCCTTCTTCGTATCAATCATTGGTGCTGGTTCATTTGAGTTTCCCCTGCCTTCCACAGAGACACTCAGTGGTCTCCTCTTCGCTCTCACAAGCTCCTACCAGTGCTCTTTTCCTGCTTAATACTTTCCTACGTCTTTTCAACAAGAATACTGCTGATAGTACCATCACTATGATCAATAAAATTCCAATCATAACCGACCAGTTATTACAATCCCAGACGTTCCTTCGACACTGAATTTGATGTCTCTACTGAACTTAACTTATCCTGTAAATGGTCTAAATTAATCCTTTCAACTGGTCCCAAACAGTTTAGGTATCTTTCTTAACGTGGCCTCAGGAGCTCCATCAACCAGGTGTTTCCACAACTCCGCCCAATCGCTAATATTGGTCCCCAATAATTAGAAATTGATTCTGTTTCCTGAAACTTCTCTTTGTATAACTCTAGTATGCACAACTTACGATTATCCATTACACATATGGGACTCACAGAGTTGCAAGTTCCCAAGGCATCACTTTTACACTTTATTGCTTCTACCCCAACAACACCATGAATTTTGTTCGAGCCAAGTTCAAAGCGAGAAATTCAGTCTCAATTTTATATCGAGAAACTGCTTCCTAGTTTTTGGTCTGCCCGGGGGTATGGGAGAGGTAAATTCATTACCTGATACATTTAAAAAATATTGTCCTCTATCCAGTAGGGGAACGGATAACAATACCAATAGTTTATCATCTTCTAACCAAGTAATACAGCCCAAGGCACTATAATACAGACACAATTCTTTAGTAGGGTCAACTGGCGATCTCAATGATGAGAGAGCCCTGCCCGCATACCTACGAGAATACTTCTAAGATGACTAGGGGTTACTATACTCGGAGATAAATGTCCTAGGGACAACATGTCCAACTGTACTCTTACATTGACGGCCAATTTCGGAATTCCGTGAGCGCTTTACCTCAGTAGCGACCGACGGGTTATACTGAGAGCTGTTTAGATGTGCCGGATATAGCTGGTGTTGACAGGAGTGTTTTCTTCCTCCTTCCTTTCCTTCCTTTTGCTTGGCCTTTCACGGGGTCTGTCTTCTCTGAAGTTATGGGCGTGACCCCGGTTGCCGTGAGGTTACTTCCGGTGGGAGTGGGGGCGGCCCCTCCCCCCGACATGGGTCAGCCTGACATCCCACCCCGGTTTCGGGGTTGGCCCCTTGTGGGGCGGGTGTGACCCCGGTTGTTGTGGGGTTACTTCCGGTGGGAGTGAGGGCGGCCTCCACCCGGCATGGGTCAGGTTGACACCCCACCCCGGTTCCGGGGTTGGTCCCTTCTGGGGCGGGTGTGACCCCGGTCGCCGTGGGGTCAGCCCCTCCGGGAGTGGGGGCGGCCTCTGCCCGGCATGGGCCAGCCTCACACCCCACCCCGAATTTGGGGATGGCCGCTCCTGGGCCGTGTGGGACCTCGGTCAGCCCCTGGGTATTCTCCCCGTTAGTATCCTGTTGGATACTTTCCACTCCAGGCCGTCTGCTTCGACAAGTGCCGGTGCACTGTCGGCCAACTTCAACCCGCAGAAGAAGCCGGCCATTCCCTAAACAGGGCCAAGGGAGGGTTAGTTAAAAAGCCCAACGGGGCTAGTAGAAAAGGCCAACGGGCCTTGAAAAACAATTGTCAAAAAGAAAATTAAAACTTCACACGAGGTGCTCGCCCGGCAAGTTCTCATTTGGCCTGAAACCCATTTCTTAACAGTAAGAATCCGACGCCACTCCGTCAGAGTTCGTGGTGGAAATGTGTTTGCAGGCAGTACTAATTCTACATAGGCGGTTGGAACCGGGCTCTTCACAAGGCGGAATCCCTGGACCATTTACAACTTCTTGTTGAAGTCGTTGCTGCTCGGTGCATGTTGTAATGCCCGGGAAAACGCATGTTTATGAAAGAATATGCGTATTTCGGGCCATTAGCAAACGGAAGTGAAGGGCGAAAGTCTTTTGGTCAGCTTGACCTAGTTCCGAAGGGCTTGCGTGCTGATGGACCAGGTCAGTTGGTTGACCTGATTTCTTTTGAAAGTCAGGAGAAGTAGGGGAATGATGGAAAAGCAAGTGTTTGGAGCATCGTAGTAGTACCCTGTTCACGTTATGCGACAGACCTACCATACTAGGACTGCAATCACTCAGAGACTTGGAACTGGTTACGATGCACTGTGTCATCGAAGAAAACCAACTAAATCAACGAAGAAAACCAAAACCACGAGCAGATGGTTTTTCCAGACTCCCCAACAAGAGAGCAAAAGAGGCAATCGACCTGGACATAAAAGTCGATTTTGTCCAATTTTCAGCACAAAAGTTGACACAGATTCAACTGGCAACCAATGCTGACCCAACAATTTGTGAACTAAGGGAAATAATCCTGCACGGTTGGCCCGATACGTTCAGAGAAATTGGAAGAATATGCGACCATACTCGCCCCATCGAGATGAATTAGCGATAGAAAATGGGATCTTGCTCAAGGGTGAGCGAATCATCATCCCAAAATCTCTGCAAAAACAGGTACTTCACAAGATCCATTATGGCCATCAGAGAATCGAAAAGTGCAAGTTGCGAGCAAAAAGCTGCGTATTCTGGCACAACATCAACCAAGATATTGACAGACTAATCCAGTTATGCGATGCCTGCCAGGAGCATCAAAAAATACAAAGTGCCGAGACCTTGATGCCACATGAGATCCCAGTAAGACCATGGCAAATAGTAGCCACTGACTTGTTCCACTTTGAAGGATAGAATTTTATCTTCATTGTGGATTACTACTCAAAATATCCCTTTGTGGGGAAGTTAAATGATTTTCTCCAACCAGGAAGTCATAAACACAATTAAGCAAGTGTTTGGAGAGAATGGCGTTCCAGAGAGTGTGATCAGTGACAACGGAGAGCATTATAACTCAGCTGCATTTAAGCAGTTTGCAAAAGAATGGGGATTCTAGCATTGCACATCATCTCCGAGATGTGAAGTCGATAAAATCCGCCATCAAAAAGGCTAAGTCGAGCAACCGTGATATCGACATGGTACTGCTTTGCCTTCGGACAATTCCGATAGACCCCACAATACCCTCACTAGGAGAAATACCTTTCAACAAAAATTGGTTAGTAACATTCCAGTGAAATGTATTAACCACAATGCAAAAAAAAGCGAGATATCAGCCCGCTTGTACAAGAGACAAGCTGAACAAAAAGCATACTATGATCAGCATGCAAAGATCTACCTGATATCAAAATAGGACAGCGTGTTACGACGCACGACAAGGACACAAATAGATGGGGCCCTGCAGTTGTCACACAAACATGCACGGAACCAAGGTCCTATATCATAAAAAACCCATCTGGACAGGTCCTCCGCAGGAATCGAAAACACATGAAGGGAAGACCCATCAACAGCAACTAGGTCTCCACCAGAGATCATAACATCCAGAGTGAAAACCGACCCATCAAAAAATAATCAAACAAAAAATACTGAATGCCACAGGAATCACATACACGCTCTAACACAACAGAAAATAAAACAACTAAATCTGGCCGGATAATAAAGCCACTGGCAAGATACAGTGAATGAAACAGAACAAAAACATTTTTTTATCAAAAATTTTATTATTTTTATTATTACTTACATATAAATATGTAGAAAAAAAAGAGAAAGGAAAAATTTCTATGTGAACACAACTGAACAGTTATATTTTCATTTCTTATGTTTTATGCAATTTGATTTTTTTTTAGATAATTTTTAAAAGTATTTTGTGAAAGGGGAGATCTCCTTTCAATATGGTAAGTATGGCAGATACTGCACTTATGCAATCGGGTGTTTCACCAAAAAATGCTATTCAAAAAGTATAAAGAGTGGCTTCATAAAGTTATTTTCTAACTGTTACTAACTCATCTAGGCAACTGTCTAGATGTATACACATCATCACTCTATTACATAAATTGCTCAGCTGTACACGCATCTTCATTTTAATTGTCAATTCTTAAAATCTTTTTATTCAAAAATGTTAAAGCTTTAATCTCAATACTTTTTAACACCCCTTGAGTGCAGAAGTTTGAGGGGCCATTTTTATAGTGGAATAACCTATGATTCATTTCTTGTCAAAATCAATGTAAAGTTGTTGTTTTTTTACTTTTACAGTCTGTAGATGCAATATTACAATTTCCGTCGAATTGGCAGACAAGGCAATAAGCAAGCCGTAACTCGAGTGTGACTTCATTGTCGAAAGCCTAATGCAGAATGGTAGATTATTTATCTGATACTATAATATTACCAAAACCAAGCAGCCAATCAGGACTCAAGGAATGAATTACCCAAATGCATGCATGGAATATTCCTAAATAAAAACCAGCTGCACAAGTTCATTTGTGCTTAGTTTGTTGTTAGTTGTTCAAACCAACAGTATACTAACTTACTTTTACATGGCGCTGCAAACAGGATCACATCTGGAAAGTTTGGTGGGAAATAGAAGTAATAAATTACTTCTATTTTAGCAATGTATGTTATACATATTTATTTAGGTAAATGTTTTGTCAGCATTAGGGTCTTGTCATTGTTGGACCTCATAAAATACTGGAAAATAAAAAATGACCTCTTAAGAAAACCTCTTATGTAAACATATGCCAGTAATTTTGTTCTTGTCAGCCTCATTCTACATGTTGCTATCACAGATTAAAACAAGAAATAATATCATCATTAATGCTTCCAAACATTTTTTTTTAATTGTTTAATAGGATATAAAACTTAAAACCGAAAATAATAGTAAATCCATTGTTGAAAACTGTTGAGTCAAATCGGTCTAACAGCGATTGTCTATGTCTTTCTATGTTTTCATTGGTTGGTGGAAATGGGGGGGCGGTAGGATATTCAGAATGGATTTTATGGGCTGGATAGCCAGACATTGCAGGAAATTTTCGCTACATATGTACAGTGCCTGTTTTATTGTCCTTACCCAATTGTGATCTTTTTTTGAGGGGACTAAATTTTTCTCTGAGAGTCCAATGTGCCGTAGGTGTTCAGCCCACAGAAGCATATGGTTTGCACCACTGTCAATTTAAATTTGAGCTTTGTAGGACAGGCTGCATGGATATCTCTGGCTTGTCTTCGATTACCTATTACTATGTGCAGAAAATGGGATCAGACTCAACAAGGAAAATTACCAATTTTGTCTGGACGTGGTTCAGTTTGGTGATCTCCAGATAACACCAACAGGAGTGACTCTTCCAAAGAACTGCTCAATTACAAACTTCAAAATCCCAAAGAACATGTTGTCTCAACTCTTTCGTCAACTTATACACTCGTAACATCGGTGACCGTCAAGCAATGACAGATTGTGGGGATAGCTATACTGTCATATCACCTGACCACATTTGTGCATCAGGCCAGAATGATCAGCATTACACATCACTGAAAAGGGTGATTCAGCATATTGCATACCTTGTTTGTGCAAACAGATTCACGGCTGGTTCATTTATCACCTGAAACCTGGTCATACCACCACTCTAAAATTAGAGTCGGAAACTCTTCACACCTATGGTGCAACTGAGGAGCTGAGTAGTGATGGTGGCCCACCTTTCAATTCTGAACAATTTCAGCAGTTCCTCAAGACGTGGTGTGTGAAACACAGAAAATCATCAGTAGTATACCCTCAATCCAATGACCTAGATGTATACACATCATCACTCTATTACATAAATTGCCTCAGCTGTACACGCATCTTCATTTTAATTGTCAATTCTTAAAATCTTTTTATTCAAAATGTTAAAGCTTTAACTCTCAATACTTTTTTTAACACCCCTTGAGTGCAGAAGTTTGAGGGGCCATTTTTATAGTGGAATAACCTATGATTCATTTCTTGTCAAAATCATGTAAAAGTTGTTGTTTTTACTTTTACAGTCTGTAGAATAGGCCCAATATTACAATTTCCGTCGAATTGGCAGACAAGGCAATAAGCAAAGCCGTAACTCGAGTGTGACTTCATTGTTCGAAAGCCTAATGCAGAATGGTAGATTATTTATCTGATACTATAATATTAACAAAACCAAGCAGCAATCAGGACTCAAGGAATGGAATTACCCAAATGCATGCATGGAATATTCCTAAATAAAACCAGCTGCACAAGTTCATTTGTGCCTTAGTTTGTTGTTAGTTGTCAAACCAACAGTATACTAACTTACTTTTACATGGCGCTGCAAACAGGATCACATCTGGAAAAGTTTGGTGGGAAATAGAAGTAATTTAAATTACTTCTATTTTAGCAATGTATGTTTATACATATTTATTTAGGTAAATGTTTGTCAGCATTAGGGTCTTGTCATTGTTTGGACCTTATAAAATACTGGAAAATAAAAATTGACCTCTTAAGAAAAACCTCTTATTGTAAACATATGCCAGTAATTTTGTCTGTCAGCCTCATTCTACATGTTGCTATCACAGATTAAAACAAGAAATAATATCATCATTAATGCTTCCAAACATTTTTTTTTAATTGTTAATAGGATATAAAACTTAAAAACCGAAAATAATAGTAAATCCATTGTTGGAAAACTGTTGAGTCAAATCGTCTAACAGCGATTGTCTTATGTCTTTCTATGTTTTCATTGGTTTGGTGGAAATGGGGGGGGGTAGAATATTCAGAATGGATTTATGGGGCTGGATACCAGACATTGCAGCGAAATTTTCCCGCTACATATGTTACAGTGCCTGTTTTATTGTCCTTACCCCAATTGTGATCTTTTTTTTGAGGGGGACTAAATTTTTCTCTGAGAGTCCAATGTGCCGTAGGTGTTTCAGCCCCAGAAGCATATGTTGCACCACTTGTCAATTTAAATGTTGAGCTTTGTAGGACAGGCTGCATGGATATCTCTGGCTTGTCTTCGATTACCTATTACTATGTGCAGAAAATGGGATCAGACTCAACAAGGAAAATTACCAATTTTGTCTGGACGTGGTTCAGTTTGGTGATTCTCCAGATACACCAACAGGAGTGACTCTTCAAAGAACTGCTCAATTACAACTTCAAAAATCCCAAAGAACATGTTGTCTCAACTCTTTCGTCAACTTATACACTCGTAACATCGCGTGACCGTCAAGCAATGGACAGCATTGTGGGGGATAGCTATACTGTCATTATCACCTGACCACATTTGTGCATGTGGCCCTTGCGGTATTGCAGAATTGCTCGGGCGACGTTATAGTTGTCTAGTGAACTATGAGGGCCTGTGTTGACACGGGTTGCGCAGTTTTTGACAGAGAGTTCCACTCGGTCATTGGATTGAGGGTATACTACTGATGATTTTCTGTGTTTCACACACCACGTCTTGAGGAACTGCTGAAATTGTTCAGAATTGAAAGGTGGGCCACCATCACTACTCAGCTCCTCAGTTTGCACCATAGGTGTGGAAGAGTTTCCGACTCTAATTTTAGAGTGGGTGGTATGACCAGGTTTCAGGTGATATAAAATGAACCAGCCCGTGAATCTGTTTGCACAAACAAGGTATGCAATATGCTGAATCACCCTTTTCAGTGATGTGTAATGCTGATCATTCTGGCCTGATGCACAAATGTGGTCAGGTGATATGACAGTATAGCTATCCCCACAATCTGTCATTGCTTGACGGGTCACCGATGTTACGAGTGTATAAGTTGACGAAAGAGTTGAGACAACATGTTCTTTGGGATTTTGAAGTTTGTAATTGAGCAGTTCTTTGGAAGAGTCACTCCTGTTGGTGTTATCTGGAGATCACCAAACTGAACCACGTCCAGACAAAATTGGTAATTTTCCTTGTTGAGTCTGATCCCATTTTCTGCACATAGTAATAGGTAATCGAAGACAAGCCAGAGATATCCATGCAGCCTGTCCTACAAAGCTCAACATTTAAATTGACAGTGGTGCAACCATATGCTTCTGTGGGCTGAAACACCTACGGCACATTGGACTCTCAGAGAAAAATTTAGTCCCCTCAAAAAAAGATCACAATTGGGGTAAGGACAATAAAACAGGCACTGTACATATGTAGCGGAAAATTTCCTGCAATGTCTGGCTATCCAGCCCATAAAATCCATTCTGAATATCCTACCCCCCCCCATTTCCACCAACCAATGAAAACATAGAAAGACATAGACAATCGCTGTTAGACCGATTTGACTCAACAGTTTTCAACAATGGATTTACTATTATTTTCGGTTTTAAGTTTTATATCCTATTAAACAATTAAAAAAAAATGTTTGGAAGCATTAATGATGATATTATTTCTTGTTTTAATCTGTGATAGCAACATGTAGAATGAGGCTGACAAGACAAAATTACTGGCATATGTTTACATAAGAGGTTTTTCTTAAGAGGTCATTTTTATTTTTCCAGTATTTTATGAGGTCCAACAATGACAAGACCCTAATGCTGACAAAACATTTACCTAAATAAATATGTATAACATACATTGCTAAAATAGAAGTAATTTATTACTTCTATTTCCCACCAAACTTTCCAGATGTGATCCTGTTTGCAGCGCCATGTAAAAGTAAGTTAGTATACTGTTGGTTTGAACAACTAACAACAAACTAAGCACAAATGAACTTGTGCAGCTGGTTTTTATTTAGGAATTATTCCATGCATGCATTTGGGTAATTCCATTCCTTGAGTCCTGATTGGCTGCTTGGTTTTGGTAATATTATAGTATCAGATAAATAATCTACCATTCTGCATTAGGCTTTCGACAATGAAGTCACACTCGAGTTACGGCTTGCTTATTGCCTTGTCTGCCAATTCGACGGAAATTGTAATATTGCATCTACAGACTGTAAAAGTAAAAAAACAACAACTTTACATTGATTTTGACAAGAAATGAATCATAGGTTATTCCACTATAAAAATGGCCCCTCAAACTTCTGCACTCAAGGGGTGTTAAAAAAGTATTGAGATTAAAGCTTTAACATTTTTGAATAAAAAGATTTTAAGAATTGACAATTAAAATGAAGATGCGTGTACAGCTGAGCAATTTATGTAATAGAGTGATGATGTGTATACATCTAGGTCATTGGATTGAGGGTATACTACTGATGATTTTCTGTGTTTCACACACCACGTCTTGAGGAACTGCTGAAATTGTTCAGAATTGAAAGGTGGGCCACCATCACTACTCAGCTCCTCAGTTGCACCATAGGTGTGGAAGAGTTTCCGACTCTAATTTTAGAGTGGTGGTATGACCAGGTTTCAGGTGATATAAAATGAACCAGCCCGTGAATCTGTTTGCACAAAACAGGTATGCAATATGCTGAATCACCCTTTTCAGTGATGTGTAATGCTGATCATTCTGGCCTGATGCACAAATGTGGTCAGGTGATATGACAGTATAGCTATCCCCACAATCTGTCATTGCTTGACGGGTCACCGATGTTACGAGTGTATAAGTTGACGAAAGAGTTGAGACAACATGTTCTTTGGGATTTTGAAGTTTGTAATTGAGCAGTTCTTTGGAAGAGTCACTCCTGTTGGTGTTATCTGGAGATCACCAAACTGAACCACGTCCAGACAAAATTGGTAATTTTCCTTGTTGAGTCTGATCCCATTTTCTGCACATAGTAATAGGTAATCGAAGACAAGCCAGAGATATCCATGCAGCCTGTCCTACAAAGCTCAACATTTAAATTGACAGTGGTGCAACCATATGCTTCTGTGGGCTGAAACACCTACGGCACATTGGACTCTCAGAGAAAAATTTAGTCCCCTCAAAAAAAGATCACAATTGGGGTAAGGACAATAAAACAGGCACTGTACATATGTAGCGGAAAATTTCCTGCAATGTCTGGCTATCCAGCCCATAAAATCCATTCTGAATATCCTACCCCCCCCATTTCCACCAACCAATGAAAACATAGAAAGACATAGACAATCGCTGTTAGACCGATTTGACTCAACAGTTTTCAACAATGGATTTACTATTATTTTCGGTTTTAAGTTTTATATCCTATTAAACAATTAAAAAAAAATGTTTGGAAGCATTAATGATGATATTATTTCTTGTTTTAATCTGTGATAGCAACATGTAGAATGAGGCTGACAAGACAAAATTACTGGCATATGTTTACATAAGAGGTTTTCTTAAGAGGTCATTTTTTATTTTCCAGTATTTTATGAGGTCCAACAATGACAAGACCCTAATGCTGACAAAACATTTACCTAAATAAATATGTATAACATACATTGCTAAAATAGAAGTAATTTATTACTTCTATTTCCCACCAAACTTTCCAGATGTGATCCTGTTTGCAGCGCCATGTAAAAGTAAGTTAGTATACTGTTGGTTTGAACAACTAACAACAAACTAAGCACAAATGAACTTGTGCAGCTGGTTTTTATTTAGGAATATTCCATGCATGCATTTGGGTAATTCCATTCCTTGAGTCCTGATTGGCTGCTTGGTTTTGGTAATATTATAGTATCAGATAAATAATCTACCATTCTGCATTAGGCTTTCGACAATGAAGTCACACTCGAGTTACGGCTTGCTTATTGCCTTGTCTGCCAATTCGACGGAAATTGTAATATTGCATCTACAGACTGTAAAAGTAAAAAAACAACAACTTTACATTGATTTTGACAAGAAATGAATCATAGGTTATTCCACTATAAAAATGGCCCCTCAAACTTCTGCCACTCAAGGGGTGTTAAAAAAGTATTGAGATTAAAGCTTTAACATTTTTGAATAAAAAGATTTAAGAATTGACAATTAAAATGAAGATGCGTGTACAGCTGAGCAATTTATGTAATAGAGTGATGATGTGTATACATCTAGACAGTTGCCTAGATGAGTTAGTAACAGTTAGAAAATAACTTTATGAAGCCACTCTTTATACTTTTTGAATAGCATTTTTGGTGAAACACCCGATTGCATAAGTGCAGTATCTGCCATACTTACCATATTGAAAGGAGATCTCCCCTTTCACAAAATACTTTTAAAAATTATCTAAAAAAAATCAAATTGCATAAAACATAAGAAATGAAAATATAACTGTTCAGTTGTGTTCACATAGAAATTTTTCCTTTCTCTTTTTTTTCTACATATTTATATGTAAGTAATAATAAAAATAATAAAAATTTTGATAAAAAAATGTTTTTGTTCTGTTTCATTCACTGTATCTTGCCAGTGGCTTTATTATCCGGCCAGATTTAGTTGTTTTATTTTCTGTTGTGTTAGAGCGTGTATGTGATTCCTGTGGCATTCAGTATTTTTGTTTGATTATTTTTTGATGGGTCGGTTTCCACTCTGGATGTTATGATCTCTGGTGGAGACCTAGTTGCTGTTGATGGGTCTTCCCTTCATGTGTTTTCGATTCCTGCGGAGGACCTGTCCAGATGGGTTTTTTATGATATAGGACCTTGGTTCCGTGCATGTTTGTGTGACAACTGCAGGGCCCCATCTATTTGTGTCCTTGTCGTGCGTCGTAACACGCTGTCCTATTTTGATATCAGGTAGATCTTTTGCATGCTGATCATAGTATGCTTTTTGTTCAGCTTGTCTCTTGTACAAGCGGGCTGATATCTCGGCTTTTTTTTGCATTGTGGTTAATACATTTCACTGGAATGTTACTAACCAATTTCTTGTTGAAAGGTATTTCTCCTAGTGAGGGTATTGTGGGGTCTATCGGAATTGTCCGAAGGCAAAGCAGTACCATGTCGATATCACGGTTGCTCGACTTAGCCTTTTTGATGGCGGATTTTATCGACTTCACATCTCGGAGATGATGTGCAATGCTAGAATCCCCATTCTTTTGCAAACTGCTTAAATGCAGCTGAGTTATAATGCTCTCCGTTGTCACTGATCACACTCTCTGGAACGCCATTCTCTCCAAACACTTGCTTAATTGTGTTTATGACTTCCTGGTTGGAGAAATCATTTAACTTCCCCACAAAGGGATATTTTGAGTAGTAATCCACAATGAAGATAAAATTCTATCCTTCAAAGTGGAACAAGTCAGTGGCTACTATTTGCCATGGTCTTACTGGGATCTCATGTGGCATCAAGGTCTCGGCACTTTGTATTTTTTTGATGCTCCTGGCAGGCATCGCATAACTGGATTAGTCTGTCAATATCTTGGTTGATGTTGTGCCAGAATACGCAGCTTTTTGCTCGCAACTTGCACTTTTCGATTCTCTGATGGCCATAATGGATCTTGTGAAGTACCTGTTTTTGCAGAGATTTTGGGATGATGATTCGCTCACCCTTGAGCAAGATCCCATTTTCTATCGCTAATTCATCTCGATGGGGCGAGTATGGTCGCATATTCTTCCCAATTTCTCTGAACGTATCGGGCCAACCGTGCAGGATCATTTCCCTTAGTTCACAAATTGTTGGGTCAGCATTGGTTGCCAATTGAATCTGTGTCAACTTTTGTGCTGAAAATTGGACAAAATCGACTTTTATGTCCAGGTCGATTGCCTCTTTTGCTCTCTTGTTGGGGAGTCTGGAAAAACCATCTGCTCGTGGTTTGGTTTTCTTCGTTGATTTAGTTGGTTTTCTTCGATGACACAGTGCATCGTAACCAGTTCCAAGTCTCTGAGTGATTGCAGTCCTAGTATGGTAGGTCTGTCGCATAACGTGAACAGGGTACTACTACGATGCTCCAAACACTTGCTTTTCCATCATTCCCCCTTCTCCCTGACTTTCAAAAGAAATCAGGTCAACCAACTGACCTGGTCCATCAGCACGCAAGCCCTTCGGAACTAGGTCAAGCTGACCAAAAGACTTTCGCCCCTTCACTTCCGTTTGCTAATGGCCCGAAATACGCATATTCTTTCATAAACATGCGTTTTCCCGGGCATTACAACATGCACCGAGCACAACACTTCAACAAGAAGTTGTAAATGGTCCAGGGATTCCGCCTTGTGAAGAGCCCGGTTCCAACCGCCTATGTAGAATTAGTACTGCCTGCAAACACATTTCCACCACGAACTCTGACGGAGTGGCGTCGGATTCTTACTGTTAAGAAATGGGTTTCAGGCCAAATGAGAACTTGCCGGGCGAGCACCTCGTGTGAAGTTTTAATTTTCTTTTTGACAATTGTTTTTCAAGGCCCGTTGGCCTTTTTCTACTAGCCCCGTTGGGCTTTTTAACTAACCCTCCCTTGGCCCTGTTTAGGGAATGGCCGGCTTCTTCTGCGGGTTGAAGTTGGCCGACAGTGCACCGGCACTTGTCGAAGCAGACGGCCTGGAGTGGAAAGTATCCAACAGGATACTAACGGGGAGAATACCCAGGGGCTGACCGAGGTCCCACACGGCCCAGGAGCGGCCATCCCAAATTCGGGTGGGGTGTGAGGCTGGCCCATGCCGGGCAGAGGCCGCCCCCACTCCCGGAGGGGCTGACCCCACGGCGACCGGGGTCACACCCGCCCAGAAGGGACCAACCCGGAACCGGGGTGGGGTGTCAACCTGACCCATGCCGGGTGGAGGCCGCCCTCACTCCCACCGGAAGTAACCCCACAACAACCGGGGTCACACCCGCCCCACAAGGGGCCAACCCCGAAACCGGGGTGGGATGTCAGGCTGACCCATGTCGGGGGGAGGGGCCGCCCCCACTCCCACCGGAAGTAACCTCACGGCAACCGGGGTCACGCCCATAACTTCAGAGAAGACAGACCCCGTGAAAGGCCAAGCAAAAGGAAGGAAAGGAAGGAGGAAGAAAACACTCCTGTCAACACCAGCTATATCCGGCACATCTAAACAGCTCTCAGTATAACCCGTCGGTCGCTACTGAGGTAAAGCGCTCACGGAATTTCCGAAATTGGCCGTCAATGTAAGAGTACAGTTGGACATGTTGTCCCTAGGACATTTATCTCCGAGTATAGTAACCCCTAGTCATCTTAGAAGTATTCTCGTAGGTATGCGGGCAGGGCTCTCTCATCATTTGAGATCGCCAGTTGACCCTACTAAAGAATTGTGTCTGTATTATAGTGCCTTGGGCTGTATTACTTGGTTAGAAGATGATAAACTATTGGTATTGTTATCCGTTCCCCTACTGGATAGAGACAATATTTTTTAAATGTATCAGGTAATGAATTTACCTCTCCCATACCCCCGGGCAGACCAAAAACTAGGAGCAGTTTCTCGATATAAAATTGAGACTGAATTTCTCGCTTTGAACTTGGCTCGAACAAAATTCATGGTGTTGTTGGAGGTAGAAGCAATAAAGTGTAAAAGTGATGCCTTGGGAACTTGCAACTCTGTGAGTCCCATATGTGTAATGGATAATCGTAAGTTGTGCATACTAGAGTTATACAAAGAGAAGTTTCAGGAAACAGAATCAATTTCTAATTATTGGGGACCAATATTAGCGATTGGGCGGAGTTGTGGAAACACCTGGTTGATGGAGCTCCTGAGGCCACGTTAAGAAAGATACCTAAACTGTTGGGACCAGTTGAAAGGATTAATTTAGACCATTTACAGGATAAGTTAAGTTCAGTAGAGACATCAAATTCAGTGTCGAAGGGAACGTCTGGGATTGTAATAAACTGGTCGGTTATGATTGGAATTTTATTGATCATAGTGATGGTACTATCAGCAGTATTCTTGTTGAAAAGACGTAGGAAAGTATTAAGCAGGAAAAGAGCACTGGTAGGAGCTTGTGAGAGCGAAGAGGGAGACCCACTGAGTGTCTCTGTGGAAGGCAGGGGAAACTCAAATGAACCAGCACCAATGATTGATACGAAGAAGGAAACTACTCCTACAAAAAATAGTAAAACAAACTCTTGACGAAGGACTGAAGGCTGCTGTTAAAGCAAAAGCTTGTTGCTAAATATATGTGTGCGTGTGTATACACATGTATTGCATGTGTTGATATTCTGAACATAATCTACGGATTGGATTGAGTAATTGGTAAGGGGCGCTGAGAGCCCTGTTTGAATTCTATCCTACTGCACAAAAAGAACATTTATAAGATAGGACACAAAAAAACTCTACTGCATGATTAGTAGAAGGAAAATTCATATGTACGAAGAAAAAAAAAGAATTAGAAAGAACTGGAACAATTGCATGATCAAGGAAGAAGTAAGGACGTTTTCTGTTTCTACTGCATGATTAGTAGAAACCTTATGCATGAATCGATCTTGAACTTACCAATTGGTAGGTCGGTTTATATGTCATTTACAAGTAAATCACAAAAGGCGTAGGGAGTGATGTGACCTGATTCAGGTTTTGAAATTAGAAAAAGAAAGAAATAAAAAAAAAACGGAAATGTAATTCGCCGGGTGGCTTCGGTTGGAGAATCGAAACAGATGGTAGCCATGATAAGGCCGCACAGAGCGATCGGAAATGACCATATCGGAAGTGGAATTTCAAGTGGGTCAGAAGCTCCTTAAATCGGCGGCGATCGAGACACTCCTTTGATGTGACTAGACTAAGTACGCAAAACAAGATAACCAAGACGTCGGTTGACCATGATTGTCTTGGACCCTTGAAGAAAATCTTTTTATTGTTTTCCTTTTCCACTTAAGAAAAGAGATAAACTCTTTGTTGAAAATCTTATAGAAACGAATTAAACATAAATGTATTTAAGACCACACATTTTGTTGGGAAACACTTGAGAACCCCGGAAGAACTGAAGCCCCTGTCAATTTGGCGGAAGTGAATTCGATTGGCTGGTTGGAACTAAAGGAGAATGGTACCCTGCCAAAGTGGGAGGTACCGAGAACATTTCTAATGCCCCTACGCCGGCCGGAAATAAAAATCTTCCGATTGAAATATTATTTAACTGAGACGTTTTTGCTTGAGAATCAGAGATGAGGCCGAATGGGCAGATGCAGCTGGGAAGAGGTGAAGTTGTGATTGCTTGAGAATCACATGAGCTGACTGGGCTAGTGGAGAAGATTAACGCAAATACTGAGAGCCGAGAGAAACTGACTTCAGCTAAGACCATTGAAAACTTTGTCAACTTTACAAACTGTTTTGCACAATACTTTGCAGAAGACCAGAAGTTATTAATTACGGGTCCATCACTCCCACAGTCTTGAGAAATAATTGTTTGTATTCTTTTGTTATTTGAATATAAATGTTGTTGAGTTTGAAGAAGAAAAAGAGTCGTTGTTTTTTTATGTGACCACTAGGCCGCCATTAACCTTGGAAATCAGTTTCTATAGCAGATTTCTAGTCGTCTGAGATCTAAACACAGCGTGGACATTCGACTAGACTTTCAGCAAATATAGAAACCCTGCAATCCTTGGTTGATGCAGAAAATCCGATCTTGACGGCCAATTTCGGAAATTCTGTGAGCCCTTTAGCCCAGTAGCGACCGACGGGTTATATCGGCATGGCCAGCCCTTCCAGAAACCAGTACAACGGAAAAAGCCCCTGAGCCGGCAAAGCAATTGGAGACCGCCTCCAAGGAGGAACACTTCCAATTGGGACAACATTTATAAAAACCTACTGGGGGGAACTACCATCAAGTCACTCCCCCAGGCAACAAAAAATCTCGAGCGACGGGTACTGTCCTTCATAACCACTGACGCGGCCACAAGGAAGTTAACCGGCATCAGAAGAGACCGAGTCTTAGAAATCTTGCTGGCCAACAAAATTCCGGCTGAACACATCAGCCGAAGGTCCTTCGCCACATGGGATATCCTCCTACCAAGCGAAGCCGACGCAGTGAGGCTCTCCACAAAGAACCTCCACCACCAAGACATCAAAATGCAGCCGGAATACCAGGGGAAAAGACAAACCCGGCTCCATTAGGGTAAAAAAAAACGACGTCTAGAGGAAGAGGAGGGAGAAATCTGGCCGCAAAATTGCAATCAGCCAAAAACCCAGACACAAAAACAGTGGCAGATCCACTACACACACACACAGCCAAGGTAACCTAGGCCAAACCGTCGGCATCCTCACCCAACAAGATTTCCGGCCAGTGATAGACACTGAATAAAAGGTAGGTCACAATGTCTTTACTTCTTGCCAGTGTGAATGGGAGGGGCCTGAGGGACCCGTCAAACGCTAGTCGTTTGAGGGAAGAACTCAGGTCTCTCGGTGTGGATGTCGCCGCGGTGAGGGAGACACTTTGTTTCGAGCGTGGATGGCCGGGTGCTGGGTGGTAATCATTTTTATGAGATCTACCCAGCATACAGTGGGCTGCGCGGTCGAGGTGTGTCGCTGCTAGTTAAAAGCAGCCCATGTCACAGAAATTAGCAACAGGAGAAAGCATCACTCCATGCGGTAGATGCCAGGTGTCAGTAGATTACGACGGCCGACAGTATCGTCTACCATTAGTAGTTGTTGCTGGTGCTGGCCCCAAGCTTCTAGGCAGAAACTGGCTACAGGTTGTGCAACTGAGCTGGAAACGCATCCACCAACTAAAATCTGTAAATGCTACACCTGCCATTGAAGATATCATAGCGAAATATCCCGATGTTTTTAAGGATGAATTAGGCACACTAAAAGGTTTCACGGCAAAACTAAGTGTAGACTCAAGGACAAAACCCATATTTTGCAAGGCTCGACATGTACCCTTTGACGTGCGTGAAAAGGTGGATAGAGAACTCGATTGACTGATTTCTCAAGGCATTATTGAACCCGTACTGTTCTCGGAATGGGTTGCTCCCATAGTAGCAGTTGTTAAAACTGACCAATCAATTCGATTGTGTGGGGATTACAAAATGACTATCAACAAATGCTCAAATCTCGACCAGTCACCCATCCCAAGAATTGATGACTTATATGCAAAGTTGGTGCGTGTGAAAAAGTTTACAAAGCTGGACCAACGATCAGCATTCCTTCAAGTGCCGTTAGAGGAAAATTCAAAGAAGTACCTCACAATTAACACACAACGAGGCCTCTACAGATTCAACCGCCTAAGTTTCGGAGTAAAGTCAGCCCCGTGTATCTACCAGCGCTGTATAGACAACTTATTGGCAAATGAACCACACGTTGTCTTCTACCAGGATGATATATTAATTACAGGTTCAACAGACTCGGAACACATGACCAGTCTTGACAGGGTGTTAAAGAAACTATCAGAATCTGGTGTCTGTATTCGTCTCGACAAATGTAAGTTCATAGCGTCATCCGTCACGTACTAAGGGTATTGGATCGACTCTAAAGGTCTCCATCCTACAGAAGAAAAAATCCGCGCCATCCGAGATGAGCTTTTCTGGGCCTATTCCAGTTTTATGCCAGATACGTTCCTAATATCACAGATACGTTAGGCCCTCTCTATTATCTGCTGCGGAAGGTGTCACCTGGAAATGGGGAGCTACTCAATCAACAGCTTTTCAACGAGCAAAGGATTCGTTGCAGAGTGCAGATGTCTTAGTCCATTATGACCCCGAAAAGGATCTGGTATTGACCTGCGATGCCAGTCATTATGGTGTTGGGGCCGTTTTGTCACATGTCTTACTCGACGGATCCGAGAAACCTGTTGCTTTCGCTTCCAGAACGCTGTTACCCGGTGAGAAGAACTACAGTCAATTGGACAAGGAAAGTCTAAGCATCATCTTTGGAGTAAAAAAAAATTCATCAATATCTCTTCGGGCGTCCATTTCGTATCATCACAGATCACAAACCACTTATCAGCCTCTTTAGTCCAACCAAGCCAACACTGGACACCCTACCACCAAGAATTATACGGTGGTCACTGTTGATGAGTCCCTACGACTACACAATTGAGTACAATCCTGGTACGCGCATCGTCACTGTTGATGTAATGAGTCCTAAGTACAGGAAATTTTGGACGTCCCAACACCAGGTTGTGTCATACATCTCATGGATCGCCTTAACAACTCTATGGTCGATTCCATGGATATACGAAATTATACCGGCAAGGATCCAGTTCTATCCAAGGTTCTTCAGGCTGTACAATCAAGAGGGAACGACATCCCACAGGATACTCTGTATTTGCCATTTCGTGCTCGCCAGAACGAGCTAAGTGTGGAAGGAGGTTGCCTACTGTGGGGCTCACGGGTAATAGTTCCCCACCGTCTCAGACAACAAGTTTTGGAAGAGCTTCACCAATGCCACCCTGGCATGGTCAAGATGAAGGCCCTTGCCCGTAACTACGTTTGGTGGCCCGGAATTGACTCCCATGTGGAAGAAAAGGTAAAAAACTGTTACCCATGCCAATATTCCAGAGGTTTACCTGCTATGGCACCACTCCATCCCTGGGAGTGGCCAGCGGAACCGTGGCATCGGATTCATGTTGATTTTGCAGATTATAGTGGCAAAAACCTGCTCGTCATCACGGATGCACATTCAAAGTGGATCGATGTGTATGCAACAACCACAGCTACGTCAACCACCACCATTGAACGGTTGAGGCACTGTTTCGCCACCCATAGCCTACCGCACATTCTAGTCAGTGACAATGGTCCATGCTTCACAAGTTCTGAATTTGCAGAATTCACAAAACGGAACGGGATCCGACACAAACGTGTTAGACCACATCATCAGACATCAAATGGCCTGGCTGAGCGTTCCGTTGGACTGGTCAAGAACGGGTTAAAAAAGTTGTCAGGAGGAACTATGGAAACAAAAATATCCTGTTTCTTGCTGACTTACAGCAGCACCCCAAGAGATAACAAAAGAAAGTCCACATAACGGTGAACAGTTCGCCACGGCATTGACATCAGCACTTCCACGACAAACTGGACGGACAATAAAACCTCCCAATCGGTTTAGCCCTGATTAAAAAAAAATTAAAAATTTAAAAAAATTAAAAAATTTTAAAGATAAAAAAAAAAAATCAAGAAGCTTCTTCTTCACACATTGGCCAAATAGAGGCAGAATAATCCTATGAATTATATATATATATATATATATATATATATATAATATATTATATATTAATATTTATATTTTTGCTTGAAGGCAATTACAATGCGCATATCGCATACATTCGATATGCGCATTGTAATTACCTTCAAGCAAAAATATAAATATTAATATATATACTTTATCCAACAATGCTTCTAAAAAATAAATAAACAAACACCCAAAAAATCTTATATATATATATATATATATATATATATTCCTATAAAATGGTCATAAGGTCAGTCTACCCAGACCATTCTCCCTTTAAAGAATCTTGAGGGAGGGAGATGTAATGTATGTATCTACACAGGGTACAAAAACTCCTAGTTCACCGGGCACTTTCGCCACGCGGGGCTAAGGCAGCGTGTACTCTAAATATGGGAATAAAGGCTTAAATCAACAGCGGTGTTATCGTTTTCAATGAGAAACACGACAAGTTGCATAAGTGTTATATTTACATCCATGGGTCAAGGGAGGAGCGTTTATCATAATGGTTGTTGTAGGAAATGAAATCAGTGAAATCAAAGTTCATATCCTTGACGAGGCTGTTTGCGTTTCACTTCACTTATGGGTAAATAATAGGGAATACTGGGTTCTTTGGCTTTAGCAACCAGTTTAGGAGAAGGAAAACTCTGAATTCATGCCAGCTTTGCTTATAAATTGACCATGTGTTACATTCTTTTCATAACAGAGGGGTTAGGTAACATAATCTATGGGTGAAATAGATCTAGTGAAAAGTAATGTCGACTTGATAGGAATACTTGAAACCATATGATAGTACAAATAAATCATTATTATTAAATAGGTATAGTTAATTGAAACCATAGAAAAAAGAAAAGTTGGTGGAATGGCCAATTGTCGGTATCAGCCAGATAGCATGGGAGTCTATCCTCTTTCCACTAACATCAAACCAGGGGATTTGTTTTTGCGTCTTAGGTAAAGTGCCATACCTACCATGTATTGAAATTTTATTATGTTATTATCTTCGGTCTACACCGGCACTTGTTCCGTTAGGGGACAGGGGTCGAGTGTCACCGACACTCATCAGCAGCAGCCTACCGAAACATTTTAGTCACGTGGTGTCCTTTATAAAAGGCCATGACAGTGGCTACTCCTCCTCTTTTTAGTTGTATCACCCTTTTATGGGTGACTGCTGGCTTCGGCCCACCCCATATATAAGGTAAGTGCCTTGCACTCTCTCTCTCTCTCTTCCTATGAACTAGGCTTACGGACAGAATATAACCCAAGACGGATTCAGCCCTACCCTGCTTCTAGAACCACGAGAGAATATTATCTTTTGACCACTGAAGGCCGATAGTAATTACCTTTTAACCACCAGGATATAGCAACTAGGGAGCCAACGACTAAATGCAACTTCGGACAAGCTTCACCCCTTTATACCAAACAGCCGAAAGGTTGTTAGCAGGATTAACTTTTTGCAACCCACAACTACTTAATTACGGCTATACCTTACGGTGCTGTTCCCAAAACAACCCAAACTTAACCAAACCAATAACTACGGCTAGACCTTACGGTGCTGTGAACTAAACTAATTACGGCTATACCACACTTTGGTGCTGTTAACTTTAATTGAACTCTTACTAAACTTCGGGTCGCTTGTCCGACCTAAACTATGAACTTTCTTCTCTTTGTTGTACCTTTTTAATATGCATTATATGTATTAAAACCTGTTGTATTCATATCGTTGTTAGCTTGTTCCTTGACGTCATAATCCCGCTTTCTCCCACTGCTACTCCTTAAACCACCGTTTAATTTTTATACATTAGCTGCCCACTTTACTGCACAGATCCAAGCTGTACTGCTCATGGCTGGTGTCAAACATTGAACCTTATAGTTTCAAGCCAGATACTCTACCAACTGAGCTAAACCATAAAATATATAATTAATTTTTAAAAAAAGAAAGAAAATATACTAACTGCAGCACGAGTTAACAAGCTGTAAAATAAACCAGCCCACTAACCTTGATATTTATGGGCATTTAATGTAAGTCGGCAGAGTGGCCTATTATTGGTATCAGCCAGACAGAAAGGGAGTCTATCCCTATTTCACTAGCATTAGACCAGAGAGATTGCCTTTTGCGTTTGATGTAAAGCGCCACACTTACCATTAGCTCCCTTGATTACCGCAAAGATCCAAGCTGTGCTTCTCATTTCTGAGTTGACAAGGGTTGGTATCGAACCCTGAACCTTTGTCTCCTAGAGGGATGGTCTACCGAATGAGGTAAAAAATATTTAAAAAGAAATATGATACAGTATTTTTCAGTGTGTGATCTACAGTATGTAAACTTGTTATTGTTGATAGCGGTTGTATAGGTATTGTATTAACATAGAGTTGATAATGAATGGTTGGCACTGATTCATTCAGTGTGGGGAATTAATAATTGGCAATGGATGATGGTCTTTATATTTGAAGAATTACTGCAAATGTGATCGGAAGAATAATGATATAAAACTTGAACTCTGGCAACAGACTGTAACAAACAGAGGAAGAAAAGAAAATCCAAAAAAAATTGTGCTTAAAAAAATTGAACAGTACCGAATAGATGAATTAAAGATATCACATAGAATGTCTAAATTTCTTAGATGAATCATTATCGTTATTCATCTATTTCATTGGCTTTTATTTTTTAAAAGTGTCTACACCTAGTAGAAGTAGTAGTTGTAGTAAACATAATATTCTTAAAGTGTCCGGATTTCTGAGATGAAACATTGTCATTCACCTTTTTGAGTGGCTTTCATCTCATTTTACTAGTTGTAGTAATAGCAGTAGTAGTAGTAAATATAATAATCGTAAAATATCTGAATTTCTTAGATGAACAATTATCATTATATACATTTTTCATTGGCTTTTCTTTGATCTTTTAGAAGCCAGTTTAGTTGAGTCAGCAGAGCATCCACCTAGGAACTGCAAGGTTAAAGGTTTGATATTGGCCTTCACCAACTCAGTGCATGATCCTTGCGGTAAAGTGGGGAGCTGATAATGATTGTTTTTGCGGTGGAGCGCTACGCTCCACCGCAAAAACAATCTCTCTGGTCTAGTACTGGACTTCCTACTGTTAGACTTTCTTGCTGTAGAGGGACGGTGTAAACAAATTCCGACCCTACAAATAATATTTTGTATGATGAAAAATGAAATGAATGCAAGCTAGACAAAAATAGAGGAACAACAAACAATGGTATATAGTCAGCAGGCCGAGTCGAATGGCCGGATAGTTGTCGACAGAAAACTTGATAAACTAGGAAAGGTGTTAATAACTCACATTCCTAAAATTAATGTTCATCGGTTGAAATGGCCGAATTGTAGTCGCGTGTCTAGATGTTATCAGCATTTCTGGTGTCTAGCTGCCGTTGCTTCTTGTCGTGCCACTCTCTCTGCTTGTGTCGGGTCCCTAAATTGCATACCTTTGATCTTATCAGTAGCTCTCGCGTCGGGCTGGTTGGGAAGCTACTGTTCATCAAAAGTCTATCTGCTACATGACGAGGAAAAGATTTATCTTATACGTCGTGGGTAAGGTCCCACTCTGGTGGTGGGTAAAGGCTGACTGCTATGTGCTGAGGAAAAAGTTCATCACATACGCTGTGGACAAAGTCCCACTTTGGTGATGAGTAATGTCCCTACTGACTTGTTAATTCGTAGTCAGATTATAAGTGTGTCAACTGGCTCTGGTTTGGTCTTTTCTTTTTGGCGGTAATGATTTACGACCCTCCTGGAATTTCAAAGCGCGGACGTATTTGTAAGCACCCCACATGACTTGCCTAATCCAATCAGATTCTAGAGATTGCTTGATTTTTAATCATGTTTGTCAAAAATTGTAGAATTTTTTGAATTTGCATAGGAATTATGGTTGTTGCGTCTTTTACGTTTTCTTTTTATTAGTTATAAAATATAGGAGTTTATCCTATAAGATGATACCGACAATATGACACTCTGCAGACTTTAATTTTACTACTACATCTATTATTATTATTATTATTATTATTATTATATTATTATTATTATTATTATTATTATACTAAAGCTGAGAGAATCACATTTTATTTCCTAAAGGCTTTTTTGCTGTTTAGTTTAATGACACAAAATTCATACTAAAATATACCTTTCTTTTAGGATTGAGTTATGTTTGAAAAAAAATCCATTTTCATTGGTTCTAATTAGTCGTAATTAGCAATTAAGTAAAAAACTGACCCTTTCTTTGAGTATGAAGGTGAGTAAGAAGGAGATGGGAGAGTCATTGTGACAAAGACATTTAACTACTCACTTTATTTGCATATTAAGATTCAGTTTCAACGATTAGATTAATAAAATTCCATGATCCACTTCAATTTAAAATAGGTCAAACGTTTCCTTTTATAAAAATCTGTTTTTTACTCTTCGGTCGTATTTTTTTTGTTTTTTAGTTCAATTCCCTTTGCAAACTTTCACTAATCCTAGGGACCGCCAAAATGTTGTCTCATTTTAATTTTAAAAATGAATTAAAATTATTTAAGGTCGATTTTTGTCGGTTCATATTGCATAAATGTGTCATGGCCTCCTGCCAGAAAAACGTGCCTGCTGAAAATCCGACCCGTGGTACTTATTCAAAGAGCACCACACTATCAAAATATTTCTTGCAGATGAATATGAAGACAAGCATTTTATTAGAAATTAGATGAAAAATTATAAAAGTAGCTAAAGCATGTAGCATGCTTAGAGTAAAACGTAAAAAAAAAGAAATCACAAATTTCCCATAAATGAGGAAACTACAAAACAAATTATCTTAGCTTATTTCAAAAAGTAGGCATGAGTCTAAATTTCTATCACGTCAATAATTATTTAATTCATTCTTATTATTTTATTAATTTTGGTTTGGTTCTTTTGTTTTATATCAACCCTTTTTGGGTTATTTAATGCTGAATTACGAGGGGCGTTCAATAAGTAATGCCCCTGACCTACTTCCAGTTGTTTGATCTAACTGAAATTTTGCATGTGCAATTATTTATATCTCTATAGATTAAGCGGCAAATTACAGCTCTGAACTAATTGTGGTTTCTGATTTACAGGTGTTTGAACTGAGTCAAGTGTGAAATGGAGCCTGTTGAGTGTCGAGCAGTGATCCGTTTTTTGTATTTGAAAGGACGCATACCACGGGAGACTTTTGATGAAATCAAAGTAACTTATGGTGATGATGCCCATCATATGACCTTGTAAAACGCTGGCATCGTGAATTCAAACATGGTCGAAACTCTGTGGAAACAGCTCCCAGATCTGGTCGAATGGAAAGCGTTTCCCAGATGATGTAGCCTTGATTTCTGAAGTCATGTCGTGGTAGGAAAGAGCAACCTGGGGTGTTCTACAAAAACGGTCTCCAGAGCTGCATCAAACGATGGGAGAAATGCATAACTCTAGGTGGTTCCTATGTAGAAAAAGACTAATAACTGTGCCAAGTTTCGTTGCTCTACTGCTATGGGAGTGGGTCAGCGGCATTACTTATTGAACGCCCCTCGTAAGTAATTTTGATAAACAATGGACTTACATTGCTTAAGTGGTCACCCAATTAATTATTGAATAGGCTCATTGCTGCTTAACTTCAGTGATCTAGTGAGAACCGGTGCTTTCAATGTGACTTGACTGTAATTTTATTTATCTTATCATTATTACATTATTTTTTTTATCTAATTCATTTCATTTCATTAATCAATCAAATTTATTTTATTTTATTCTATTTTATTGATAATTATTTTAGTTTATTACTTTTACTTTGAATTTACTAATCTATATTATCTAATTTAATTAATTATAATTTTTTATTGGTTAGGAGGTTGATTTAGAAGGCTATCACAATGCAGTTTGGAATAAATAAAAAATAATAATACGGTAACAATGGTGTTGTGTGTTGACCTGTATTTTTTATTATTTCTTGAATTTTCGAGGTAATACCTCTTTATCAAAAGAATTGAACTGAAGCAGTACAAATATTAGTACAGCTATGGCATTTCTTCCTAAATGAATTTTTTTTTTGAAAATGACGTTATTTTTTAAATAACTGTATTCCCGTGTGAGCGTGAATGCGTTTATTTTTTTTTTTTGTACGTGTGCGTATGTTGTAATGCGCGTGACATTGAAAATGCGTATTGGTTGTGACGTTAAGACTGTATCCTAGCGCGGGATTTTGTACGTGGGTATGTGCGAATGAAAAAGTGTATTTGTGTTTTGTGACGTTTCCTGTTGGATTTTACATCAATTTAATCATTTAATATTATTAATATTATTATTATTATTATTAATATTATCATATTTATTTGTTTATTTACTTATTTATATCTAATTCAATTTATCTTTTTATATTTTATAATATTTTTAAATATATATATATATATATATATATATATATATATATATTTAATTTATTTATTTAATTTTCTTCCTTAACAACTAGTGTGCAATGGCTTGTGTGTTTGTATGTGTGGGCGAGATGTTGGGCTATAGATTTGAGTGCGTGTTTCGTATTAGTCTTCTCGTTGTAGATTTGTTTCATTAGTAATTCTCCATTGTGCATGTGGGTATGTGTTTCGTGTGTGTGCATATACTGTTACATGTGTGCGTTGGTTGTGGGTTTATTGTATGATGAACTCTGCGCTGAGTTCACTCCTGTTATTGATCTCTGGGTGTAATCTAGCGATTAGCAAGGCCTCTTTAATTCTGAGATTACCCAAATTTCTCTCTCGAGCCTCTATATTGACTGTTATATTTCTTTCTGTGTTATTGTATTTAACTAAGTGTTTACGGAAAGTGGATGCTTGTGTGTGTAAGTGTTCTTTGATTCTAATGTGTAGTGGTCTTGTGGTGCTACCTATGTAAAATTGGTTACATATGTTACATTTTGTGCGGTATACCACATTCACTTCGTGGCACATACCTGTGTCGCGGATGGGACAGTTCGCTAGTGTACAACTAGTGGCCTCCTTATGGCGGCTTTTGGAGAGTTTTCTCCTGAGTGATGGTCCGTAATGGGCAAGTTGTATATCCAGGCCCTCCTTCCGTATCGCCTACGTATTGCTGTGGTTATATTTTCGTTGAAATGTGGTAACCTTAAAAAACAGGCATTGGACGTGAGATGGTGTTTTGTGGATTCTGTTTGCTTGAGTCGTTTTGTGATTGAAGTGGGGTAACCATTGTCTTTTAGTGTGGATATAAATTGTCTGGTGTGTGTGATCTGGTCCTGCTTCTTGCTGCATTTGTTTCGGATACGGGCAAGTTCGTTCTTTATGTATCCAGTCTTTGCCCCAAGGGGGAGTACCGATTTGTGGTGGACGAACAAGTCTCTGCTGGCCGATTTTCTATAGAAGTCGGTGTGGATTTCTCCCTTGTTTAATACCTTAAGTCGGAAATCCAACAGTGATAATGATCCTGTGCAGTCAGGATGTTCTATAGTGAAATGTATGTTGTTGTCTATGTTGTTGAATGTTGATGCAATTTTGTTGGCTTCTTCACGGGAAGATGGAGAATTACTAATGAAACAAATCTACAACGAGAAGACTAATACGAAACACGCACTCAAATCTATAGCCCAACATCTCGCCCACACATACAAACACACAAGCCATTGCACACTAGTTGTTAAGGAAGAAAATTAAATAAATAAATTAAATATATATATATATATATATATATATATATATATATATATTTAAAAATATTATAAAATATAAAAAGATGAATTGAATTAGATATAAATAAGTAAATAAACAAATAAATATGATAATATTAATAATAATAATAATAATATTAATAATATTAAATGATTAAATTGATGTAAAATCCAACAGGAAACGTCACAAAACACAAATACACTTTTTCATTCGCACATACCCACGTACAAAATCCCGCGCTAGGATACAGTCTTAACGTCACAACCAACACGCATTTTCAATGTCACGCGCATTACAACATACGCACACGTACAAAAAAAAAAAAAAAAACGCATTCACGCTCACACGGGAATACAGTTATTTAAAAAATAACGTCATTTTCAAAAAAAAAAAAAAATTCATTTAGGAAGAAATGCTGTACTGCTTCAGTTCAATTCTTTTGATAAAGAGTATTACCTCGAAAATTCAAGAAATAATAAAAAATACAGGTCAACACAACACCATTGTTACCGTATTATTATTTTTTATTTATTCCAAACTGCATTGTGATAGCCTTCTAAATCAACCTCCTAACAATACATACACAATGCTTCAAGCAAATTATGAAACTCTCTTATAATTTTTTATAATTTGTCATATTATAACACCAGAGTGGTGTTAAGGAGTGGCTGGCGATATCTGATTAGGATACTTAAAAATAACAATTGAGTCTAGAGTCGTACAAGCGACTTAGATTAGAGTACAAGTCAGTGGTGGGGTAAAGTCAAACAGGATGATAAATTAATTACTCTAACACAAAGAAATTCTAATGGCTAAAAGTCGGTTGATGGTTGATATAACACAAATGACTTTTTTTTATACAAATGTTTTCATGTAAATATATATTATCATTCTTGTAAACATCAACAAGATGAGAAATAATTTTGAACAAAGAAAGCCTAATGGCAGAAATAGGTTAATATAAGGCAAAAGCCTGTTTAATACAAATGTTATCATATTATCATTTACATGAAGACTCCAAAAGATAGGAACCAATTTATCCAGGCTAAAAGTGGTTGTTATAAAAACGAATGTCTGTTTTTTATAACTGCTGACATCTCCATGTCTCGAACAAAAACAGTTTAAAGATTAAATCTTTAAAATGTTGATTAGTGAAGAATCACAAATTCGCCCGGGTGGTCTTAGGCCAGTTTCTGGGAATTATCATAGCAATTGACAGGACCATTTATACAATAATAAAAATATTATCAGGTGCCTCACCAATCAGGAAACTGGGGCGGAGACTTGTTACCCACCTCCGAGATATGTAACCCAATGCCATGATTTTGATTGGCCGTCCAATCAAATGCGACCGCGTGGGTGGGGTTTCGTACACCTCCTGATATTTACACTTGGTCCGGCGTTTCGATTGGCTGGCCAATCAGAGCCCTGGATTCAGGGGTTTGGGACCCATAAAAGAGGACCCAAAAGGGTTCCAGGCAGATTGGAGAGCTGGTTCTTGACCAGAGTGGAGAGCTGGTTCTTGACAAGAGTGGAGAGCTGGTCCTTGACCAGATCGGACAGCTGGTTCCCTAGCAGATTGATAGCTCCGTCTCATGGCCCTTGTCACCGTCTTTGCTTTGTCATCTTGTTACTCAAAGTCCTGAATTTGAATCAGAACCCAGCATATATCGCCAATCAGTCCACAAAATACCGACTCAACTTCAACTCGATACCCCTTTGTGGTTGTACATGATTTTTAATCACTGTATGATTAATAAAGGTCTTTTATTGTTAATAACGCGTTCGTGTTAATTGTCGAACAACCTTGGTGAATTTGGTCATTTTCAGGTACAGCCCGGAACAAGCACTTCAACTTTCCTGTGGGTCAAAGAACACCCATCGCGTTAGATTCGACGCCGCGACAGCATAGTATTACATTTGGTCCCGTGACCAGATCATAGTATTACATTTGGCACCCCGACCAGCATAGTATTACATTTGTTGCCGCGACCACCATAGTATTACATTTGGTCCCGTGACCAGATCATAGTATTACATTTGGCACCCCGACCAACATCATATTACATTTGGCGCCGCGACTAGGATATTATTACAATATCTTATAATTTCATAACTTTACTTTTATTGTATGTAACAGCCCAATTTAAATTAATAGTAAAGAATAGGGATACCCATTTTTGTCGGTTGCTAGAGTTTTAAAAACGAATTAAACATAATTAAATCTATTATCTAAGGTCAAACTTTGTCTAAATCGATAAGTTGTAACATAATGACCATCATTAAAAAAAGAAAAATATCATTACATATGCAATTTATTTTTAATACAATTTATACATTAAAAATCGTCCAAAATTTCTAGGAAAAGTTAAGTCGAATTTACTTTGATTTATCGTGTTCAATAATGGTTTAAAAATAGTTTTAAAATACTTATCATTTCTTTGTAGAAATAAGTATGGCGTTACTTTAAATACATATTCATTAAATATTACTGAAATTTTACTCACTCGTTTTAACTTTTAACCAAGTAAAATCCGTTTTTTGCATGTAAAAAATTAAAAATATATTAGTTTCGTTTGAAAAGAAAATGTGTATATTCACTTCCGGTTTATTAATACAGTATAGTAAATAAAATTAATTTTCGACCATTATGTGCATTATATTGAAAATAAATTTAATTGTTTTAAAATATGAAAAGCCTTATTTTAAGTTTAAAGGGGGGGGGGTTTCAAAAATAAGTGACCTGAAAAAAATGAGAAAGTTTTGAAATAAAATACGTAATGCATTATAAAGATCATTCATTAATACATAAACACTGAAAATTTCATTAAAATCCGATAATTCCCTGATTTTTGATAAATTATTTTCTCTAGGGGGCTAAAGTCATTTTGTCAAAAATGCAATTTAGTCTAATTTTGGGTATCCCTAGTAAAGAAAATAAAGTATAACAGCTATTATATAATGTCATAACATTTCATATATGCATAGGAAAGGCATGGACTGACATAGACAGATTAGCAAGCATACTGAAATCTGATCTCTCTGATAAGATAAAGTGAGAATTCTTGCTGTAGCCATATTAGTGCTACTGTATGGCTGCACCTCTAATGAAATGATTAGAAAAAAAGCTAGATGGGGACTAAGGATGCTCCATGCTGTCTTGAAGAAGCACCCAACAAAAAATCAACTGTATGGCCACTTACCTCCTATCACACAAACCATCCAAGTAATATGAATAAGATATGTTGGACACTGCTGGAGAAGTAAAGATGAACTCATAAGTGATGTTCTCTAGTGGACACTTACACATGATTACCCTAGTGTTGGTTGACCAGCAAAAACTTACATACAACAGCTATGGATACTGGATGCCATGAAGAGGACTTGCCTGGAGGGATGGCAAGAGAGAGAGAGAGAGAGAGAGAGAGAGTCATGGGAATATGAGCTGTCAATGCGACATGATGATGATGATGATGATGATGATGATGATGATGATGATGATAACATTGGTTCTGCAAATTGGTGTATCTTAAATTTTATTTATTTTACTTATCATTATTATATTTACTAACAAAGAAAAAAAAAACGCCATCTGGGCGGTATAAAAATTAATTCTTGAAAGATACTGTCCGAGAGGTTGAAAAAAAAACGCCATCTGTGCGGTATAAAAATTAATTCTTGAAAGATACTGTCCGAGAGGTTGAAAAAAAACGCCATCTGTGCGGTATAAAAATTAATTCTTGAAAGATACTGAGAGGTTGAAAAAAATAATTAATTATTTACTTTTAGCATGATATTCACTCCACTGAGATGTTTGTTTTGTTTTACGACTGACGACAAGGTTTAAAAAAAAACCACCTATTTTTACATAATTCTACTAAATCTTATTAAAATTGAACGAATATTTTAACTTTAGTCTAAAAATAAAATATATGCTTAAAAAAACCTTTTTATCTTCATTTTATCGATGTTCAAAATTACGTAAAAGGATCTTTTTTTGCCACAATCTTTTGTAAAATAATAATAATGAAATTTATTGTGTACAGTGCTCAGGTGCACCACAACTCATCAAAGTCTCATGTCAAGTACACAGAATAATGTATTAGTGTCAGGAACATGAACAGTTTACAGTAGTAATATGCATGTATGTGTGCGCGTATGTGCATATGTATGTGGAGAGTGGCATCAGATATAGTGTCGGCGGACTACAGGAAGCATGGAGGCTTTGAAAGATTCAGTGCTTCGGCAAACAGATTTTTGAAATTGAGCATGTACAAACCTAAACTGAATACTGTTAAATACACAAATATCTTCAAATTTAATGTAGAAGAACATTATGTGACTATTTCTTGTTTGCAAATAATTTTCTCATAAAACTCTATATGTTAGATAACTTTAAATATATATATTAAAATAAAACAAACTATATAATAATAATGGTCATGTATTTATTAAAATATAATAATGGTCATGTATTTATTAAAACTTGTTTTAACAAACAATGTTTAATGTTGCATACTTAATTTCTAAGTATATATAATACAGAGTTGTTCTTTATTCTATATATTAATGATTTTGACTATAAATTAAATACTGATTGATAAACTTACACAATTCCTGAGGTTATTGTGATCTAATCAGTGATGTAGTTTTGGTTACTGACAGACACTGAATCTTTATTATATATAGATTTCATTTAATTTTATCAATTTCTTTTATTCTATTCTATTTTATAAATCTTATTTAATTAATGTTATTTTCATTTTAATATCAATATTCATTTTATTAATTTATTTCACTTTATATTTTATTTTATTTATTTTAGTTTTAATCAATAAATAAACTTATTTCATACTATTCAACTTTATGATTCCATAGTTTTATATTCAAATTTGGATCAATTTTATAGTTTTAAATTTAAATTTGAAGCAACCCAACAATCTATTTATTTTTGATATTAATATCTTTCATTTCCCCCACTGTACCTGACAATTGATCATTCACGAAACTCAAATATTACTGGCATATTTGTGTCTTTTGATATCTTAAATTGTATAGACAGATAATCCCTCATATGGAAATCTGGTTACACTGATAAGATAAAGTGAGAATTCTTCCAAGCCAAAGCCATATCAGTGCTACTGTATGGCTGCACCATCTGGACCCTAATGAAGTGCTTAGAGAATAAGTTAGATGGAAGCTACACAAGGTTGTTGTCCACAGGAAAACAGCTGTATGATCACCTGCCTACCTATTACACAAAAAACATCCAAGTGAGATGCTGAACAATGTTGGAGAAGCAAAGATGAAATAAGTGATATTTTCCTATGGACACATAGGCACATAGACACATCTGTGTAGGCCTGACAGTAAAAACCTACATCAATCAGCTCTGTGCACATTCTGGATGCCAAGCAGAAGACCTGCTAGAGGCAATGACTGATGGTGAGAAAGAGCTATATGAATCTGTGCTGACAGAATGAGCTGATGATGATAGTGATATTTTAATAGTTGCTCTACATATTTTGTATGAAGCGTTCAATTAGATTTTACTAACTTGTTGTTACTACCAAATTTTTAACAAGTTAGGATTGTAATCAAACATTTTGAAATTAATCAAATTTTGATACTAAATACCCAACAAAGAGTTAATATGCAGTTAAACAAATAAGCCAAACCAATGTTCAATATTGTAAATTGATAGTTGTTCTAAACGTGGCTTTTTACTCAGATTTCTGTCACTATTTCTGAAAGACATTACACAGTAACTATGCTCACATCTCTAGTTTTTATTGTTTCCTATATTTGGGGGTCTAACTCATGGTGGTTTCAAGGAAAATGTGTTCACATATAAAAAGAAGTTGCTAAATAAAAGAAGCAACAAAATCTTGGGTTTTTACTATGGACCATTTATTCCCTTTGGTGAGGTTAAAGGAAAACGAAAATTCCTAAGGTCTTGTAATTCTGGAATTCTTTTTGTTATGAGCAAGAAGTAATTCTGGATAGTATCTATAAGAATGTAGTAATTGGTTGATTCTAGTTGGCCTGGTGCTAACTTGAGAAGACAGACAAAATCAATATATCAAGTATCAAATATCAAAATGTTCTGTATTTATTTTGATGACACATTTTTTGTAGGGCAGTTCTTGAAAGCATTGCTGAATTAAAATGGGCAGATAACTGAAAACACTTTCTGGTTATTTTATTTTTTTGCATCATGAGAAAAATGTATTTATTTTTTTCTAATTGTTTATTATTTTATTTATCTATTTATCTTATAATCCCACACATCCATTATTTTATTTATCTATTTATCTTATAATCCCTCAAATCAATTATTTTATTTACCTATTTATCTTATAATCCTCAAATCCATTATTTTTTTACCTATTTATCTATAATCCCTCAAATCCATTTTATTACCTATTTATCTTATAATCCCTCAAATCCATTATTTTATTTATCTGTTTATCTTATAATCCCTCAAATCCATTATTTTATTTATCTATTTATCTTATAATCCCACAAATCCATTGTTTTATTTATCTATTTGTCTTATAATCCCACAAATCCATTGTTTTATTTATCTATTTGTCTTATAATCCCACAAATCCATTGTTTTATTTATCTATTTATCTTATAATCCCTCAAATCCATTGTTTTATTTATCTATTTATCTTATAATCCCTCAAATCCATTGTTTTATTATCTATTTGTCTTATAATCCCACAAATCCATTGTTTTATTTATCTATTTGTCTTATAATCCACAAATCCATTGTTTTATTTATCTATTTATCTTATAATCCTCAAATCCATTGTTTTATTTATCTATTTATCTTATAATCCCACACATCCATTATTTTATTTATCTATTTATCTTATGTTTGGGGGTGTGCCGACATAGAGAGGATAGCCCATTGTAAAATGTTTCGATGTTTGTTTCATCGCTAACATTTGTGGGGCTGTAACATGAGACTATAGTCAGGCAGGGATTGCCATTAAACGTGGCGCTCATGATTCTAGGTTGAATTTTTTCTATGCTGTTAAGTGATTTTAGTGCTCGAGGGCTAAGAAGCATTCCTACACCTCCTATAGTGGCATTGACAGAGTTTTTCCATGCAGATGCTGACACAAACGTCCAGCCATTTCCAGATTCATGGTATTTTATTTCTATATCACCATGGTAAAGTCTGTGTTCTTGTACACATATGATGTCTATATTCTTTTCGGCTGCGGACGCCGTGAGTTCAGGGAGTTGACCTATCGTTTTTAGTGTTCTAACGTTAAATGTTGCTAGCTTGAGAGATTTTTTTACATCTAAGTAGGTTTGTATTGGATTTGGGTTCTGTGTCTTTCTTATTAGATAGTGCGGTTAGGGTTATGTCTGCTCTAGGTTGTATGCCTTGCTTGTCTGTGCTGAGAATGATGTGATTTAAATGTGTCGTGTTTTTTGAGCTCCGTAAGGTATTTATCGAACACTGGGCCGGTGCTCGAGCCTCAGCAGATCGCGTACCATTTTTTATAGCAGAGGGTACGTTGCTACATGATTTTTGAACTTTGTGTAATGTCATGAATGGTTTCGGTTGGGTCAAGGTCATCGATATCTATCGGTAGCTGTTTGACTCATCAATAGGCGCCGGTCTTAGAGATGATGGTTATAATGTATTGATCATTGGGGGAGACATGAATGCACAGGTAGGAAGAAACGAAAACAATAGATTCAGCTTACATAACACCCCAAACAGGAACGGTGATCTCTTAGCGGAGTTCTCCCTTGAGAACAGGCTTGTTTGTCTAAACACCAAATTCCAAAAACGGAAGGGCAAACTATGGACATACACGTACCCAAATAGCACAAAAGCGCAACTAGACTACATCCTAATAAACAAAAAATGGATAAATAGCACAATGAACTGCGAAGCATATTCCTCCTTTGAAGGAGTATCCTCCGATCACAGAATAGTCACAGCAAAATTACGATTAAGCCTACGTAGAAACAAAAAACAAACAAGTAAACACATACGATACGACTGGTCGACACTTGCTAACAGCGATATAGGCAATCGCTACGCTGTAGCAGTAAGAAATAAATTCAATATCCTCCAGGAGTCATCTGAAAGCTTCACACCAAACGAAGAATACGAAAACTTTGTTAGTGCACACCTAGAAGCAGCAGCCGAGTGCGTACCAACCAAACAAAGTGCTAAACACACTGTTCCTTGGGAGACTGAAACAGTTAGACAAAGGAGAAACGATGTAAAAAAAGCAGCCCAACGCAATAAAATAAAACCAACTAACACCAATCTACACAACCTTAAGAAAGCCCATATAGAACTAACCAAAGTATACAAAAAAGAAAATAGAATATATCCAAGCACAAATAAGTAATATCAGACAATCAGTGGAAGACAGACAATCGAGATTAGCCTGGCAAACAGTGAACGAAATTAGCGGTAGGAAAGGTACCTCTAGATCAAAGCTAAAGGCAACCAGCCAAAAAGATAGACTTCAGAAATGGAAAGACCACTTCCAGAAACTTCTGGGGAACCCACTAAAATCATAGAAAATAACATCCAAAAAATCATAGATAGACAATTAGATATCAAACTAGGGGATTTTTCAATAGAAGAACTCAACGAAGTCCTAAAAAAACTAAAAGGCAGAAAAGCTGCAGGACTTGACGAAATACCCCCGATGTATGGAAGTCAGGTAAGTTCAATGACATACTTCTTAGGCTATGCAACGCAGTATATAGGCAAAACAGAATAGATAAATGGACGAAAGGATGCATTGTCCCATTCCCCAAAAAAGGAGACCTAGGAATAGCTAAAAACTACAGAGGCATAACCCTTACTGCCATTGCAGCTAAGATATATAATGCCCTTCTTCTTAATCGAATCCGACCCGAGATAGAGAAAGTCCTCAGGAAAACCAAAATGGCTTCCGCAGAAATAGGTCCACAACCTCTCAAATCCTGACTGTACGACGCATCATAAAAGGGGTTCGAGCAAAGAATTTGGAGGCAACATTACTATTCGTAGATTTCTCCAAAGCATTTGATTCTATACATAGACGGAAAATGGAACAAATACTACTGGCATATGGTCTCCCCAAAGAAACTACTGACGCTATAATGATGCTCTACAAAGATACTAAAGCAATGGTACGCTCACCTGATGGCGATACGGATTTTTTTGACATCGTCGCCGGAGTCCTACAAGGTGATACATTGGCACCATATATATTTATAATATGCCTAGACTATGTACTCCGAACATCTTTAGATACCATAAAAGAAAAAGGTTTTACACTAAGAAAAGCAAGAAGCAGGAGATATCCTGCACAAACAGTCACAGATGCAGACTATGCTGATGACCTCGCACTTCTTGCAGATACACCGGCACAGGCTGAGACACTACTGCATAGCCTGGAGGAGGCAGCAAAAAGCATCGGCCTGCATGTGAACTCTGCCAAAACAGAGTTCATGAGCTTTAGAAAGAAAGGAGACATCTCCACGTTAGACGGTAAGCCCCTTAAGCCAGTAGAACAACTCACGTACCTGGGTAGTAATATCTCATCCACAGATAACGATATTAACACACGAATAGGAAAGGCATGGATGGCCACAAACAAATTGTCTGTCATATGGAAGTCTGATCTCACTGACAAGCTAAAGCGACATCTCTTCCAGGCTGTAGTCATATCAGTACTACTGTATGGCTGCACTACCTGGACCTTAACGAGGCGCCTCGAAAATAAGCTAGATGGGAGCTGCACAAGAATGCTGCGAGCAGTTCTGAACAAGTCGTGGAAACAGCATCCCACAAGGGAGCAGCTGTATGGTCACCTGCCCCCTATCTCACAGACTATCCGAGTGAGACGGACTAGGCATGCAGGGCACTGCTGGAGAAGCAAGGATGAACTCATAAGTGATGTTCTCCTGTGGAAGCCAACACATGGACATGCCAGTGTGGGCCACCCAGCAAGGACTTATATCGGCCAGCTATGTAAAGATGCTGGCTGCAGCGAAGAGGAGCTCCCTGTGGCGATGAATGATAGGGAAGGTTGGCGAGAGATCGTCTTGGATATCCGTGCTGCCTGCGCGACATGATGATGATGATTTATCTTATAATCCCTCAAATCCATTATTTTATTTACCTATTTATCTTATAATCCCTCAAATCCATTATTTTATTTATCTGTTTATCTTATAATCCCACAAATCCATTGTTTTATTTATCTATTTATCTTATAATCCCACAAATCCATTGTTTTATTTATCTATTTGTCTTATAATCCCACAAATCCATTGTTTTATTTATCTATTTATCTTATAATCCCACAAATCCATTTTTTTTATTTATCGTTATCTGTTTTATTTATCTATTTATCTTATAATCCCTCAATCCATTATTTTATTTATCTATTTATCTATAATCCCTCAAATCCATTGTTTTATTTATCTATTTGTCTTATAATCCCACAAATCCATTGTTTTATTTATCTATTTGTCTTATAATCCCACAAATCCATTGTTTTATTTATCTATTTATCTTATAATCCCTCAAATCCATTGTTTTATTTATCTATTTATCTTATAATCCACACATCCATTATTTTATTTATCTATTTATCTTATAATCCCTCAAATCCATTATTTTATTTACCTATTTATCTTATAATCCCTCAAATCCATTATTTTATTTATCTGTTTATCTTATAATCCCACAAATCCATTGTTTTATTTATCTATTTATCTTATAATCCCACAAATCCATTGTTTTTATTTATCTATTTGTCTTATAATCCCACAAATCCATTGTTTTATTTATCTATTTATCTTATAATCCCTCAAATCCATTGTTTTATTTATCTATTTATCTTATAATCCCACACATCCATTATTTTATTTATCTATTTATCTTATAATCCCTCAAATCCATTATTTTATTTATCTGTTTATCTTATATCCCACAAATCCATTGTTTATTTATCTATTTATCTTATAATCCCTCAAATCCATTGTTTTTATCTATTTGTCTTATAATCCCAAAATCCATTGTTTTATTTATCTATTTGTCTTATAATCCCACAAATCCATTGTTTTATTTATCTATTTATCTTATAATCCCTCAAATCCATTGTTTTATTTATCTATTTATCTATAATCCTCCATTATTTTATTTATCTATTTATCTTATAATCCCTCAAATCCATTATTTTATTTACCTATTTATCTTATAATCCCTCAATCATTTATTTATATTTATAATCCAATCCATTATTTTATTTATATTTATCTATAATCCTCAAATCCATTATTTTATTTACCTATTTATCTTATAATCCTCAAATCCATTATTTTATTTACTATTTATCTTATAATCCTCAAATCCATTATTTTATTTATCTGTTTATCTTATAATCCCACAAATCCATTGTTTTTTATCTTTTATCTTATAATCCCACAAATCCATTGTTTTATTTATCTATTTGTCTATAATCCCACACATCCATTGTTTTATTTATCTATTTGTCTTATAATCCCACAAATCCATTGTTTTATTTATCTATTTATCTTATAATCCCTCAAATCCATTGTTTTATTTATCTATTTGTCTTATAATCCCACAAATCCATTGTTTTATTTATCTATTTATCTTATAATCCCACACATCCATTATTTTATTTATCTATTTATCTTATAATCCCTCAAATCCATTATTTTATTTACCTATTTATCTTATAATCCCTCAAATCCATTATTTTATTTATCTATTTATCTTATAATCCCATACATCCATAGTTTGGTCTTCATAAATGTTCAGCAAGTCTTGATGAATGTCAATAAGTGTAAAATTATGACAAATCTCTGCTTTCATGTTATTCATTTTTTTCTGTTATGAGGTAAAAAGAAAATCATTGTTAGAAAGGTTGGACTTCATTGCCATACCACCAAAATTCATCTCAGATGTTGTGGGGCAACATAATAAAATAGAATTACTTTTTGAGTAATCGTCTTACAAGTACAGCATGCAGGCTTGTAATGGTCTCTAATCCACATATGCCACCAAATCTAAAAATAATGAAAAGACTCATGTTTATCACTAAATTTAAAAGTAGGAAAAGAATCATTTGTGTCATGGTTTCGAGAAATAACTTTTCCCCCTTTTACTGCCAAAAATCTAGTGAGTATAAATTGACCAAAATCCCCAGCACTGTAGTAGCAGCTGAAAAGTTCTCAGAAAGAAAACAAAACAAAGTAATCAACCCCAAAAGTTTTTGACAGTAAATAAGTTTTTATCTCTAAAGGAATTTCAAGGATTAACAAGAAAGTAAGCATTAAAAAAAAAAGAATACTAAAACGTTTATGTACAAAAAGAATACTAAAACGTTTATGTACAAAAAGAATACTAAAACGTTTATGTACAAAAAGGAATATTAAAAGGTTTATGTACAAAAAGAATACTAAAACGTTTATGTACAAAAAGAATAATAAAACGTTTATGTACAAAAAGAATACTAAAACGTTTATGTACAAAAAGAATACTAAAACGTTTTGTACAAAAGAATACTTATGTACAAAAAGGAATACTAAAACGTTTATGTACAAAAAGAATACTAAAACGTTTATGTACAAAAAGAATACTAAAACGTTTATGTACAAAAAGAATACTAAAACGTTTATATACAAAAAGGAATACTAAAACGTTTATGTACAAAAAGAATACTAAAACGTTTATGTACAAAAAGGAATACTAAAACGTTTATGCACAAAAAGAATACTAAAACGTTCATGTACAAAAAGAATACTAAAACGTTTATATACAAAAAGGAATACTAAAAGGTACAAAAAGAATACTAAAACCTTTATGTACAAAAAGAATACTAAAACGTTTATGTACAAAAAGAATACTAAAACCTTTATGTACAAAAAGGAATACTAAAACCTTTATGTACAAAAAGAATACTAAAACGTTTATGTACAAAAGAATACTAAAACCTTTATGTACAAAAAAAAAGAATACTAAAACGTTTATGTACAAAAAGAATACTAAAACGTTTATGTACAAAAAGGAATACTAAAACGTTTATGCACAAAAAGAATACTAAAACAAAAGGAATACTAAAACGTTTATGTACAAAAAAGGAATACTAAAACGTTTATGTACAAAAAGAATACTAAAACGTTTATGTACAAAAAGGAATACTAAAACGTTTATGTACAAAAAGAATACTAAAACGATTATGTACAAAAAGGAATACTAAAACGCTTATGTCCACTGTAGACATACAAAGATTAATACTCATAAGTTTTTGCTCATTACTAAAACTGATACATAAAAAGACAAATGTCAGTTTCAATTCAAATTCCTGTTATTTGTTTTACTGCTTGCTTGTTTTATTTATAATTAATTTGAATGTTAACCGTTTCATCATATCACAAGGAAAACTCTTCTGCTATAATATTGAGCTACATTTCGTTATGAATTTGGTATGGATAATTAGCTACATCATTCATGCTACTTTCATAACATGGTTAACGTGCTGGACTATGACATCATAGTGAGTTCAAACTCCAGTAGCACTATTACGTACACTTTTGAACTAATACCTTTGGGAAAGGTATGAACTCTCTTATCCCTCAGCAACGAGTTGGATAGTACCACTACTGTTTTTCTTCAAGGATAACTTTGGCATTAAGGTTGATATGCCATTAAACAAAAACAAAAAAACACCAAAAAAATACAGGCTCTATTTCATCTTTGGCAAAAATTCAATGGTAGTGAATATGTGTTTTGTAGCTGAAACTTTCTCTATTCAACGGTGTGTGATTGTGCTTTGTGTATCTGTTGTAGTTTGAATCGAAATAATTCAGTGGTTTTATTTTGATGTATCTTTTATTAAAATTGTATAAATCTAGTGGGACCTGTGGATATATGACAGTATGATAATTTAACTATTACAACTTTTGATATGTATACTAAAGAGCTATTGTAAAAATTTCAATATGTAAAAACTATAATAATCTTGATTTAACTTTCTCTCTCCCTCTCTCTCAATCTTTCTTTTTTCTTCTTTTCATTCCATTCCATTGATACAGATTAACCTTATTGCTTTTGGGGTATCGCCCCTCTCTTTATATTTCCCCTACTTTCTTTATTTCTTTCTTTCTAATTAAATTTTTCTGATGTTTAGCATGCCCTTTTTCTTCCCTTTCTTTCTTCACTATTTTATATTTCTTAATACTTTTGTATTAAAGGTTTCATGCACATATCAATAAAACAAAAATGATAAGGCATTCAACATGTTTTACACATCAGAGATTTTATTTGAGAATGGAAGACCACTGCTGCTATCAGCTAGTTAGTAAGGTGGTAGGAGGCTGGAGGCAGCTGGGAGTAATAGTGTGAATCAAGCAGTTTAATGGAGTAGGGCGATGATTAGGCTATGGGCCAGACTTGATTTTCGATTAGTTTTGTGGGCATAAATTTATATGAAAAAAATTTACTTGTTTTTAGAGTATAGATGTAGTAGAGTCTAAATCTCAATTTATCTCCAAGTAAAAGTTGCCCATTATTTTATGATCTGTGTTTTATATGCATTTTTTTAATGTAAAAATCAAGTAAGGAAATTAATAACTTAGTAAATAATTGATCGTAGTTATCTCCCTTTTGGATCAGTAAATAACAATGAAAAGGTTGATTCTTTTATTGAAATAACATTTAAAAAAATTTGCGACGATGCAAATAAATGGATCCACTTTATTTGTCAACAAGGTAATGTTGCTCGTATGAAAAAGATACAGAATTGATGGAAGGTGCACCAGGGAATCCTTGTAACAATGTGAACTCATTGTAAATGAACTTGCTGCAAAGCTGAAGCATGATGAAGATCTTCTTTGTCAGTTACAAGATGAAAATCTTCTGGTTGCAGAGCTAAGATATCACAATACATGTAAATCAAATTACAATAATTTCTCGGAGATACTCCCTCTCCCCAAAAAAACCCCACAGTAGACAGGAATAATGAACCAAAACACAGTATTGCATATAATATTTGCAAGGAAGATATTATAATAAAAAAAAGGTTATTAAAGGAAATCAGGTATTACGCATGTGAAAACTGTCTGATCTGAATAGAATCATCATCATTGTCAGTAGAAGGAATTTCTATAGTGGCCAAGACCCAACATCCGAAGCAGCAGATTTCATGTGACTTTTCAAGGCTGACTTTCTTAAAACCAATCAGGGTAAGGTAGTGCTATGTGAAATAAAAGTGTTCCTGACCTAATGGCAACTAGTGAAACAGATGATTCAGCAAATGACACAGATGATGATGATGATGATGATGGGACACAAGAACATGAAGCTACAGATAAATATAATAAAACCAAAAATATTAATCTAAAACCTTTAAGATTAGTTTTACTTCTGATCATTGATTAATTTGGATTTAATACGAAATGTTTTTTGTGAGGTGATATCTGAATAGATCTTTCTACAAAATGTTATTTTATGCCATGTATGCTAAATTAAGTTTATCATTTCATGCAAATAAATAGTGATAACATGGTAGGTGATCCAATTAACAGAGTGTGATTGATGTTTGGGAGAGAAAATAGGCTGATTACAAGATTTTATACATTCATATTGACCTGATTCCCTGACATTATGCCATTGCTGCTATTGTTAAAAAATATTTAAATTCATATACAGATATTAAAACAGAAAAATATTTAAGAGTAATAAAACATTTTTATTTCTCACTCTCCATACTGTGTCCATGTATTCAGGAGATAGAAAGCTCTGAATAGTTTAAAGTTTTATTAACTGATATTTTGTTTACAATCGGTTTCAGATGAAATCAGCAAATACAACTTGTATTATGCCAACATGTACTTAAGAAATCAGATGTCTGTGGAATCACCAAAATCGTGGCCTCCTGAGAACAAAGATATAACTACAGAGTGTGCTATGAAGATAATTCTTGTAAAACTGTTCAATACATTGGCATTAATGTGTGGTCTTTCTGATGAAGTTGAAATGAAGAACAACTTTATTACTGTTTCTGGCATAACACAAGACATTGTGAACCTTTCTCACAGAGGAGGTTTGTTTTTACCAAAGCATCATGCACTGAGAATGGCTGTTCGGCACTGGACTGGTCAGTCAAAACTTATAGGTATTTTAAATGGGCTGGGACACTCTATAAGCCACAGCAGAACTCTAGAACTGGACACGGCTTTAGCTATCAAAAAGTAACATTCCAGAGGGTTTTAAAAAGAAAACCTTCATGCATTTAGCCTAGGACAATAATGACTTTGGATAAGAAACTCTCAGTGGTAAGGGAACAACCCATAATGCAAATGCGATCATAGTGTAGTGGCTAACTCCTGATCATTTTTCACATTAAAGAGTTCACAATAGAAAAAGACCACACTCAAATGATTTGGAGTAAGACGTGCAGTGTGATGCTGAATGAAGCGCCCATACCAGTATCAAATCTTGATGGCAAAGCTAAATTTTCAATCAATCTAAATACAAGAGGAATCCTAAAAGTAAAGTCTCCAAAAAGCTAGAGATGCAGTGAAACTGTTTATGCGATTATTGGCAAACACTTTTGTGTTTGTTGTGCATGCACCTGTTCCTGTCATCGCATGTACCTTGCTCTTATCAAAAACGTCCACAAGTGGCGTAGGGAGTTTGCAACAATGATGAGGTTCAACACTTCCTCAATGACGTGGCACTGAGCCTGTATAACATGGTCATACAAAAACTGCCACAGTAACTACAAAAATATATAAACCAAAATAGTGATTATGTAGAAAAATAAATACGCGCTGAAATGTTAAAATGATGCAAACATCATTGGCAATAAACAATAAATGTTTCTGTGATTTCTAAATATACCTTTAAGATTACCCTTGTAAATATGATATGAAATTTGATAAACGATATGTTTTGATAAAAAAATAACCGGCAAAAACATAGTAAAAATGTATTGTTCTTGCCCATCTCCTCTCCTAGTATCAATCAGGAAACAGTACTTTGTTACATGATACGAGTAACAGTGAAGAATTCACTTAATCTAGGAAGAAAGAAAAATGATTCACTTAACTGATTAAGGGTAAATAACTCAGGATAACGTTTTTATGAATTATTTCCCTTGAAAGTATTGTATTTCCCCCAACATTATGAACAATAAAATAAAATTGGTTTTTGTGTCGTCTCAAAAATAAAAATGACTAAATAAGCTTACTACGAATATTTAAAAAAAGAAAAAAAAAGAAAGAGATTTTTGTATTCGAAAAGTACTTACTGACGAGAAGCCAGAAGGGAGGTAGAAGAGATTTCTTATATAGAGATGCAAATGCGTTGAGTGTGAATGGTTGGGGATAAAAGCAACCATTTACCTGAAGAGGCGAGAAACTGGTCATTTAGTGAACAGGCGTCAGTGAGAGAAGAAGGAAACAGAGAAGAAAAGGGATAGGAGGGGGAGAAAGGAAAGCAGAAGGAGGTGAAATGAAAACATGAGAAAGAGAAAGGAAAAGTGGAGGAGGAAAAAGAGGGAAAATACGACACGAAGGGGCAAATAAGAGAGAAAAGAAGAAAAAGATATTGTCTTCTGAGAAGCTTTCACGAAGTTCAACCTCATTTTAAATGATAGAAAATAAATGTTTTTCAGAACATTTGCTGCTTGATATTCAATTTAAACTTTCGACAACTACACGAGTCAAAATGCTTATTCTGTTTTACTGGTTATTTTTAGATGCATTTTAGCATTTATTATTTCACTCCTTGCGAATTTTTCACATCAGCGTTAGCTGACGGTATTTCATTGGAGTATGAGTGACAAGAAGTCTCCTTAGGTCTCCAGGACTCTTCTGAGTATTCTAGCCGATTGCAGTCGTCTGGATGGTCTCAATTCTTCCTCTGATTTCTAGATCCTCCAGTCTTTTTCCCCAAGTTTATTGGTACCGTTCCAAGTGCACCAACTACAATTGGTATCACTTTCACTCTCATATTCCACAGCTTTTTCAATTCTCTGGCAAGGTCCAGGTATTTATCCATCTTTTCATTTTCCTTCAGCTTCACTCTGTGATCTGCTGGGACCGCAAAATCCACCAGTTGACACGTTCTTTTTTTTTTTGTTGGTTAATCAACACTAGGTCTGGTCTCCTTGCTGGGATAGGGTGATCCGTCTTTATTATTATTATTATTTTACTCCATTTGAGTTTTTCACACCTGCAGAAGCCGGTGGTTCACTGGAGGCTGAGTGAAAGCAAGTCTCCTCAACCCTCATGTTCTACAGTTTTCTTAGTTCTCTGGCAAGGTCCAAGTATTTATCGATCTTTTCGTTTTCTTTCATTTTCACTCTATGATCGGCCGGGACGGCAAAGTCCACGAGATGACAAGTCTTCATCTTCTTGTCAATCAAAACAAGATCTGGTCTCCTGGCTGGGATTAGGTGATCCGTCTGTACCTCAAAGTCCCAGAGAAGTTTGTGCGTCTCATTCTCGAGGACAGATTCAGGTTTGTGCATATACCATTTGGTTGAATGGTGAAAATTGAATTTCTTGCACAGTTCCCAGTGAATCACCTTTCCCACCCAGTCGTGTCTAGTCTTGTACTCTCTTTGTGCGAGTTTACTGCATTCGCTTATTATGTGATTGACAGTTTCGTCTCTTTCCCCACACATTCTACATTTGCTTTTCTGTTGTGTCTTATCTATTTTTGCTTTTATGTAGTTTGTCCTTATGGCATTATCTTGTGCTGCAATTATCAGGGATTCAGTTTCTCTTTTGAGGTTTCTCCTTCTTAGCCATGTCTATGTTTTCTGGTGTGCGCTTGAAGTGTCCATATCGCTGTTTTTCTTCCTATTTTTACTTCCTTGTTTTTGTTCTATTTTATTTTATTTTAAAATGTACAGGCAGTTACAAATTTACCAAACCAGAGGAAAAAATAAACCAACATGGATGACATAAATTTTTTTTCAAAAAATGAAAAAGAGCTAGAAACATTAGTACAAACAATCAGAATATATAGTCAGGACATAGGGATGGAATTCGGCATAGACAAGTGTGCAATGATAGTTATAAAAAGAGGGAAAAAAGAAATAACGGAAAGGAATAGAATTACCGAACAAAGAAGAAATAAGGACACTGGAAGAAAAGGAAAAATTATAAATACTTGGGGGTACTGGAAGCTGACACCATCAAACAAGGTGAGATGAAAGAAAGTGTAAGGAAAGAGTACTTTAGAAGAACGAGAAAGCTCCTAGAAACAAAACTCAATAGCAGAAATCTCATCAAGGGTATAAACACTTGGGCTGTCCCCCTAGTAAGATAGGAGCTCCGACAGATGGACCAAAGGACAAGGAAGCTTATGACTATGCACAAGGCCTTACACCCGAGAGACGACACAGATAGACTATACGTATCAAGAAAAGAAGGAGGAAGAGGTCTCGCCAGCATAGAAGACTGTGTAGATTCAACAATTCAAGCACTCGAGGAATATACAAAAAAGAGCAAAGAGAGACTAATAGCTGCAGCCAGAAAAACAATGGCAATATATGGACGAGAACAAATAGAACAAAAATTATTATTATTATTATTATTATTATTATTATTATTATTATTATTATTATTATTATTATTATTATTTTTACTCCTTTTGAGTTTTCACATCAGTGTTAGCTGATGGTCTTTCACTGGATTCTGAGTGACAGCAAGTCTCCTCAGGCCTCCAGGACTCTTCTGAGTATTCTGGCAGATTGCAGCAGTGCAGTGTTCTGAATGGTTTCAATCCTTCCTCTGATATCCAAACTTTCCAAGCCCCTTTCCAATCCTTTTGGGATTGTTCCAAGTGCACCAACCACAATTGGTATAACTTTCACTCTCATATTCCATAACTTTTTCAGTTCTCTGGCAAGGTCCAGATATTTGTCTACTTTTTCATTTTCCTTTAACTTCACCCTGTGATCTGCTGGCACTGCAAAATCCACCAGTTGACAAGTTCTTTCTTTTTTGTTAATCAACACTAGGTCTGGTCTTCTTGCTGGGATAAGGTGATCCGTTTTAATTTCAAAGTCCCAGAGAATTTTGTGTGTTTCGTTCTCAAGAACAGATTCTAGTTTATGCATATACCATTTTGTTGTGTGGTCAAAATTTAATTTCTTGCATAAATCCCAGTGGATCACCTTCCCAACCCAGTCGTGTCTAGTTTTGTATTCTCGTTGTGCTAGTTTGCTACATTCGCATTTATTATTTTATTATTATTATTATTATTATTATTATTATTATTATTATTATTATTATTATTTCATGCTTTGATTTTGGTTGCTTTTTATCGCAACTCATTTGAGTTGTAGGGATTACAGTACTTGGCCAAAATCATTATAAAAGGAGAAGCGGCAAAGTCAAAACCAAGGAGATGCGTTAGCACCATATATGTTTATGATGTTCCTAGACTACGTACTTCGAACATCATTAGATCCCGTTAAAAAAACAATTCATGTAATAACATTAACAGGTAGACTTATTATCAGGGCAAAACTTAATTGAAGAAATACAAAACAGAATAGATACAAGGAATAGGTAATACATACTGTATAAGAAGGAATGTCCTATGGGCAAGTGGCCGTGTCAGTGCTACTGTACAGCTGCACCACTGGGACTCTAACGAAGCTACACAAAGAAGCTGCATGCTGTCTTGAACAAATTTTGTAAACGGCACCACACAAGAAAGCAGCTGTACGGCCACTTGACCTCTATCAAACAAACTATCCAAGTAAGAGAAACAAGACATGCTGGATACTACTGGAGAAGCAAGTGATGTTCTCTCATGGACACCTACACACGGACACGCAACCAGCAAAAACCTACATCAGCCAGATTTGTACGGATTCTCGATGCTGTGCGGGGGACCTCCTAGAGGTGATGACCGATAGGGATGGGTGGTGAGGGAGAGTCATGGAATCCATGCTGTTAGCCTAACCTGATGATGATGGTATGTGTAAATGTGTTTATTTTGTCTTTACTTCCATTTTGTTTATCAGATTATCGGATTTTAATGAAATTTTCAGTGTTTATGTATCAATGAATGATCTTTATAATGCATTATTTATTTTATTTCAAAACTTTGTAATTTTTTTCAGGTCACTTAATTTTGACCCCCCCCCCCTTATGCTGGGGGCGTTAAATTGTTTCGAGTTGGTCCTTGACTGATACTAATTAAAGTATCAATAAAGAGATAAAAGACCGAAGTTATGAATTGAAACAAATTTTTTTTTTACGGTTGCTGTTCTATGAGAAAATAAGTACCGATTATCGAAAAATAAAATGTAAAAAAAAAATTGAAAAATAATTTTTTTAGGAGATTTCTTTTTTACTCATTTCCATAATTATTTAATTGGCTATTATCTTATTAAAAAAAATTATACATCAATATTTTTTCTGCTTAAAAAGGAGGCGGGCTAAATTTTTAATAAGAGTTTTTCTTCAAAACTTATTACTTTAGGAATATAAAATAAGGTTTGCATTAAATAGATATATATTTCTAGAAACTAAAAATATAACATTTTAAACCTAATATCAAGATTCACATATTTTAAAACAATTAAATTGATTTTCAATATAAATTCACATAATGTTCGAAGATTAATTGTATAGAAGACAATTAAGACCAAATACGTAAAATGTGAATTACCTCCCTTAGAAGAGTTAATCTTTCTGTCTGTAAGATTACCGAAAGAATTCAATATCTAATAAAGGTAAGTTCATTTCATTATTACCATTTTTAATTCAATTATTCATTTTTAATTAAAAATATTCAAATTCAAATTGATGTTTTCTCATTTTTTTATCTTTAAATTAACATTCTTTTTTTTTTACTAAAATAAAAAAAATTGCACTTCCAAAGTTGTTCTGATTTTCGGTATTTATTTTCTCGTAGAATATTCCCCTAATTTTTTTTTCTATTCACAACTTCGGTCTTTTATCTTTATATAAATAAAAAGTTTTTATTTATACTGTAATTAGATATCGAACACTGACCAACTCGCAGAGATTTTACGTCCACAAAGTAAGTGTTGGGGTGGGGGGTCAAAATTAAGTGACCTAAAACAAAATGAGAAAGTTTTGAAATAAAATAAATAATGCATTATAAAGTTCATTCATTGATTAATCAACACTGAAAATTTCATAAAAATCCGATAATTCCCTGATTTTTGGTAAATTATTTTCCTGTAGGGGTGGGTGGTGCTAAATTAATTTTGTCAAAAAACGGATTTTACGTCAATCAAACAAGACAAAAAAAGTTTAAAATATTATGGCAATTATGGAATACTATACACGAAACGGAAATTGAATATGCAAATTTTATTTTCAATGAAACTAATATATATTTTATTTTTTTTACATACAAAAAACGGATTTTACTTGGTTAAAAGTTAAAACGAGTGTGTAAAATTTCAGTAACATTTAATAAATATGTATTTAAAGTAACGCTTTACTTATTTCTAAAAAGAAATGTTTATAAGTATTTTAAAAATATTTTAAAACCATTATTGAACACGATAAATCAAAATAAATTCAACGTAACTTTTTTGTCAAAATTCGGACGATTTTTAATGTATAAAATGTATTAAAAATAAATTGCATATTGTAATAATATTTTTCTTTTTTAATGATGGTCAGTATGTTACTACTTATCGATTTAGACAAAGTTTGACCTTAAATAATAGATTTAATTATTTTTAATTCGCTTTTAAAACTCCTAGCAGCCGAATTTTCTTGCTAATGGTTACTGTAAATCTATGAATACATTGACCGTAGACAGAGTAGAATTCCTACGAAAAGAACAAAATGAAAATGAGAGCTTCGAAGACTACTTGTTAAAATTTGAAATCGAGTTCTAAAGACTATGAATGGAATAACGTCACTGAACACGACATGATCAAATTACAGATAATAAAAGGAATACACGATAGAAAAACGCGAGAAATTCTTCTGAGAAAACCAAACTTAACCCTAACACAGTGTATTGACCAATGCAGAGCTGCAGAACAAAGTAAGATACAGTCGGAAAGAATTGAAAAATATGACAAATTAAATGTTGACAACGACATACGATAAACATATCAATGCAGCAGGAAGGGACAAAAAATTCAAATTACAGGGAACAAGGAGTAAATGAATGTTTTCATGTTGAAGGGGAGACAATTCATAAGGTTCACGCGAATCTAAAAATAAACGGGAAACCTATTAAATTTATGCTAGATTCCCGAGCAACTGTAAATGTAATTCCAGCAACATTCATTAAAGACAACAAAATGGAGCATTTACTAGAAAAAAGAAAGAAACTTGACATTTCAGTATATGGTGGAAAAAAGTTTAGAACTGAAGGAACTATGAGGGTAGAATTTACCAACCCTGTCAACGGAAGAAAAGTAACAGCCTCAGCCATGGTTGTGAATGAAAAGGTACAGCCGATTTTAAGCTGCAGTCTCTGCCAAAATTAAATTTAATACGGTTCAACCTGGATCAGTTTGACTCTACGGTCTCAGCTGCAGAATGCAACTACCTCAAAGAACAAGCCCTGGAAAACATCAGAAAATCTAGATATTGAGGATTATAGAAAAAGAGTACTAATTATCAAGACAGGATAAAGATAAAGTCAACAGGTAATGACCACAACTCAAGGCTTTATAAAAAACGATGCATTTATCAAATAACATGAACATGTAACATACAATATACAATATGTAACTTGTGAGATACAAATGTGTTACAATTGAAGGCGTAAGGTGTAAGAGGGTATGGTTTGGTTGCATATGGTTTGAAAGTTAGGAGTGTGTCAGGCCTATTTTTATCATTTATTGAGAGTTTTCTCTCATTCTGATATATTATTTTCTATAAGTTCTCCATCAAAGGGATTTAACTAGAATTCACGGATGTTTTTGAAGAGAAAGTTGGTGAATTCGAAGGCGAAATAACACTCCAAACAGAGCCAGATGCAGTCCCTATACAACAACCCATAAGAGGTGTATCATTTGCACTGGAAAAAACAATTTAAACAGGAACTAAAAAAATGATGAGGGATGATATAATTGAGAAACTGGAAGGACCCAGCTCATGGCTTAACAGTTATGTGATTGAAAGAAAACACAGTGGGAAGCTCCGGATATGTTTAGACCCCAAAGCATTAAACTAGGTACTGATTAACAACTACCACTGCAAGGTACTAAGCTTGGAATCCATCACACACAGGTTTGCAAATAAAAAAGCAATAAAATTTAGCAAATTGGATGTAAGAAGCGGATTCTGGCATTCCAAGCTGAATGACAAAGCAAGAGACCTGACCGCCTTTGGAACGCCCCAGGGTAACTACCGATACAAAAGATTTCCCATGGGTATCACAACAGCCAGCAAGGCATTCCTAGCCATACTATAGTTTACCAATACGCTATCAAAATCCATAGGAATGTCTCCATCACAGAGATTCTTTGGAAGACAACTGAAAAGCATATTACCTACGATGAAAAATCCCCATTCAACGCGGAAGAAACAAAAACCAAAATACGAAAGGCAAAACAACACTAAAAGAAACAATATGATAAGAACGCCCATGACCTGACAGAATTAAGAAAGGGTGACCAAGTGACTGTACAGTGTACAGCAATGGCCAATATTGAAAAAGAGCGATCATAATAGAAAAATTTGAATTCCGGCGATACATGATTGAACTGGAAAATGGGAAAAGACTAGTGAGAAACAGAAGACACTTAAGACTCACAAATAGTCCAAAGCACAGAAATATGACAGGAACAAACTGCAAATATGATATCACCAGCAACGACAGTGAAAAGAACACCAAACAACAGCAACTAGACATGGCTGAAAGACAACCACGTCTGAAAAGAGCCACTGCAGGCAAGACACCCAACCGCTATGGTGAATGGTAACTCACATAAAAATAAACATTTTAAACTTTTGTATGTATGGGGGATGTTGGTCGACTTATGTACATAGGCGGTCCCAATGTCTGTAATGCCTTAAGAGGCTTTTGACTGCGGGGCACTCCTTGACATGAGGTAAACATTAAAACACGTACATTTATACATTTAAAACATTTATACACCACGCAACTCGGAGTTATTTCTGCTTAACAGTTAGTAATAATTTTTTAAATATATAAAAATCTCGGAAAATTGCCCGTTTTTAAACTTACATTTTTAGATAGATTAGATAGAGCTTTATCTCTAGGGAAATATTGACTTGCAAACAGAGGCTAAAATTCTTTTTTGACAAAATGACTTTAGCCCCCCTACAGAAAATAATTTACCAAAAATCAGGGAATTATCGGATTTTAACGAAATTTTCAGTGTTTATGTATCAATGAATGATCTTTATAATGCATTATTTATTTTATTTTAAAACTTTCTCATTTTTTTCAGTTCACTTAATTTTGACCCCCCTTATGTTGGGGGCGTAACATTGCTTCAAGTTGGAACTAACTTGATACTAATTACAGTATAAATAAAAAGATAAAAGACCGAAGTTATGAATAGAAACAAAAAAAAATTTTTTACGGTGGAGCTCCTATGAGAAAATAAGTACCGAAAATCGAAAAATAAAATGTAAAAAAAAATATAAAATAATTTTTTTAGGACATTTCTATTTTACTCATTTCCATAATTATTTAATTGACTATTATCTTATTAAAAAAAGAATTATATATCGATATTTTTTCTGCGAAAATAGAATTTTTCTTCAAAACTTATTAACTCGTGAGTATAAAGTAAGGTTTGCATTAAATAGATATTTATTTCTAGAAACTAAAAATATAACATTTTAAACTTAATATCAAGGCCACATATTTTAAAACAATTGAATTGATTTTCAATAAAAAAACCCATAATATTTGACCAATAATTCTATGGAAGGCCAAATGTTTTATGTTTTAAAAACATAAAATATCTTCCTCTCTATTCAGGAGAGTTATTGTTTGTGTCAGTAATTTAACCGAAAGATTCAATATCTAATAAATTAAAGTAAGTTCATTTCATTATTACTATTTTTAATTCAATTATTCCTTTTTAATTAAAAATATTCTAATTGATGTTTTCTCACTTTTTATCTTTAAATTAACATTTTTTTTTAAACTAAAATAAAAAAAATGCAATTCTAAATTCTTGTCATGTCTGGCCGGACAGGACTATCTGGAACCACATCTAAAATTTTTGTTTTTTTCCTTCAATGGATTATTATCGATTGCACACCAATCTATCAGATTGTAAAAAAAAAAAAATTCTAAAAAGTTCTTTATTTTTAGGAGACGGTGCTAAATTCATTTTGTTAAAAACCGGGTTTTACGTCAATCAAACAACACAAAAAAAATATTATGGCAATTATGGAATACCATACACGAAACGTAAATAATACGCAAATTTTATTTTCAATGAAACTAAATATATTTTTGATTTTTTACATACAAAAAACGGATTTTCCTTGGTTAAAAGTTAAAACGAGTGTGAAAAATTTCAGTAACATTTAATGAATATGTATTTAAAGTAACGCTTTACTTATTTCTAAAAAGAAATGTTTATAAGTATTTTAAAAATATTTTAAAGCCATTATTGAACACGATAAATCAAAATAAATTCAACGTAACTTTTTGTTGAAATTCGGACGATTTTTAATGTATAAAATGTATTAAAAATAAATTGCATATTGTAATAATATTTTTCTTTTTTAATGATGGTCATTATGTTACTACTTATCGATTTAAACAAAGTTTACCTTAAATAATAGATTTAATTATTTTTAATTCGCTTTTAAAACTCCTAGCAGACGACAAAAAGGCCAGTGGCTAAATATAGAGCTTTATCTCTATGAAAATATTGACATAAATATATAGATGTTTCCAGACGTTTCAAATTCACTATTAAATCATTAGGTGAATGAAAATAGGCCAATTGAATAAGAGAAAATGTTTTTTTTCATCAATTCAAAGAAAAAAATTGTTTATAAAACTACGAGGAAAAAAATAATAAAGAAACAAAAAACATACTACAAAAATTATTTTTTGATTTTTAGCAAAAAAACTTTTCAATTTTCAAATCACTTTTTTCGAGTATTGAATTTTTATTTATTTTTATTTTTTAATTTTTAAAAATGTTCTTGAGGATTTGATCTTTCCAGAAATGGACCAGAAATTGTTTTTCTTCAAACCAGAAATTGTTTTTCTTCACCCCCCCCATTCTGATTTGACCCCCTTCCACCCCCTTGTTTTTCAATTTTTTTTTTTTAGAATAAAATAAGCTATTCATAATAGAATTAAGTCATCAATGAATAAAGTAGTGAAAATTTCCTTAAAATTGGACAGTTCCCTAATTTTTGGTAATTGTTATAAAATTAAAAAATCAAAACAAAAATTATTACCCCCCTTGATTACTATTGCCTAACCCTAGTATCTTTTCTAGCACCAACCATTCCAAATAAAGCAAAAATAAATAAATAAAAACAAATTTTTATTATACAGATAATTAGAAATCTAGTTGATAACCTTTTTTTAACGACACCATTAACTATAATAATCAACCTGTCGATTTTGAAAACTGAAAGTAGTTTTTCATGTTTTCTTTAAAAATTTGAGGCAAAATCAAAACAAAACCAAAACAAAAATAAACAAGTGAAAACCTCAGAAATCTTCGTAACGCAAGGGAAGTAACTTATAAATTTTCAATCAAGTTCCTTCCCTTGAAAATTCATGCGTCACTATTCAAATATCAATAGCTTATGCAACTTTTTTAATGTATAAAATATCTTACATCAAACTTTTAAAATTGACGCTGTTCCTTCCCGTACAGTTTTTAGTCACATAAGTAAACGTAATTGTCATTAATGCTAATAATTAATTCATCATTTGTATTTTTAATCTAAATCTTTTTGTTGTCTTTTTGATCGCAATTCATTCGAGTCTTTATGACTGTGAGAGGACAGCGTTTATCGGAAACAACAATAAAGGATAAGCTCTCGATGAGATACAAATTCATTTTTGCCTCGAATCTGATCTTTTATCGTTGGGATTGAAATGAGATGTCTTTTACAACTTTGTGTAAAAAGATAAAAGATAGAGTGAGATGAAGACGATTTAAAAACACAACTTACTTTTTATTCAAGTTTAATAATACTGATAAACGCAGACGACAGACACAGACGCTACGTTAGTTGATCACGTGATGTGTACGTGATCCTAACGTGCTGAAACATCCCACCGGTCAAGGATTGTTCATTACAATTTTTATTTATTTATAAATAATGAAGTCCTTAAATTTATTAGGGGTTTTCTTTGTTCTTGTAGGTCGCATTGTTGGTGTAGGCGTTGCTACTTGTTCCTCTGCTTGTAAATGTCCGGGTTGGACTTGCTCTGTTGTTGTTATGTTATTGTCTGTGTGGTGTATGTTATTGTGAGGGGATAGTGGTCTTATATTTATCCCTGGAGTTTGTGCATTTTGTGTTTGTTCACTTTGTGGTCTATATATTTCGTGAAGATGTCGCCTGTTGCGTCTTAACAGTCGCCCACTACTTTGCATTTTAACAATGTAACTTCGTGGTTCGATGCATTTATCTACTACCGTTGCTGGTAGCCATGTATCGTCTTCCTGAAGGACGGAGACTTTGCTGCCTATTATTAGTTCAGGAAGATCTTTACTAGATCTGTTGTAGTATTGTTGTTGTTTCCTACTGTTGATGCTTAGCTGTTCTCGGATTTGATAATCCTTTGGGTTGTTTGTACTTAACAAAGTTGGTATCCTTGTCCGTATCTTCCTATTGTACAGGATTTCTGCTGGTGATGGCAAATTACTGTCAAGTGGTGTTGCTCTGGGGTTTAGGAGAGCTAATTGGTAGTCTACCCTTGACTGTTTTGCCTTTTCCATGGTTCTTTTTACCATCTGGACCATTCTTTCGATGAATCCATTCGATTGAGGGTACCTAGGGCTGGATGTGATATGCGTGACTTCCCATTCTGTGGTGAAATTACGGAATTCATTAGATATGAAATATCTTGCATTGTCTGTATGTAGACATTCTGGAATCCCATGAACGGCGAAGACTGCTTTGAAGTATTCTATGCAGTTTGTACTAGTTACATAGTTCATTGTCTTTATAAAAGGCATTTTGCTGTATTGGTCGGCAATGAGTAAGCATTGTTGGCCCTTAAACTCAAATATGTCGGCTGCTATATATTGAAAAGGCCTGGTTGCATGTTCCTTAATGATCATGATTTCCTTTGAGTTTTTTCTCTGATGCTCCTGGCATATGTTACATGATCGTACACGATTTTCAATGTCTCTACTTATTCCTTTCCAATATACGCTGTTTCTGGCCCTTAACTGGCATTTTTCTATGCCTTGGTGTGCCTCATGGATTCTCTCCAGGACTGTGTTCTGCATGCTCTTGGGTATTACAATGCACCTGCCCTTAGTCACTAGTCCATCTTCTACTGATAAACAATCTTTCAGTGACCAGTACTCTCTTATGATTTTAGGGGCTTGTTTGATGTTTTCTGGCCATCCGTTTATTATGACGAGCTTTAATATCTTAAGTTCGTCATCACTTTCCGTGGCTTCTTGTAAATCAGCATGCTTCTGCTCTGATATTCGAATTATGTGTATGTTACTATCCAGTTCTATTTCTTCGCCTTGTGTTGGCTATACTCTCGATAAGTAGTCTGGGATTTTCATTTCGGTCCCTGGCCGGTAAATTATTTTTGTGTCATAAGGTTGCAGTCTTAGCAACATTCTTTGTAAACGTGGGGGTGCTTGGGCGATATTTTTGCTTTGTATATTTTCCAGAGGTTTGTGATCAGATTCAATTTCAAACTCTTTCCCATATATATAGGTGTGAAATCTTTCACAACCAAATACCACCGCCAAGAGTTCCCTTTCAATATTTGCATAGCGTGTTTCCGTGTCGGTTAATCTTTTGCTAGCAAATGCAACAATTTTGTTGTTGTTTATCAGCGTCGCACCGAGCCCTAGCATGCTGGAGTCTACTTGTATTGTTGTTTTGGCATTTCGGTTAAAGTATGCTAAGCATAAATTTTCATGAATGCAATTTTTTAGGTTTTGAAAAACCTTTTCATGTGTAGCGTTCCACTTGTAATCCACGTCTTTTTTTAATAGTGCTCTCAGTGGTGCTGTTTTTGTGCTGAGTTCTGGTATGAAGGGACTCAGGTATTGTACCATACCTAAAAATTGCTGGAGCTCTTCTCGGGTAGTTGGGGTCGGTTTTCCTTTTATCCTGTCACATTTTTCAGGGTCAGGGTCGGAACCGTCTTCATCCCAAATAAGACCATAGAATTTAATTTGTTTTTGTCTTATTTTGCTTTTATCTTTGTTGAAGACTAGCCCATACTTCCGAGCTGTCTCCATGGTCTCCCTTAGATTTTGATCATGCTCCTCAGTGTTTTTCCCGTACACGCATATATCGTCCGATATACCTATGGCTCCTTTACAGTTTTCCAATATTTGGTCCATTTTTTGCTGGAAAATGTCTTGGGATACTTTAAGTCCGAAAGGGCACCGTAGGTATTTATACCTTCCAAACGGGGTATTAAAACCTGTGAGCAGGTTGGATTTTTCGTCTAGGTGTATTGCCCAGTATCCATGTTTTGCATCCAGTTTAGAGAAGTGTTTTGCTCCAGTTAATTTGTGGGAGATTTCTTCCAGGGTTGGAGTTTTATAATAAGTTCGTTTGATGAACTTATTAAGTGGCTTTGGGTCTAAGCATACTCTTAGTTCCCCACTTCTCTTCCTGCTGCACGCTATTGCGTTCACCCAGTCTGTCGGTTCGGTCACTTTCTTTATTACTCACATATTTTCCATTTTTTCCAGTTCTTTTTTTAATTCATCTCTTAGATGAACGGGGTACTTTCTTTGTACTTGGACAACTGGTGTAGTATTTTCTTGAACATATATTTTTTGTTTTCCCGGAAAGTTTCCAATACCTTGAAATCTATCAGGATATTCATTTTCCAGGTCCTCAATATTTTCTATCGTTCTTTTCTCAGTTGTCACACTACAATTTAATTTTACCAAACCTAGCTGTATGCAAGGTCTCAGAACCAAAATTGTGATGTCATTCTCGCATATATAGAATTTAGCTAGGATGGCTGGTGAGTGTTTATATTTTATTTTCAATTTTATGGACCCATATTGGGGTATTTTGGTGCCATTCACGGCCCATAGAGTGGTCTTGTCCGTCTTTACGGTGTCCACTTCTTCAGTAACGCCTCGTGGGTACATTTAAAAAAATTCTAACTGGAATTATATTACCATTGGCTCCGGTGTCCACTTTCATTTTTAGTTTATGCTCTTTTCCACCTGTATCTACACAGTCTATATTTGCAAAAACTTCTTCTCTCTCGTTTTTGTTAACAACATATAGATATAAGTCTTGTTCCGACTCTGTGTCAGTTACGTGAGCAACATTAATTTTTTTTGTTTTTGTTATATTGCTTGTTGTGGAATCGCTGCTGACTATTTTTCCAAATCTTGTTGTATGTGTTGGGGATATTTTTTTTATTTGCGCGTGTTTTTGTGAGGCAATATTCCTCAAAGTGGTGGAGATAGTGGCATTTTCTACACTCCTTGTTATATGCGTAACAATCCTCTTTCTTTTTGCCGTGATTATATCCACATTTCGTACACGATCCCCTGTTTATTTTCGACACTGCGTGGTATATTCCGGGCCTTATTTCGTTGGCGTCTTTGTGTGTGTTGTCTATTATCGTCGTCTCATAGGCTCTAATATTTTCAATAGCCACTTTAAGTGTGAGGTCGGGTTTACTTATTAAATTCCGCCTTTCTTCTGGGCTCTTTAACCCTTTTATTATTTGTTCGAGGATTCTTTCCTCTTTACTGGATTTGAATTCGCATCTCTCAGCTTTGGTCTGTAATTTGATCAGATATTCGTCGATAGAGTCTTCGCTCTGATTCATTGACGAGAATTCCAGTCGCTCGACCCATTTGTTCGGTTTTTGTATTAATCGCCTCTCAAATGTCGCGAATATTTCTTTGGAATCTTCTTTTTTTCCTTTGTCAGCATTTCATTTTTAAAGATTTTCCGGCCCCTTGGTCCTGTGCTTATCAATATATAATTATACTTCAATTTTTCTTCAACTCTATTAATCAAGAAATACGAAGTTAAAACATCAAACCACTCACTGAAAGCGTCCTGTTTGTTTTCATTTGACCAGTCCAAATAGGGTAGAGGGATATTAGTAGCAGATGCCATCATTTTTTCTTTTTTTATCGGCTGCTTACTTTCTTGTATTTTTTTTTTCCGAAGTATTTACTTGCTCTTTTTTGAGTTTCTTCCTTTGAAGTTGTTTTTCTTTACCGCTGCCACCATGAAATATGATGTCTTTTACAACTTTGTTGTAAAAAGATAAAAGATAGAGCGAGACGAAGACGATTTAAAAACACAACTTACTTTTTATTCAAGTTTAATAATACTGATAAACGCAGACGACAGACACAGACGCTACGTTAGTTGATCACGTGATGTGTACGTGATCCTAACGAGCTGTAACAAAGATGATGTAAGGGGGACAACTCATCACAGGGATGGACACTTTTCGTCAAGGGAGATAATAAGATAAATTATAAAAATATTTTAATTTTAAAACAATTACCAAAAAACAGGGAATTATCCAATTTTAATGACATTTTCACCACTATATTTATTAATGACTTAATTTTATAATGAATAGATTTTTATTAAAAAAATTGAAAAACAAGCTTTTTTTTAATCAATTCAGAATATGGGGGAGGGATAACCTTTGGTCATTTGAAGAAAAAAATTCCATGTACATTTCTAGAAAGATCAAATCCTGGAGAACACGTAAAAAAAAAAAACAATTCAACACCCGAAAAAAACAAAATTAAATGAAGAAAAATGCTTTGTAAATATAAATAATAATGATTGACAAAATTCAACCCAGAAATAAATAGAAAATTAAATAAATAAATAATAGAATAAATATATGATAAAATGAATGAATGAATAAATAAATAAATAAATAGATAAATTCATCATTAGATTTATTTTCCGATTTACAAATACGGAAGGGAAACAACTCTAATTATAACCATGTAATATTATCTCCCTTCAATTCCTGAACTTGTCTCTTTGTATGTTTATAAAACGACCGGGCGCGCTTCAAATGAGGTCTTCTACGTCTGAAGAAGAGCATGAGGGCTCTGCATCTCCATCCACAGTAGAAGTGCTCGAAAAGTGCCTGGGCTGACTGAGAGGTCACGGACTCCTCTGGGTCGTCAGGAGTCAGGGAAAGTTCCAAAGGATATAGATGTTTCAAGGACCCCCCTGACACGTGCCGATCTCACCACACCATCTTCCTCTGGAATGACATCCAGGATGGAGCCCAAAATTCAAAATGGTCTTGGTTTTAGTGAGCTCTTAATGAGGACCACATCGTCCTTTTGAATGCGCTTTTCAAACTGCAATCGCAATTACCCAGGAGAACCCCTTCCTGAGATCCAGGAGATACTGGTTTTACCACAGCTCGTGGAACAGCCATTGGTTTCTGAGCTCTCTAGTTTCAATTGGACTTCTCTGGCTGGGAGTTACTGCTATAAAAAGTTCATCCTTTCCCAGCTGCAACAGCAACCCTGGGCTCTTTTTAGGCCTTAGAAACATGTTAGGCGTAATCTCTGTGAGATGTCTTTCCGCTGACGCCTGGTAAGTGAGGAGACAATTGTTTACAGCTCTCTGTACGTATGAGATTATTGTCAGGAAACTCAAGTAATCCACTTTATCCCTGCCAATAAACTTAAAGAGGTAAGCATTTAATGTCTTAATACAATGTTCCCAGGTTCCCCCATTCCAAGAGGAATACAGGCGGATCGTGTTCAGTTTTATGCTGGCGGAGCCGAATTTATTCTGATATTCCTGCTGGGGAGATAGACGACAAAACAGCCTCCCGCTTCTCAGGAAGGTATTTGCATCGTACATGTAAAGTGCCTCCGAAACTCTGTACAGGTTGGTAAAGTGTACCAGAGCTTGAAAAAAGGACAACATACTCATATCCGGAACCACTTCGATGTACATGGCCTTAATGTTAAGGTAAGTGAAAAGGAGCAGGTATATCTTTTTCCCCTCGGTTCCTTCCTTTACCAAGAGATGACCGATGAAGTCGACTCCTATCTATTTGAATGGCACTTCGAACTCTACCCGAGGAGCTGGTAGGCTAGCCACAAAGTTTGGTAAAACAGGTCTAGTGTTGTATCACTTGCATCGGGCACAAGACGCCAGAACCCCGTTAACTGCCTTCACTGCGGATCCCCGATCCCAGATGAAAATATTTAGCATGGCAATCCGAACGCAAAGAGACCTGCCGAGATGGAAAATGCCCTGTCCTGCAGACGGGGGACTAACTGAAAGAGACCCAGAATGTGAAAGAGGCCTAATCCGATAATATCCCTGATAGGTACGAACACGGAACTATCATCAAATCGCTGGGCCTAGAAGGGTGGGTAGCTTGAGTGTGCAATCGATACCAATAGCCTCCACGGAACCAAAGATTCTCTACACGTCAACGGACAAATATGAATGACAACTCCCAGTATACAGGTGGGAATTAACCAAAACAGTATTCTTTCCGGAAGGTAACATGAAGAATTGTAGACAAGCAGTGAGAGTACCCAACTGACGTCAGTGAGTCCGAAAGTATTTGGAAAGAAGAGTCTCTGCGAGTAGAAGCAGATTTAGTCTTCTGCGAAGGCCCCTATGAGTAATCCTGGTGGAATTAGCAGACGTTTAATAGCTGCCATATGGAAGACAATTTGGATATTCACCTACCAGTCAGCAAAATCATCTCCCTTTTTAAGGAATTTGGAAACTTTCAAAACAAAATTTTTGCCACACGAATCATCCCCGGAGCAGTCGCAGAAAAATGAGGCTCCCAGGTCCCCCAGAAGTGAAGCAAACCCTCTAAGATCCGAATAAGATCCATCCTCTTTGGGAGAGTAGTCGAGGATATCTTGGGATATCTGGTCGATGAATTCGTCAATGTCCTAATACTCCTTCTTTAATATTGAGAGAACACGCTACTAATTCGCATTTGTGAAACTTAGTTGGCTAATCAGCAGCAATGTTCTATTGGATAAGGAATATTAAAAAAAGATTGAGTTGTTCCGCGTCACCAATTTTCACAGTTTTCAAACCTCGACAAAAAGTTTCAGAAGGTTAGAAGCTATCTTATACCGGCTGGAAATGGGCCCAGTTATCTGTACTTATTGTGGTCTAACTATAAAGGAAGAATAACTTCTTCCTGTCGTAGATACTGGAGAACATGAAGAGAAAGCTTGATCAATGTAAGAACTGGAATTTGGTGAAAGCAGGGAAGAATCCAGTTCGCTCAGTTCCTTTGTGTAGATCCAGCAACAAAGCCACCCAACCAATTTTTGTTTCCCGCACATCTATATTGGAAAGAGAGGATTGTTGTTTTCCGCAGATCTCAATTTCTGTTATGAATTCTAGTATATTCTTACAGAAGACAAAATACACATATGGAGTCACGCTGTCCTTGTCGTATAGCATTAATCTCTCCTTGATCTTGATATTCAAAATCGTTATGTGGTGGTGCAGCTGATTACTGGCATCCGCCATGGTGGATAATTCAGCGGATCAATTGAATAACCCCCCCCCCCAAAAAAAAAGAAAAAAAAAGAAAAAAAAAAGAAAAAAACAAACGATGAAGAAAAATAGATATTTTTGGTTGTTGCAAATATGTCGAAAAAATGGTCGACTCTGGTGACCCAGGCTAGAAATTGGAGTTGCTAAAACTATACTTCTTCTGCGTCCCACTCCTACCTTAGGTCAGATAACAAAGTTAAATCGCTACAGAACCTATAACAGTCATCTCTGAAACTAGAGTGATCTGAAAGGGGAATAAAACCTGTTTATAGACGTTGGTTAACTATCTCACCCCTTCAAATTCCGACAGGATATCATATATCTATTCCTTTTTTGGTCTTGTGTTCTTTATTCACACGCAGCCAGAAACCTCCCTCGACCAAACCAGGCGCTCCAACTGGAAATTCACCCCCCCCCCCATTTTTACAGTATCTATAATGTCATCAATTGGTATAACTGAAATTTGTTTATATACTTTCTTCCTGAATTTCTTTTCTTTTCTGAATCCTTCATGTGTCCTTGGAGTATCTCTTCATTGTCATTAATCCCAGGTCCACTTTGACTCAAAGTAGTAGTATCTTTTATGATCCCAATATAGGTCAAATTTGATTTCAAATCTTTTTGAAAATGAATCGTATTTGATAGGACTGTTTGAAAATGAATCGTATTTGATAGGATTGTTTGAAAATGAATCGTATTTGATAGGACTGTTTGAAAATGAATCGTATTTGATTGATCGTATTTGATAGGATTGTTTGAAAATGAATCGTATTTGATAGGATTGTTTGAAAATGATTCGTATTTGATCGTATTTGATAGGATTGTTTGAAAATGATTCGTATTTGATAGGATTGTTTGAAAATGATTCGTATTTGATAGGACCGTGCGCAAAAAGAAAAAAAAACTCTTATGAAACAATTACATAATGAATGCACAATGAACGCGATTCATTGACTTCTGGGCATAAAATAACGCCAGACAAGTTGACATGCCGTTAAAATCAATCAATCAATCAATCAATTCATGCGACCTGGGTATGACACTAAACTGCAACCGGTGGTGAGGCTTTAGTTCTTGAGCTCTGGTGAGAAGGGAGTACATATTTGTTGCCATGGCACTCAGGTCCACTTTGACCTGCGGAGATATAAGCGGTTAGAATCCCATCTATGTATCATATAGATTAGTTTGAAGATTATTTTTATTGGATAGGAATACTTGAAATCATATAATTGGTGCAAACAAAAAGATTTTATTATTATTGAATAGGAATTTGGGAAACCATAAATAAAAATTATTTGTATTAATAATAAAAAATTATTTGTATTAATAATAAAAATTATTTGTATTAATAAAAAATTATTTGTATTAATAATAAAAATTATTTGTATTAATAATAAAATTATTTGTATTAATAATAAAATTATTTTATTAATAATAAAAATTATTTGTATTATAATAATAAATAATAAGAAATTATTTGTATTAATAATAAAAATTATTTGTATTAATAATAAAAAATTATTTGTATTAATAATAAGAAATTATTTGTATTAATAATAAGAAATTATTTGTATTAATAATAAAAATTATTTGTATTAATAATAAAAAAATATTTGTATTAATAATAACAATTATTTGTATTAATAATAAAAAATTATTTGTATTAATAATAGAAAATTATTTGTATTAATAATAGAAAATTATTTGTATTAATAATATTCCTTTGAAGTTATACATATTTACAAATGATTATTACTATTAGTTACTTAAAACTATTGTTGCTTTAAAAAAAAAGAAAGGCATCCCATCGTAGTATAATGGTTAGCAAACTAATCTGACAGATCCATTACTACTGAAAAGCAAGTATGATCCTCACTGGATGCCCCATACATGCGACCTTGGATTTCTCCAATTTATGTTAAAAAACTGATTTCGGTATAAAATAATCGAATGAGGGTTTACATACCGTAAAAACAACTAACCAATTAACCAACCTGCCTAATCCTATTCCTTCATGGGCAATGGAGAAGAATTGCACTTTGGGGAATACCTCACTAAAACTTGACGATTTACTCATGACTTCGTTTGTGTGAGAGACCAATCTCCCACTGTCCCACTGGCTGGTATTGGACGCTGGACTGCCAGGGGAAAAAGAGAACGAAGTTAGGTATCCATAAGATGGTTTCACGTGACCTCTAAGAGAATAAAGACCTAATGAATACTTAAAATCAACAGGAAACGTTTACACCTATACAGGTTAAAAATTCTAACATTTAATCTTTAAACTTATTCTATAATTTACGAAATGTATTAGATTGTTAAATTAGCACGATTTCTTGTGGTATTTAACTTATTTAACTTAAGTGCATAAGTAATGGTTATAGTTTGGGAGAAATAACTGGCTTAAATTAAAAGCGGTTATAATTTGAGAGAAATATTTACTTCGTTGGCATATTGATATTAGGCGATTTGAACTTATCACATCAGTAGTTGAATATACTGAGCACAATGAATATGGTGGGGCCAATTCACTGTCTTCTCTAAAAAGAACCCTTAGAATCTCTTATAATTCCTGGGCACTTGAATCAGAGAATTTGCCAACTTTCTAATCCTTTCTATCACTAAAACTTAGTCGTGTACTTAATGTAAATTTCTAAGATTATCTTTCTGCTTTTATCCTAATTACGTAATATTTCCCCTTTTTCTTTAAGACATTTGATCTATTTAAGACATTTAAACTATGGGGACAATTTTGTTTGGTGACATAGCCCTAAGCATGACCAGGTCACCGGTTGTCTCTAACACAGGATGGGGTTAGCGAAACGAACCAACCATGAAGGGGAATTACTTGGTATGGCACCCCGACGACCTAAAATGGTTATGGGATTTGACGATAAGGATATATATAAGTGAGCTGATCTCTTCAACAGTATCTCTCATAAATAAATGACCATGTACCAGACTAAGCTTTGTAAATACAGTACATAAATAAAGTTATAAATAAGTACTCTCCCAAACAATTTTTCATTAGATATTTTTCAGAATCAATCATTATCATCATTATCATCCCGTTGCACTGACAGAATGGATTCCCATGACTCACTCTCGCCAACCGTCCCTATCGGTTATCCCGCCTGGCAGGTCTTCCAGAAACTGCACAGACCTGATTGATGTAGGTTTTTGCTGGTCTGCCCACATGTGTTCGTGTCCATAGTAAAACGTCACTTGTGAGTTCGTTCTTGCTTCTGCAGCAGTGTCCAGCATATCTTGTTTGTCTTGGATGGTTTGTGTGATAGGAGGGAAGTGGCCGTACAGCTGCTTTTTTTTGTGGGAGCTGCTTTCAAGATTGTTGAGCATGCAACATCTTTGTGTAGTTTCCATCTAGTTTATTATTTCAAGTAGAACATTATACAATCAAAACGGATATTATTAGGAATTATTTATTATTAAACTACAACACTGAATCTAAATATATTGCATAAATATAGAATATCCGCCTAGGAATCACAAGGTCCTGGGTTCGATACAGGCCTTTGCCAACCCAGCACATGAGTAACACAGCTTGGATCTGTGCGGTAAAGCAGGGACCTAATGGTAGGTGTGACGCTCCAACTCAGACGCAAAAACAATCTCCCTGTTCTTGCGCTAGGGAAAGGAGATGGACTCCCTCGATATCCAACTGATACCGACAATAAGCCACTACACCAACATTACATATTCATAGATACATGTTTTTTTTTAAATTTGAAATTATAGATTATTTTCTTTTAGTGAGTTCTTGAGTTCATGAAATCTATAGTTGTAATTCGGCTGATAAAAATTCATATTACTGGTCTGAGTGTCAAGTTGAGTGGAAGCGCGAGGACTAGTGGTTAGAGTCGTGGAAAATGGACTCGTCTATTCGAGTTCAATTCCTAGACGAAGCTGTTGGCATTTCACATAGTGCTAATACCCTTGGGAAAGGTATGAATTCATATATTCTCCCTCCAGCTATGGGTTAAATAGTAGGGTAGACTAGGCTCTTCAGCCTTGGGTAGGTAACCAGTCTAGGAGAGGGATAACTCCAAATTCAAAATTCCTGAGGTCGGTCGTTGATTGGGTTTGTGGCAACCCTTGATGCACCAATTCTTTCCTATCGACTGTGCCAAAAAGTGGGGATGGTCCAACACTAGCCTTCACCACTATAAACAAATCACCGTGTGGATGTTCATTGTATGAACACTCATACGCCAATCGACGGAAGAGTCCATCTGGGTGAAGTTTGGGACCAGAGGGTAGTGGTGGTGCGATGAATTATCCAATGAAATTAAATGAGAGCTAGAAAAAAGGGGGTGAAGTTACTGGATTGATCCCTTGTTCGGAGTCGGCCAAAAGCTAATAAGATAATGAGTTTGACTAGAAGTTTCTGGTTGGAATTATGAATTGAAGTGGCTGGTTGAAGATGCTGGGAGGATTCCCTGTAGGTTCTCGGTTCGTCGGTAGAAGTTGAAAATTGCTGACGAATTGCAAGAGAATTAATGAATGTTTTAGAACTGAATTGTTCAAAGCAGTTGCAGTTCTTGTGAAGTTAATATGGCTCGATGGTTATAATCTTTGGCTGAAATTTAAAGTTGCTAAGAAAATTGCCAGTATTGATTTCAAGAATCCTACTCTTACCAATTATGAAAGAATCAACCAGAAAATGGTAGCATCCTAGAAAATTATGCTCGTCATAATTTTCCTCGGACTGAATGAACTCTTTGGCTGCTATTAATGGTGATTCTGTTTTTCCGTTAGGTTTCCTTTCTGGTCATCTCGAGCGTTATGTCCTTAGTTTTTCTTCTGAAGTGTTCCTATAGTTGCATTTCTTCATATCTTTTCGATTTAATAATACCCTTCTTTTTGCATGTTCTCGAGTCATTTTTGTCATTACTCTTATTGGTTGCTGTAGTTAATCTTTCTTTGCTCTTTTTTTCCCGAGCCTCTGAGTTGCTTGACCCAAACATTCCTCAATGCTGGCAATTCGCCTTCCTTCTCCTTTTCTTGTGACATATAGTCTGTCTACATTACCTCTTAGATGTAAGGCCTTGTACATCGTCATCTATTTTCTCGTTCCATGACCCGTGTTTCCGAGCTCTTCTCCTGTCCAGTTTAGGAAGAGTTCGGATTATTATTATTATTATTATTATTATTATTATATTATTATTATTATTATTATTATTAGCAAAAGTACCCGGTCCATGACCGGACGAAAACATTTCTAGGAACACAAGGGAGTGTTCTTAAAAAGGATATGACATTAAAGTGCAGCTATGGTGAAATTATAATTCTGGAGCTCTGGGAAGTGTGGAATACTCCTTCATTGCTATTTTGATCCAGAGTTGTAGTACCTGTTAGGAACCCATCTATGGGTTGAATAGATTAAAAATGAGTTTTTATTGGAATGAATATTATTTGTTTATTGGATATTTAACGTTAAACAAAGCTAACAGTTTGTGTATTATAATATTAGTTTATTTTAGGAATAGTCTCTTTTTGATGTTTACATTTTATAAATATTAATATTGTGGTGTAAGGGTTTGCAAGTTAGACTCACATTATTACTGAATAACGATTTTAATACTCGCTAGATGCCCTTTGCTTTCGACCTTGTACCATATCTTACCTGTGACGAACAGGTTGGGTAAAGAAAATGAGGTCCCATCCTTGTGTAATGGTTAGCAAGGTAGTCTTTAAATCCATTACTACTGAATAGTGAGTTCAATCCTTGCTGGATGTCACATACTTACGGAATTGTGTCTAATGATATTGACATTTTTTAGCAGAATTTAGAATTCATTTTTTTTTACTAAAAAAAAGTCCCGTATAGAAACTTATAAAAATCTTCTGATATAATTGTTCAGACTCTTATTTTTATAGAAAAAAAATCGTTTTTTATCAGTTCATTTCCCCCCAGATTTTATAAAATAAAATAGGGGGTGGGGAACTCATAAAAATATTTCTCCTAATATATTTTAAGGAAAAACCTATTTCAAACATATTTTCATCAACAGATGAATAATTACCGAAAATGTGAAAATTTGACTATTAGTTGATTTTTCATAGAATTAAAAAAAAAAAACGGTAGTCATAACTTGTTTTTGGCTACTGTAAATTTCAATTGATTTAACGGTGCGAAAATGTAAACATTGTTTTTGTTTATAATTTTCATTATTTCCGTGAGCTGAATTTTTAACAAAATCATCAGGAGTTGTTTTAATGTTTCTTCTTTTGAATGCTTTAAAAATTTTGAAGATAATATTAACCTTTATTCAAGTTTAATTGTGTTAAATATGGGGGGGGGGGTATATTTAACGCGGCAGATTGTATTATACACCAGTTTCACTGAAAAGTGAATGGTTCGGTTTCCAATCCAGTTAGCAATTCGAAAATAATAATAGTATTTGTTTTTTTCATATCCCCTTTTGTTTACAACATTGAGAATAATATTGCATAGTTTTATGTTAATAGGAAGAAATAGAAGTATATCTTTAAAATCCTATTACTCTACCTTTTATACGATAAAACACTTTTAAAACTGCCGATTGCATTTCGACTGAGTCTCTATTTCTTCTCACTCTCATAGACACAAATCAATCCATTCATGCATCCGTATATACGAACTAAAGTTTTAGATTTTTGCTCTGAGGCAAAACGGAAGCATATTTTTATTGACAATTCAATATAGAAAGAAGAGAATGTGAAATAACAAAAAGCAAACAAAAATCAACACACCCAGCTTTACTTAAATGGTGCCCAAGGCATAAAAGCACTAGACAAAACCATAAATTCATTCGAAGTCTTTATGAGAATTAATGCGTCATTTATTTTCGTATAAACATAGTGTAAATGTCTGAAGAATCTAATCTAATTTATATTTTGGTATTCTGTAACACACACACACACACACACACACACACACACACACACACACACACACACATACTATATAAACTGTCTTCTTGATTGATTTCGTGAAATTTGTGCTTAGTACCTTCACATTCGTCGCGAAGTTAAAGAAATTCAACCCTGAAAGGTCCGCTAAAGCAAAATCAATGTCCTTACCAACTGAGCAACAAGACACGATCAATTGTTCAGCATTAAAGGTTATACTTTTCATCATGTTCCGCTGCTCAGTCATAAATCCATATCTATCTATCTATCTATCTATCTCAGTTGGGTCCACCGATACGGTTATCATGGTTAGATCACCTCACCTCTTCTCTGTCTCTGTCTATCTATCTAGGTTGGGTCCACCGCATGTCAATCAATCATGGTCATATCATATCTATCTATCTATCTATCAATATATATATATATATATATATATATATATATATATATATATGTATGTGTGTGTGTGTGTGTGTGTGTGTGCATACATATATATATATATATATATATATATATATATATCTGTATGCACACACACACACACACATACACATACAGATAGCAAATGGAATATTTTAAAAATGAAATGTCTTTTAAGAATAAAGAAATAAGTTCAGCAAATTTCTTTATCCTCGGCTTTGTTGTTAAGAGACTAATTGACTCAAGTCAAATTAGTATTTATGGCCAGTAAGTGATTGCAATTTTCGGCAAAAGACGGACAAAGAATTTCACATGTAAAGACAAAAAACAAACAAAAATCTAAACAAAAAATAAATAAAAAACGAAACAAAACAAAAAATAGCAAAAAGCAAGAAAAAAAAAAGTACTATTCACATCCACTGATGCAGTCTGTGTTGATGATCAATAATGACCTTTTAACTGACTACTTAATGATAAAGATGTAAGTTTATAATGCGTATGTCTACCTATTACTATCTTTGCTTCAATTATATAAACTATAAAAGAAACAAGATGTTTTTCTTATGTTGCCTTCTTTGTCATACTCGTAAAAGTCGGCCGATGTATCTGCAATATTTTGTTGAATATGCGCCTATACTGTGGAGCAAGTGTTACCAATAGCTGACATTTGTGCCAAGACTTTCAGGTTATGTGCAAACGGGGTCATAAGTAAGTCGCCTAGTTTTGATGAGGTGTGTCCCACACTACACATCTTTTCCATTGCATTAAAAGGAATTGGATCAGGCTGATTGGTTAGTCAGTTTTTGGTTTTATGGCATGTCAATACTTGTTGGGATATTTCATGCCGAAGTCAGTTTATTGTCTTCAATTATATACGATGCAAACATATCTTCACAATAATTATGAATAGGCAAAAACTTCATTATTCCAAATAAATCTAGTTGACCTATAGATTGGACCCTAACAGGTATTACCATTCTAGGTTAAAGTAGATCTGGAAGTTATGGCAATGAAGGGGTGACTCACAACTTTCCAAAACAAGAACCTTGCCATTAGATGCAGTTTATTGTCATGCCTATTCAAAAAAGACTGTCTGTGTATTATACGTCCCATCAACAGATCTAGAATAGGATTAGGATCTATCTATCTATCTATCTATCTATCTATCTATATGTGACGATCAGACATTCATCCGATTCGAAGCGTCAGCATTGCCTGGCGTGTCTGACTGTTATTTGCGAGATGTCCCGGATGTATGTTCGGTGTTGAACTTTTGTGTGGGTGGCGGTTGGTCTGAATCGTGGTGTGAAGAACCAGGATATTGGAAGCTGCGAATTCAGGCCCCCGGATGAATTCATAAACGCGGTACGCAGCGAAGGTTGGCAGAGACCTTTCCGATTCTTCGCAGGCAAGACGTTTATAGAACGTGGTTGAAGACTGGTATTTTGTATTATTTGGATTATTCAGACTATTGTCCTCATCTCCATTGTCCGAATAATCAAAAAGAATAAAAATTATGAAGCCTCATCTAAAAAATTCAGAAATATAACTGCTGTGTTATTCTTGGAAAGACTTCATGTGCAGACATTTGCAATTGGGAAATCGATTACCCAAATCAGTTATTCTTTTTTCATGCATCACTATCTCAGAGACAGTGTTCGTTTTAAAATGAACGTACACTGTAAAGTGAACTTTAGAATTAATAACATAAAACTTATTGGCATTAAAAATATGTTCATTAGGGATATACAAAATTGCGTATAAACGCGTACCTGTTATTGTTTTTTTTTTAAATCCCTAAAATAACTAATCATCGGATTTTAATGAAATTTCCGCCATTTAAAGCAATAAAAGATGACGTTTCTTTTAAAAGATATTCTTGCTCAAAATCCTGGAGTCATGTGCAAACACCCTCAATAATTTTGTTAATTTGACTCCCTTAATGAAGGTGCAGGCAATGATTTTTACATATTTGAAAGTTAATTCCACAGAGAATTAAATCTTGTTTACATTTTTTTTACAACGGCTTGTATATTTTGTTCGTACGGATGCCTTACTTTTGAAGTTTAAAAACGGTCAAATAAGGTATAATATTGTTATTCTAGACATTCTTTTTTACTTTATTCATTTTCGTAGCTAAATCTCCTAAGGATGTGGTTTATGCAAAAAAGGTTAAACGTTTTGCTTTTAGAGGTATAAAATTAACATCCGTAGATTAAACTCTTTCACTCACTGCAGATGATTGCGATTTTGTTAATTAAGAAATAGATACATTTGACAGATCATATAAAAAGTACTTCATCTAAATAATACTTTTTAAATCTTGTTTTTTTTTGCGTATGATTTTTATTAGACAATATTTATTCTGTGGAGGCCCACAAAAGGGAGATAAACCTTTTCTGAAAATTTAATAACATAAAAAACACGCTTTTGATCGTCCATAACTTTACAAGAAAAGCGCGCGTCGCTTGTCATAAAATAATCTTTTTAAATAAAAAGAAGTGCGTTTTTTTGTACATGTTGTACATTGTACTGTTAATTATTTAATAAACCGAAAAAAACTTTTTGTAAAAACAAAACAACAAAAACAAAGAGAAAAACAAAAAATAAAAACAAAGCACTAACAAAAAACAAAAGAATAAAAAAACAAAACAAAAAACAACAAACAACAACAAATAATAAAAAAATGAATAAATAAAAAGAAAAAACGAAAAGAGTAACAAAATATTTAGTGGCGGTGGATTTTATTCCGAAACTCCGCGGAGATTTTGAAACAAGATATATCAGACGGTGTATTTAGAGTCTTGTCCCTTAAAAAACTTGTTTGGAATATTTAGAACAGGAGAATTGTTTTTTTTTCTCTTTTTCTTATGAGAACATTCAATGACCATTTCCTTTAGCCTGTCTGTTAACCGGATGTCTGGCGAGTCTTCTTCCTCAAAAGTATGTCAATAGACACAGTTATTTTCACGTTTATCATGCACGAACGCACAGAAATAACTACTATTAATTGGAATTAAAATGTACATTAATAGTACATATTAATCCCTGGCATATATTTCGTAATATAATTGTGACAGTGCCATGAGTGTAATAATATGTAAAAGTAGAAATTTATTTTAATGCTCAAGGTATTTTTTTAAGGTTTCTTCTTTGACAACGAAAGCTATGAAATCAGACGTGACGTCTGATTTCATAGCTTTTTTTTTTATAGATAGAACTGATTTGTTGTATTATTATATTGATTATCGTGTATTTAGTTGATGACTCTCTTCTGATCATGACATATGCCAGGCAGATTCGTCACATGATGCGTTTAGCTAGATCTATTTTCCGTATATCAATTAATTACGTGAATAGTCGTCCTGAGGGTGTCAGTAAAGGCAAATATCCTACAGCCATGATGTATTTTTCCCTACCCCTCAGAGCAAATGGTTTGGACATTTATCTCCTTTGTCAGGGACGCTAGTATTAATCCTTACACACACACACACATACACACACACACACACACACACACACACACACACACATATATATATATATATATATATATATATATATATAATCAATGTTCATTATCAAGACATGGAGTGTAACTTCAGGGTACAATAATTATATAGTCTTCCGAGACTGCAATGGTGATATATATATATATATATATATATATATATATATATATATATATATATATATATATGAACAAAAGTAATGAAATAGATAGGAACATTTCTTTTCTGTTATTTATTTAAAAAAAATTTTTTAACTAGTTTCCTCGCCAGGAGAAATATTTTTGGATATTTTTTAAATTATTTTTAAAAACTTTAATGGGTATGTCCCAATCCTCATAAATACGAAAATATTATGCTGAGTAGTTTTATACCTCTAGCAGTGGTTTAACTTCTTAACGCCGCTAGCGAGTATTGCATTTTGTTAATGTTATGATTCCATTTAATTTGCAACATCCATTTGGTTATTTGTCCTTTCCTTTGTTAGATAACAACATTTTGGCGACGAGGATTTGGCCGAAATCAAGTAAACGTTCACCAGTTTATTTGGCGAACAAAGGATTCCGACAAGAACAGAACTCATGTAAGCGTTCATGAATACGATATTCTACGAACGAAGATATCGGCAAAACTCCCGGAAAAAATTCACCAACGATACATCGACGAAGGACGACCAAAAAATTACCAATGCATTTTTTGGTTAAAAGGATTTTCCAAGTATTACGAAATACAACATTAAAAAAAATACAGGATATTATTCTAATTACAAAAACTGGAAACGTAACGAAAGGTACGTGAAATTGAAAAGTGTATTTTTCAAATTACAAAACTCATATATTGTTGAGAGGATTTCTCGGTGTAAAAGTGTTACGTTGGAAGTTAATTATTAGGAAGATTTAAAGCATTTTTGAGAAACAGTTGTGTAATAAAAATATAATATACTTTTGTGAAAAGTTAGTTCCCATAAAGTACAAAATGGAGGATTTTAAAACAATTTTACTGGAAATATTGAAACAACAAGGACATTTCAACAGAAAATGTTAACGAGTAACAAGACCGAAGATTCAGGTGTTTTGTTCACATGACGCTATAGTAAATGCGATTGCTGAATTAAATTATATACCAGATGAGAGAGTAACTTTTTCGTCGTATTTCCGTAGATATAAAGACATTTACAAAATTGACTGTACAAATTGGTACGACCATTAAAAGGTCAGACTTGTGCTAAGGAAATTAGGCGCTGTTGAATTTGAAGTTGGTAAATTATATTTTATCAAAAAAAAAAAAAAAAAAAAAAACAAAGAAGAAAAAAAACCCTACTTACCTAACGTTTAAAGAAACAGTTACTCTGCTTTCTGAAGTGTTCAACCCAAGACCATTTTTCCATAAAAGATGGAAATGCATGAACTTAGTAAAAAACAAAGATGACGATTTCATAACATTCGTTAGCATTGTGAACGATCAGTTTGAAGGGTTCAAACTGGCAGAATTAAGCCCATACAATTTTAAATGCCTGATATTTATTCAAGGTTTGGTGTTGACAATAAGACGCTGAAATCAGGAGAAGGGTTTTAAATAGACTTGTATAATTGTAAATAAAAATATCAGTTTACGGTTACATATTTGTATAAATTAAACTAAGATTTTAATTCGAATAAAATGACTTTTAATTCTTTAATTTATTTATTAATTTTTATTGTTAGAGTTTTAAAGGGTTAAAAATAACAATAAGATTGACGAATGTCCTTAGAAACTGTTTTTCTTTTGGGAGGAGGCGAAGGGTTCGTTAACTAATTATTTTCTAAAACCACGATAAAAAAAACAAAAACAAAGGTTACTAATACGGACAAAATTATCTTTAATCGAAGGCCCGACTAGATTTAAGTAGTCAATTATTTGTAAGACGAAATTTATTTCAAGTATTTCCGAACAATATCCAGTTATTGGAACATTTCAAGAATTTTTGATATGTAAGTACGAAAAATTGTAAGCGCCTTGTTTATCAAAATGACATAATTCGTTAGTAAATGACCCGAAAAGTTGATATCCCATGAAAAAAAACAACTAACAACCAACATTTAAATTATTATCTAAAATACAATTTAAAATATTCCTCAGAATTTGTCTTACAAATTAAATTTTAAGTTTTATGATTTTAATCTTTATTGTGACAATCATCGAACAATGTTTTCTATTTATAAGTCAATAAACATCGCTGAGAAAGTTAACTCTTATAGTTTATATAGTACAACTTTTCAGTTCTGAAAAATTGGCATGTTTAAATATCATAGATTTCATAGGTGACATTTGAACTTTTATGAAAATTGTTGTTTTGTAATTAATACAAATTTTGTAATAAAACTTAATTTTAACTAGGGGGGTTTAGGGTTAGGGGTTAGGGTTAGGGGCTGGGGTTAGGGTTAGTGTTGGGTTTAAGGTTAGTTTAATGGGAAAATAAATAAATAATTTGGGTTCCGTTCAAGCGGTTTCGATATGGGGGATCGATTTACAATAAAATTATACGAGGAATGAGCACCCCTAAAAACTAAAAAAATAAAGAACTTTTAAGAATTCTTTTTAACAATCTGATAGATTGGTGTGTAATCGATAATAATCCACTGAAGGAAAAAATAGATGGGGGGGGGTGCAGATAATCAGGTCCACCAAAACGTTTTTAAACAATGTTTTTAAAATACTATCTTAAGTTTTAGCAAAAATAGATATTGCAATACGAATAATTTAAATTTTCGATTCTCAGCTTCTTTTTAACTCAACATGCAATTAAGAACTAGATGTGAATTGTTGTCATGTACAAAAAATTGTGGAAAAATTAAAATTGTTTCAAAACAAGTTCATGGTTATTTTTTCATTTGAATAAAATGGGAAATCTTTCAACTACTAATATGAACACAATTTTAATTCTGAGCTTCTGTTATTATTAGAGTATTTTAAGGGCTAAAAGTAAAAATAAAATGAAATTGACTAATACTTATTCATAGATTGGTCAGAGCAGATTTTTGGCTTTTTTTTTGTGAAGAGGGGTTAAAATTTTTTTGTAAAAACAAGAATTTTTAAACAAATTGGGTATACTTACAAGAACGTGTATTACATTAAGTAACAATATTTTTGTTTATCTTATTTTCCTTTCCTTAAATGTGTCTAATTCGGTTGTAATTTAAATATATATTACATTGTTAAGTTTTTCTGTTCTATTAGGTACATGTGATGTTACAAAATTTACAAAAAAACAAAACAAAAAAATATATATATATATTAAGCTATTCGTGGAGAGTTTCCGGGTTCAATACTGGCCCTCGCCAACTCAGTGTATTAGTAGCCCAGATTGAGTAATATGATATCTGCGGTTAAGTATGAAGCTAACAGTATGTGTGGCACTCAACCTCAAACCCAAAAACAAACCCCTGGTCTAGAACTAGTGAAAAGGGGATAGACTCCCTCGCTGTTTGGCTGATACCGACAATAGGCC